>JAZDUA010001412.1:0-80389 GCA_038098605.1 Gryllus longicercus
ACTCCTACTCCTCCTCCTACTCCTACTCCTCCTCCTCCTCCTACTTCTACTCCTACTCCTACTCCTACTCCTACTCCTACTCCTCCTCCTACTCCTACTCCTCCTACTCCTACTCCTACTCCTCCTCCTACTCCTACTCCTCCTACTCCTACTCCTACTCCTACTCCTCCTCCTACTCCTCCTACTCCTACTCCTACTCCTCCTCCTACTCCTCCTACTCCTCCTCCTACTCCTACTCCTCCTCCTACTCCTCCTACTCCTACTCCTACTCCTACTCCTCCTCCTACTCCTCCTACTCCTCCTCCTACTCCTCCTACTCCTACTCCTACTCCTACTCCTACTCCTACTCCTACTCCTACTCCTACTCCTACTCCTACTCCTACTCCTACTCCTACTCCTACTCCTCCTACTCCTCCTCCTCCTCCTACTCCTACTCCTACTCCTACTCCTACTCCTACTCCTACTCCTACTCCTACTACTACTATTATTATTATTATTATTATTATTATTATTCGAAATCAGTTTTTTTGAATCTTTATTATGACTGAGGCACCTCTCCTGATGGCGTATCATGGTAATAACCACATACAAGCCTTTTTTCTGTATCACTGTATTGGTGTTATACTTCACTCTCATGACATTATTTTGTAGTCTTTCTGTATTCAACGCTAGCGCCAAAGCCGTTCAACCGATTTGCTCCAAAATTGGCATTACTCCGTCGACTTAAAGGAACTTAAGGTTTCTGAGTTTCAAACGGATATTTCGATTTTTGGGGGTGCTTTACATAAAGGCTAAAAAACATTTTAACACTTTTCTCACAAATGGCGCCAAATTTGTGAATTAAACTTTGTTCTCTGGTAGTGTTAAGGACGATTAAAATAACGCTGCAGATTTCATTTTCGTTGAAATCCCCAGAATTTTTAAATATTACAAAATTTCAATTTTTTTTCGGCGTTTTCCGACAAATACAATATTCAAAATATAATTTGTACTTAATTAAATCTTTTCTTAAAGACATCATGGTACAGGGTCATGTTCTATTCTTCGAAAATTTGAGTACGGTTTGCGTAATTTTGTGTGAAATTGAGGCATTTTTTAAACAATTATTTTCTAAAAAATGGCTCCGAATTTTTTGTATACATTTTCTCCTCTAATGTATCAAAGGACGGTAAAAACCGGTGTTGGTCTCATATTCGGCGATTTCACTGCATTTTCGAAAAATGTAAACAGAAGAAATGACAGAAGTATGGCTTTACATATATTAAAAATACATATTTTATGAAGAAGTAATTAGCGAAATTAACTATAGATAGAAACATAATACATGTTTTGAGACTTTCTTATGATTCTATTAGCAGAGAAGAAATCAATTTTTTTCTGCTCCTCTCTGAAAATACTAATAAAATGATTGTCCAGTATTTTAAAACTGCATTCAAAACTGAGTTCAATATATCATAACTGAAATTAACACGTTACTTGGTTCTTTTAGTTTGGGATCAGGATAGAATAACAATTTAAAATTGAACTCATAGTAAAAGAGAACTGCATTTTTATACGAGTATCGTATTCATCATATTATTTTGTTCGCATAATATACTAACTCTTACACATACAACGCACATATGAAATTGAAAATTAATGATTTGTGAGATTTGTTCCGTATCTTTGTATTGTTCTTACTAAATCAGGCTCGTAGTGAAACAATTACACCGGTTTCGAAGGAACATGTAGAGATAATGCGAGGTGTCCCTTTTGCAGACCATTAATGGAAACGCTCGACATTTCAATCACTAAATCACACTGCCCTTGATATGTGTGCACTGAATGAAGAACAAAAGATACACAAAGTTATCACGCGGTAGTGATGAAAACCATTGTGATGAAGGGCATGATGATCACATTGTTTTTAGGTTTTTACAATTTTTTGGACGATAAAAGTCAAACGCATAAAATTTATGACTTTTACAGAATTTGGGTTGATAACAAAGCGAATGAGATGTTTTGCAGCCTTGTCGGTGTTATCATTCTCTGAAAATTTTATTCCATTACAGAAATTATTATTACACCATTTTGTTACCTAATATTATTTGCTATTATGATGATGAGATCACTCATGTAGCTGCTTGTAAGTTTCCTTGAAAAATGTTAAAATATTTCTGGGCATATGCTCTATAAAACTGACCACAAGACCTATCTGGCTATAAGACTTCACAGAAATGTATAAATCCATAACATTATCGCAGATGAAAGTAAAATGTTCCTTTTAAATACGAAGCAAAGTTAATATCTCCTCTAATATTTTCAATATCAAACCTTTGTATTTGAAAAATCATAATTAGTGGCCGGAGGTTCAGGCATTTTTTCACCTAAAATAGGCAGGAAAAAAGGCATTTAGCTGAAGTAGGGGTGCAAAAAGTATCTGAACAATGGATGAAAAGGAAACATTAAACAAATTTAATTAATCACATTTTTTATAACTCTAAAACTAATAGCACTTGACGTGTGTCTTTTATTTAAAATTTTGAATTCATATGACCATCCGGTATGATGGTTTCGAATATGTTTTACTCGAGACGCTGTCTCTTCGAAATCCTATTGTGGACTCCTTTTCGTGTCTTAAAATGGCATCAGTTAAAACGGAAATATATTTTTAGTTCTTCACACTTGTGTAATCACCACCACTGACAATGGTAGTACATCATAATAATTTAACGGCTTATGCTCCATGCGCGTCCGAAAATGATGCCTCACAAACAAATATAAATAAAATTCAAGTTATGCAAAACAAATTCCTCCGATTTGCAACACATGCCTCTAAGTTCATATTAAACAGACATTTCCATACAGAATTAAACCTAACACTTATCTCCCACCACATTCCCCACCTTTCTAATACCTTCTGTTGAAATATAAACTCAATAGCCCAAGCCGCCCACTATAATCTAGCAGCAATCAACTACTTCCTAACCCGCATTAAAAACAGATTCCCATTAGAAGCATTCCTAAATATTTTTTCACACAATAGCTAAACTAGTTGGTGCTCAATTAGTCTTCTATATCAGTTTGTAGTCAGTATAAATAAATGTTAAATTAGATTATAGATATAGGTCAACCAAATATATATGAAGCTAATAAACTGACTCTGTAAACATGAACAACAAATAAATACAAAGTATATCACGTACAGAGAGTTGTCCTCAAAAGGGATTGAATGCCTTACTCAAAAGTACGATGGGATTCCTTGTGAGCGAACAAATCATGTTGCAATCTTTGAAAAAAAATATCTTGACTGGTATCATTTCGTATTTCATTTAGATTTTGAACACAGCCTCTTCTTCCACAGAAAGAGGAAACACGACCGTGCATTCGTTTCGCCCAGGCTTGCAGGTATATATCCAACATGATCGAGATCAGTGCAAGGAGAAAAACCTCAAAACAATGACGTAAATGGCAGGAAAGGGCAAAAATGAGACAAAATGGAAAAAATGGGCATCGTAAAATAAAATTGGCAAAAAATGCAAAATGGAGATGTACTAAAACAATTACAGAAGTACATTAAGTTGGTTCTCATTGTTAAAAGTCATAAAATAGTAACGATAAGAAAATTGCATTTTTCCAAACACCCGCGCTCTAATTATAATATACATTGTTGGAAACAAGAGAGCTGAGTAGTAGATAATAACTTGAACATCTATGCCCTTAAATATAATGTAATCCGCATTGCCATTGAAACACGACGTACAAATCTAAAAAAATATTAAGAACCCACATTTATTTTGTCATAATATTTTGAAATGGAGTTAATATTAACTCTATTACAAGTTTGACATTTGAAATTAATGGCCTCACAAATACAAAAAATTGTAAGCCACCCATTAAAATTGTTAAGTACATGATATGACACTTGTGGGTTGGCATAGACCTTTAAGCCACTACAAAGCTTTCACTATACAACTGAGCGGCACGAGGGAATGAAGTATGTCATAAAATAGGGATTTTGAAATAATGCAAAAAAAAATCATAAACAAACATAAATTCAAAAAATAAATAAGTAAATTTGAAAATAATTTAACAAATAAGTAAATAAATTTAAAAATATTTTAAGGAATAAATAAATAAATTTAAAAATAATTTTAAAAATACAAATAAATAAGTTTAATTTTTTGAAATTAAAAAATGAAAATAAATTCAAGAATATAAATGGAAACATTGCCAAAAAGCATTTGCCAATATTTTGTCTTGTGCTGCACAAAACTAATTTCTCAATTTCTGACCCATATATTTACCCCAAAATATTCCCTCATGGTAACAGTATGTCTAATTTAGAACGCTCTGGATCACTCTCATCCTGCTTTACTTAACCGGACTGACGGTTACGAGTTCAATGCTCCGTGTTTCGCCGACCCGTTGACTCGCGATGCAATATTAATACGAGCATTAGCTGGGAAACCGAGGAGAAAGAAGAGGTAGGAGGAAAATGAAAATAAATACTAGAAGAAGAGTAAGAAGAAGAAAAAGGAGTGAAGCAAGAAAGTGAAAGTGAAGAAAGAGTGAAATAGAAGAAAGGAAGGATTAGAAACAAAGACTGACAGTAATAAGAAAGAAAGGAACCTGAGAAGAAAAAGAAAGAAGAGAAGAACACGAAAGTGAAGAAGGTTAATAAACAGAAAACAAAGAAGAAAGGTAAGAAAATATGTAACTATTGGCTTATCTCAATATCGTGTGCTCTGTATTACTCGCGCAACATTTCTTAAATGATGACCTTGCTCCCCCCTCTCTGGCACAATAAACAGATGAAGGCAAAAGCTCGCAGCAAGCACTGATGACAACATTCCAAACACATCATCACTGGCGCGAAATAGAAACAATTTTCTTTTGAAGACGAGAACTTCTATCCGTTATTTTCTACAAAAATCTAAAAAAATGACTGAAGCAGGTAATGACCGTATCTATCACAGGAGATACCACGAACAAAAGAGAAAGTTAGAACGCAAATTATTGAGCACGTTGCGAAGGCATGAATGATTCTCCAGAGATTGGCATTGCTTTATAAAATCTAGTGGCCGGTTTCGTAACTAATACCCTCACTCTACCCGCATTTCTTCAATTCATCGTTCAAGAAAAGTTGCGCGAGTAATATCCACGCCACGAAATATTGCACACTTATTTCTCGCTTAAGAGGCTTCGGTACAAAGGGCTTCGGCAGTTATTCGCGACCAAGAACAGTTAAGAGTATGGAGGCCGCAAGGCCGCGATGTCATCGTGGACAACCCTGGCAAGCGCGGACTGCAGACGACGCGGGCGTCGGGGGCGACGGGGGCGATGAGGGCGTGACGGCGTGTTAGCAGCGGACGCCGCAGCAGATTCACGGCTTCGAACTGCGGACCCGTCTCCCTTCGCAGGCGTCGCCTCCGACGCCCCGCCCCGTGCCTGCCGCCGTCCGCCCCCCCCCCCCTGTGCAGGCGAGGGCGTCGCGGCGGCGCTGACGAGCAGACGTCATGCGCCGTGCTTCTCTGCCGCCCCCTCTTGGATGGACGCGTAGGCTGCGCCGGACCCCTGCGGGCTGGACACTTGCTTCCGGAAAAGGAGACGCGAATGAAATAGCTTAGAGTGAATCATAATGGATTAATTATTTAGTGTTTCCAGGCAAGTCAATAGCTATGATCATTAGTTCCGTTAGCGTAGTGAATATTTTTATACACGTAAGTGTGAGTGTGTGTATTTTGTTGAGATTTGAGGACACGACAGGAAAGAGGAAGGAAAGATCGCTCGAGCACCTTGGCCCGTTTGTTAGGGTACTGCTCCGTCATTCTCCTGGTGTTGACCGGAGAAACCACAGAACACTACCGATCACAGCAGCCCGTCGCTAGAATTCTCCTTAAATTCGGCATAGCTATGTAGCTAGTGCCGAAAATCCTGCAACCGTCGTGCCCCGAACCCCAGGACCTCCCAGTCAGTGGCACTGCGGAGACATCAGTTGATGCCCTGAGCCACCTCAGCTCGTGAAACATAAAGAAGCCAACTGCTTTTAACATTTATACTGTGCCAACGATGCATATAGTAGAACACTGAATGGTAGGGTGAGTTATAATCTCCTTAGTAGATTGAACGATTCAAGCTTTGAATTAATTTGAGGCCTTTAAATGAAAATAAGGCAGCTTTAAGTGAAAGTACAGACAGTAATAACACACAATAACATGGTAGCCCTAATGTTTGCAGATAATGAGGACTGGACAACTCTTGTAAGAATGTCTCACGACGGTTTCCACGTGGTAAGAGTCCAGGCTCTGAAGAAAAGGAGGTTAGGTTTTAGTGGAGAGTCCGACATAACCGGAATCAGCCGGTAACCATAAGAGATGACCCCTCCAAATGATGATGATAATAATAATAATAATAATAATAATAATAATAATAATAATAATAATAATCATAATGCCGGTCCGGTTAGGCGGCAGTAGTGCTGTGGCGATCTCGGACGGAAAGAACCACGGGTTCGAGTACCTCCTCGACATGGGTGTGTTTATATGCGTCTGTATATGTGTGTCGTCCATTCAACCTTCAGTATCATCAACAATCCATCCTCCATCCTCCCAGAACCAGCAACCCTGGGGGATAATAATCGGATTCAAATTAATGCTGATTCCCCCCCCCCCCTAAAAGGAGTCACATGCACTTGCCACTAGATAAATGATACTGAGCCTCGGTAAGTGCAAATGCATGATCGAGTGGTTCGAGACGGCCAATTCGTGACTAATATTAATGTTGGCACATCGATCGCCAAATTTCTTCAAATTTGGCGCCTTGTTTTTTAATTGGGCACTTTTGATGTTATTTGAAGGCGTTTCAGAGGAAATGATCATACATTTCAAACTTGGCGCTCCGGAGATTACCTAATTTTACTTCAAAAAGCCGCGCGAATTGCTTCCCTGTTGACCAAAAACTCACTTCTTTCGTACAAAGTTCCTTGACGTAGATTGTCAACTGCTTCCTATTAGTTCGGAGCGTCACCAAAAGATTGCATCAGCTCTTGGGCAGCTCCTCCTTCGAACCATGTGTAACATTGTCAGAATTCTGAGAATGCCCAGATTTCCAGGTTAAAGCTAAAGCTTGTCGTCCGAGGTGAAGTGCAGAAAGCTTAGTAAAAACGAGTTGGAAGCTTTCAAGGTTCGATTCAGGGTGTGCCAGACACTTGGATGCAGTCGTAACATGAAATAAAAATGACGAAATTCGTAAAGAAACGTTTGATTTCGTCTGGACAGAGGTAACTGTGACAATCACTTCAATACTCGTTAATTCTTTCTCCAAGTAACAATTTTTGTCAATTGTGAGCCGTCCCTTTTCCAGACCACTCTTGTTTGATAAAAAACTACTGATAGAAGAGGCGATGTTCGTTGCAGCTTCCACTCATTGCACTCCCAACGTATCCTACGAGTATTTCGCAGCCTCAACAAATAATAATAATAATTATAATAATAATATAATAATAATAGCTTTTTTCTTTTTTGGAGGAAAAAATTTTTGTACCAATGTTAGCATAATTATGGGTTATGTATTTATTCCAGGAACGTAGCATTCCAGTCGTTTCTTCGTAACTATGAAACTGTGTATTGAATATAATAAACGAAGCAAAGGCGTGTTGTATTGATGTTACTTAAATGCATTTTACTTAGAGTAAAAATATCAGCCTTATTAATAGTATATATAATTAGCCGATCAGATGGCCGAGATCGCTAAGGCAGTAGTGCCGGAGTGGTCTCGGACCAGAAGATCGCGGGTTCGAGTCCCGCCTCGGGCATGGGTGTATTTGTGTGTGTTTGTATGAGTGTGTCGTCCTTTCACCCCTCATTATCATCATCATTTCATCTTTCATACCCCCAGAGCTGACAGCCCTGGGGGATAAAAATTGGATTCAGTAGAAAATACTGATCCCCCCCCCCAATTGGGTGACACATACACCTGCTACCGCGATATATGAGACTGAGCCACGGTAAATGCAGGATGTATGTACGCGTGGTCCTATGTGGCCTATTCGAGAGGAAGAAGAAGTATATATAATTAATGGTTTTACAGTTCAGGTTTCCCGAAATTTCTTGAAATTGAGTATTCTTCATGATGATAGTTGAGATTAAATCGCCGACATCGGAGGATACCAACACTTCCGCAATGAGTAGAGCACAAAACACTTCACAATAAACAACGTTACATCACAAAAGATCCACAACAGCTACCACGTTTCACATGCTACAGAACGCGCGGCAGGTAACCACAGAGCCAGTGAACGCTGTGGCATGCGATGAGCTTCTCAGCGCAACTAGTGTCTAGAAAGGAAACTATCAGTAGTAGCCCTGCCGTCTTCCAACTTTATGGAACCGCATGGAAACAGAAGGTAGGCTCAGGAAAAGAAATAGAAGTAAAAATATAAGTAAAAAATAACAACACACCTTAAATTTCTTTATATAAATCCCGCCTAATCGTATTTCATGTTTAAAGCGTAAAAGCGTTCAGGGCGACATTGATCACCTACTACTCTCTTGTGGTGACGTAATCAACTGCGTGGAGGGGTGATTTCGTCTTGCTACCAGTGCCATGGGCTCCCGCTGATGGCAACAGCCTTGACATCACTGCACTACGCGATTTCGCTTGGAACGTACACGTCATTGCCACGTCGTTGGCCAGAACGCGACTGCATTTAGGAATAGTGGAAGAGATATAAAGTGCACAATGTTGTTCATACAGGACATATTTTTAATGATAACAATGAGTTTACTCATTATTATAAGAAGATATGGCAACGAAATTTTATATGTAATAGTTTGGTTTCTCTTGGCCTCGTCAGTGTCTGTAAATCTCATTCAAGGAACAAGGTAATTTGAAACGTACACAAGAGTGGAAACACGCCAAATGCATCCCACCTTCCTCTTCGTAGACTATAGGCCTTCCGAAATGTTCATTATTCTCGGCTCAATAGTCCGTTACCTGCCAGCCACCGACCAAGGTGGCCGTCATGAGTCTACGTGTTAAGCAAACCCTTCTGCCAGAACGCACCAATGTACTTGAAAAAATATAACAGTTTATGGTATTAGGGTACCTCAAAACCTGTATTTTAGTTGAAAACTCAAAATCAATTTTCTGCACGATTACATAGCTTTATATTAGTATATTATTCTTGTAATGTAATACAATGTAACTTCAAATTAACTTTTTCCCATAGCACGTCATAAACAGTTTTTGAACTTAATAAAAATAAATAAATAAATAAATAAATAAATAAATAAATAAATAAATAAATAAATAAATAAATAAATAAATAAATAAATAAATTCCCTATATACGTACGTATACGATAATATAAAATCGTCAATTAATTATTCATTGTAAATAAATAAATTCAAAGTAAATAATTATGTTCCTCAAGAAAAATATTCTGCGCAATATTATCAATTCTGAACTATTTACCCTCCAATACCTGGGGGTACGAAAACATTGTGATCAACTGTATATCCAAATAATTCGAACACACTAGAGCACGTTGCAAGGGTATTTATGACTGGTGAGGGTACCATGGATGGCAAAAATCCTTACAATATCGGAGAAGCGTTGTAAACTGTCCCAAAGTTGCGATGTTTTCTCATGTGGTATGTAGAACTACCCTGATTAGCAACGATGGTGAATGTTTTCTAAAAGAAAGACTTCAAGACTCTCTGTGGCTGTTCTCTGCTTCTTAATGGGTTCCATTATAATAGTTCCTTTTATTTAGTTCTGGATGATACTAGTATTTATTGTTTTGCATATTTTTACGAGTAGAATGTTTTCGCATTTCATTTGATGTGGGCCATATTTTAATGTACATGTGAACACGTCATTTTCATAATTTCATTTCTTCAATAGTTAACTTATATTCCTTTTTTTGTTATTTAAGGCCGCATCAACTTCTAGGTCATTAGCGACCACTATTGCTTGTAACGGTATGGTAACTGCGAGTATGACACGATACGATGATGAGAGGGGGTGAAAGAACGAATACAACACAATCATGCCCGAGGCGGGACACGAACCCGCGATCCTTCGGTCTGAGATCGCTACGGCACTACTGCCTTAGCGATTTCGGCCACCGGATCGGCTTATACTCGTTGAATAATCGCTTTGAATCTAAAAGCGGCAGGCGAGCTTACTGATGGCGCCGCTCCTCCGTTGACGTGCAGTAATGAAGCAGCCTGCGTCCGTCTGCGCCGTGGCTCCGGTGGCCGGGGGGCCATTTCGGGGCCAGTGGGCGACCGCGCAAGTCAAGAGCGCTGTGCAGAGGCGGCCGCGGCCGCGCCGGCAAACTTTATACAACGCTTCATATCGGCGCGGGCGGCGGGCGGAAAAAAATGTCCGAGGAGGACACATAGCGACCACGCACACACACACACACACGCGCGCGCGCGCCCACACATACCAGTGTTCGCAGGTAATAAAATACAGCAAACGGCTGCAACGCGCGCTGGAGTACACAGACAGTTGCAGATACAGCGGAGCGAGAAAGAGGGGTGGGCAGGGATGGGGAGTGGGGAAGCTGGCAACGGCGGTGAAGGAGGGGGACGGTGGGGGGGGGGGGTAAACGAGCGGAGGTATGCCGCATTCCGAGAGAGACCGTGCTTGCTAGATCAGAAAGCCTGCGACGATCGTCAGACCGCTGGCCTGCGTCGGTTGCGGCGCCAGGTTACAGGTTCGAATCCTTGGGATTTGATTGATTATTTTTAATCTGGGCGCGACAACGGCTTTGGTCATTATTCCGTGTAGTGCATGTTAGTGTCGGTCAGTGTAGTGCATGTTATATTCTGGAGGTGGCGGTATTCCTGCCTCCTCACTATACGAGACCCGGTGGCGACCTACACACCGAGCAGCAGGGGTTCCTTGCTTCCAGGAATCTCCGCCAGTGGGACACCACCCCAGCCGGGATAAGCACTAACCTTTCGACAGGTCTCTCGACATGTGTTAGTGTAGAGCAGAATGTGTGTGAGTGTGTGTAAGGGACGAGAAGGGGACATGAATGAAGAAGCAAAGTTCGTGTGCGGTCCGTGGCCGGTTTGTTAATGTTCTGCTCCGTCATTCGCCTGGTATTGGTCGGGGAAACGACGATCGATCAGAGCTACCGGACGTGAAAATTCTCTTCCAAACAGCGGCGGTATTTGACCGAACTATCTAACTACTGTAAACAATCTGACAACGTCGGGAATGGAACCCCAGGTCCTCCCAGTACAAACCTCGGCAGTGGTGACAGCTGTTGCCCTGAGTCACTTCAGCCTGTCGAATCTGTGTGGGTACTTCCAGGAGGAACGGTAGGTTGCGGTTCAAAATACAAGTTGCTGGTTCGAATCCGCAGGGTTATTTCCCAGGTGAAACCGCAGGTAGATTCTTGCTGTGCGAAAACAAGCGTTACTGATTCAAATGGCCTAGATAATGCCTAGATATAAGTTAGAAGTAGTGGAGATGTGGCAGCTTCATGTGCAACATAAAAATTCTAAAATATTTATATACCGAGAGATTTGATGTATTAATTCAACCGAAAGTTCAGATAAAATATTAAACAATCTGCTGATTTAGAGGTTATCGATTTGTCGTGTTGCGGCGTGGGAAGTTAAATCTTACATGTAATGTATGCTACTCATGAGCGATGCAACTAAAGGTTACTAAATTTCACATATGGATTTAATGTTTTTACATGAAGACGCAACATCATGTTATCCCGCTAAAGGATATTAATTTTTAAATAATACACGTTTATAACATGATTTGGAAAGTGAAAACAGTGATTATCAAAATAAAAACCAAGTAATAATCGTAAAGACATACTCATATATAGCATCCTACTTCAATATATACTAATTACCACAAAACACACATATCAAAATCATCATTTCTCCAAGTCAGTAAACGCACATTGATTCATTATTTTGTTTATGTGATGCGAGTCTTCACAAAAAATAAGATAAACCATTAACTGTTTTCTATAAACAATTAACAGACAGGAGGATGTGACAGAAAACGGTGCAAAAAAGAGTATCCACAAAGAATCTGGAGAAAGAGGACATGAAACGAACAGGCGCTAATCAAGCCACGTGGCCATCACGGCCCGATGGGCAACGCCGAGGAGAAACAGCGTATTCTCGAGGAAATCGAGACGAGCTGGGTTGTCATGGACGTGTGAGACGGGCGAAGCACAATCAATCGAGTTCGAGTGGTCGACAGCCGGCCGGGAGGGGGAGCGTGCACTTCCGGCGCTCTCCCCCAGTCAGGGCGACGGATGGAAGATACGTGGAAAATGAAGCTTTGGAAGGAAAATAATGGCAGAAATGTGAATGAACTTGAACAGAGCAAACGGAAAATAGGATGCAGAGTACGCAACATACGCAGAGAACAAGAGTGCTTTTTCCGAAAAACTATGAAGAAATGACATGACGGAAGAGAAAAGAAGAGAATATTCGAGAGATAAACGAAGCAAGAAACTCTGAGAATCGGAACAAAAAAATATGTAGATTGATCTGCGAGTGACTCAAAGGCATGTGAGCAGAAATGGAAAGGGAAATTTATAACAAACTTGAAAGGAAACCACGATATCTGTATTAGGGAATAGGAGTCAATGAAAGGAATCACATTATAACTGAAAATGGGGACAGATATATTAGAAAAAGATCTGAGAAAGAATATAGAGAATATTCTTTATGGGAATTTAGTATGATTTTTTCGTTTCACATTTACAAAACACGTCGAAAAATTGCTAGTTATGGTACTTGAATATTCTAGAACACGATTCTCTAGATACCTGTTAACATTTACACCATCATAAATCACATTTCTCATAAAAGTAAAAGTGATATTTTCACTCAAGGAAACAACAGATATGGGAAAAGCTCTTGACGGCAAATAGTAAACACACTGACGCGCACTAACTTAGTACTGCACGTTAAGGAACTAGCCACAGCAGCTCCTAATAAGACCACTGCATCTGTGGGAAAACAAAGAAAAGACCAACAAGTAAAGAAGACATTGGCAATTAGGAGAAATAAAGAGGAAAAGTGGAAGAGGACGTGAACGGGAAATTAACGACAAATAACACGGACTCAAGCTAGAGAAGCACGTGGGCGGCGTGTAGTGGTCGGCTGGGAGGGCGTGTGGAGGGAAGGGGGGTCTATCCGAACGAGGTCGAGCGGCCGGGGCACGGAGCGGGGCGGGGAGCCCGGGCGGGAAGGGGCGAGAAGGGGCGGGACTGGGAGGGGCGCCCGGGCGTGCTCGCTCGGGGCAAACGGCCCTTCAGAGCAACGCCAATTAACACTGGATCACTGAACATTCACACTTGAGTTGGAATCCGACGGCGAGCGGCGGACGGCGCGAATCCAACGGGGGGAGGGGGGCGCTTCGTCGTGGTCAAACAAACCCTGGATTAGGTAATGGTGCCCGGAAGCCCGGCTCGCGAACCCGGAAGCTCAGTCTGCAGGTCTTCACACTAATTGTTTGTTACGAGAGGAAAAACATTTTGGCGAAAGAGTAGTTCGATGATGCCATTCTACATGAAAGCATATCGAGGGATGTTGTAAGAGGACATGATTAGCTCTATAATAGTTGCTAGTCGGCACGCAGCACAAAGTGAATAAAGGCAAAGAAGATAAGTGAAATATGCCTAGATATGAAAAGAAGCTACATAGAAAAGACTCTGGAGTGTAAAACATATTTTAATGAGAAAATAATAGCACTGAAAGACCAATTATGATACAAATCCTACAAGATAAAAAAACAACAACGAAAACCGTACATTACACTGATCATTTTACATATTTAATTTACTTTACTTGGATATCCGTTCTTTTCCTTATATACACATTCAGAGTAAAATATGTTACACTAATAGTCGCACCAGCCTGCGAGACCATAGACGCTGGTAACTCCGTTATCATTGCACACATCAAACAAAAATATTTTTTTAAACTACTGTTTGTAATGAGGTACTGAAATTAAAAGCGGCCAAAACGCACATTATCCTTCACAAATCGAGATTCCCCAAATATATCTTTCACCCACCCTAATTCATAAAGCCATTTGCCCACTTATCCCACAAACACCCTCCTTCCACTTTTAAACGATAAATGCAAAACTTCTCTGAGTCAAGTTATTCAAATATGAAATTTTAAAAATAGCTAAACATTATACCGACACCTGCATTTGCCATTGTACTCGTCAAAATCCCCGAATGACGCAAGTCAAACGGGATGAAAATCATTTGAAAAAATTACGTGATACCGTAAGTCATAGCTATTAAAAGGGAAAAAAGTATGCGGTCTGTCAATCCACGCGCGACTACTGCAGTGTTAAACACAAAAGCTTACCGGAAAATCTCTCTTCAACCAATTAGAAATTTAGGTGTTCACATCGATAACAAATAAGATCATAATAAAAGACTTTTGGTTAATTTAGCGAGATTAATACATTGTAACCTTCTTGTATGTATCCGTACTATTTTGTGTTCAAAGTGGTTAGCGTTTATTTTCACCAAACCAAGGATATCATAGAATAATAGAATAACAATACTATAAACCTCGCTAATTTTACCAGTGTTGATAGTATTGTTATCGTCTTGTGAGAAACAAATCAAATTAAGTAACTAAGTGGGAAAAATGTAGTGTCACTGTTCTTAATAGTGTATACATGTGGCATTCGAATTTGGGTTGGGAAAGTGGAACTTGGGTGGTGGCTCTCTTACGTGGTGTTCTTCATACGTAATTTAACGTGGTGGCTGTCCTTCATAATTTAACAAAGTTTCATTATTTTTCTGCATTTTTCATGTAGATATGTTGTTAAATTCTTTTATTTACTTGTTACAGATGAATTGGAAGATATTTTGAAGTCTTCGAAGCGGCAGAAAAGGAAAAATGGAAATATGTCAATTGGCGGTGTAACGGATATATATATATATATATATATATATATATATATATATATATATATATATATATATATATATTAATGCAGTAGATAAAAAGTTGTCTTACTCTTTAATTACATTATTTCTTACACTCTTACACTCATTAAAATATATATATATATATATATATATATATATATATATATATTTTAATGAGTGTAAGAGTGTAAGAAATAATGTAATTAAAGAGTAAGACAACTTTTTATCTACTGCATTAATTTATATTTGTGAAAGGTTGTTAACTATTGGTGTAAGCGTAGTGAGTATTAGGAAACCAATAAAATTTAAACAGCTTCGTCTCTGACTGTATAACTAAACAATTTGGACTATGTACTTGATATTGTCACACTACAATAATGGTGAATTTTGTGATCTTATAATAATTAATGTATAGCATTCTAATTATACGAATCGTATTTATTAGTTTTCAGCTAATTTCTATTACATAAAACATATTAAATTCAATTTCGCAGTGAATCAATCACTATGAAATCAAATTTAAATATTAATTAGCTTTTGCTTAAAAAACATGTAATTAAATTAAATAAATTTAATGGACATAATTTAAAAGATATCGGTTGAGATAATAATTTATACTTGGCTGCATTTTCGGATTTACTACGCACACAATGATACGCGTTTGTGACAGAGTCACAATTCGCTTTGCACCAGGCCTGCACAATCCCTGCCCCCGCGGGGGCCAGCCGTCTGCCCGCGAGAGCTGTGAAAGTGCAAGAAGTGGGGAATGGGCAGCTTTGGGGGGAGGGAAGAAGCATTGAATGCCTGGGTGTCTAATGGAATTATCCATGTTGTGAAATGATTTGCCTACTTAAATAGGCAATCTACCAATTTTCTAGATACAAGAGCCATATTTCACTGTTTACGTTCTTCCATGCCCTGATATTAATCGAAATTTTCTATTTTTTTTTACTTTATTCTCATTGAAACTCATAAACAGTAGTATCAAGCAGTGTCATATTTTAAAACTTTATTATTTTATATTAATTATAAAAAATACAATTTATTAATTGATTCCCCCCAGGAATGTCATAATCTCCCAAAGATAGCAAAACGGAAGAAATTGAGACCAGACTCTCACATCGAGATTGATATAAAAATGAAATATAGATAATTCCAAGAAGGGTTATATTTTGCAGCACATATATTTGTCACGATTTTCCTTTATTATGAAGTTGAATAAGAGATACCAACATTCAAACCTCTTTTACGTTTCTTTACGGGCAATCGTGGCATTATTTTGAGTCTGGTTAAATAGAACTACAAGGTCTTCATCTTTTTATACGATGTCGTAAACGATTGTAAATAAACAATGTTCGTTGATTTGAAATTAAAAAATATATAATTTACTCTTATCGGAAAGAAGAGCAGAATGTAATGATGATTTTTTAAGAATACGATTTTTTAGACTTAATAGAACCCTGTTAATCATTTAAACGTAGTTAATGAAAAATAATTTAATACTGTCATCATCAAAAAAGCATTTCACGGAAAAGCACTTGTTGGATTACACAAGGAATTATAACATTGTGTAAAAACAAACGTACTTAATACTTTATTTGTAAACATCATAACGTATCACCAAATTTCCATGTCTAACTCCGAAAAAAACAAAAGCATCTTTAGGAACTTGTTGACGCCATCTTACTAGACAGACATGCATGGTTCTGATTCATTTTCGTGTTTAATACATCCATTTAGTAAATTAATTCTATTTCGTTTCCTTAAATGCCTTTATTTAAGTTTAATTGAAAGTTATATTTTTAACGTTGTTTACTATAAAAAAGAACTAGCAAATTAGAAATTTTAAGCGATTGCTTAAATTTCAACGAAACTAAGAAATTACAGGATCGAGATTGTGTAAAAACCTGTCAAGAGTTTCGTGTATTTCAGCATTAAACCAATGTGTTAATTTAACGACTGGAACATTACTATATTTGTGTCGACAGATGTTTCACTTAATTTGAACGTTACAGTTATAGTACTGCCTATTGAATAATTGTGAATCCATGCTGCAATTTTGCTTCATATTTTCAAGACAGTTTCAGATGATACCTTTATTTTGGTAAAGAACAGTCTACTGGTTGTATTAAATATATTGTAGCCAATATTGCATCACCTGCCGGAATTCGCTGCGCGGATTGCGTCATCTGCCGGCGCCCCACGAACAAGACGGTTCCGGGCTATTCGCGAGTCGCGTAGAAATGTGGAGCAAGTGCCGAATGTATCGAGACGGGCCGGCCAGATATAAATTTGCCGCTATCGGCGGCCGCTGGACGTAGTAGTAGTCAGACAGTAAGCAGCCGCTGGTCAGTCATTATATGTAGTCAGAGAGTAAGCAGTCAGTGTGAGTATGCAGTAGACTGTCCGAGGTTGGAAGCTGAGCTGTTAAGTGTGCATCGCGGTGAACAGTGCAGTCAGGACCCTGGTCTGCGCAGTGAAGTGTGGTGTGCGCAGTCAAGTGTGGTGTGCGCAGTGAAGTCTGGTCTGCTCAGTGAATTGTGGTCTGCGCAGTGAATTGTGGTCAGCGCAGTGTACCGTGGACAATGCATCGGACTGTGCGATAGTGTAGAAGAAGTGAAGTGTAAATAAATAATCAGAATAAGTGAACTGTGTAAATAAATAATCAAGATAACAATCGTGTGTAAGGAAAATAATCAAGTGAAGAACACAAGGACTGTGTATCCTATCTGTAAATAAATCAAGTATTTTCAGTGTATCATTAAGAAACGAAATAAATGTCTTTGTTAAATATTACGTGTGTTTTAATTCATCACGGAGAAACGTTACAATAGGAAGCTTTTTGGATTACAATTCACATTACCACAGTGCATATTTTGTAAGTAGTACCTACTTTCAATCGATCTTGTTGATTGCGTACCTTCGCAAACATGTAACAAATAATCAATTTAAAATGCTTCCATAAAATTAATCTAACACTCTCAAAACATTAAGTTAGACAAATATTCATCTGTTCTTAATTCTATTATATTGATTACAAATCATGTGTACTAAAATGTGTAACGTCGTGCGAGGGGGCCAGATGGACAGCACATGTCGCAAGGCCAGTGAGGGGGCGGGGGCAGTCCTTTGAAGGCCGCCAGGCGGCCCCGCCTCATTGTAACGTCGCCGAAGGGTCAGACGTTCACACATGTCGGACGCCAGCGAGGGGGAGGAGGCCGGTCCTAGGGGGCAGACCATTGACGGCGAGCGGAAGTCGCCGCAGGCGGCCCGCCTCGGGGGCCGGGGACGGGGCGTGTCTCGGAATGCGGTGTCTACTGTTGCAAAGGAAATTGATTGGTGCGTCCAGCTGCGGCGCAGATGGACTTCCAAATTGCTAACAGACCACATTCCGGGATGAGAAAACGCCGCCGTCATGTGATGTCTGTCACGTGACCCCTCGCGAGGCGGCTGGAAAAGTAACGAGCCGAATTGATTCGAGTCTGAACCGGATCGGAGTGCGGCAGGCACTTGTCACCCGCCAGGGGTTATCGCGAGCTTAGGCTGCGAGGTGTGGCGATTGCCACGGGAGACAGACTGGGAGCGGCGCCAAGCCGCTGGGGTTTGTGTCAGTCTGGGGCGGGAATGCCTCAGAGGTATGCTGTGTTGGGAGTGCAGCGTGTTTCCAGGGAGTATGTATATACTGTAAATATCTTGTAATAAAACTGTATAAACAACTCCGTGTCTGTGAGTTACTCGCACCCGACGACGCCACAAATGCTTTCGTGATATGAATACTGCTCGAACTTGCTATACGCAGCCTCTCGTTGGGCGCCATTTTGTAAAATTTCTCTTTATGCTCTAGGCAGGCCCAAGCTCAACACATAATTTTGGAAAGTTTTCTATACGTTTGAAAAGTATCCAGACTTCTTACTAATATAATTTTGTAATAATTCTTGTAGATACCCGACTTCGTAATTACTTACGTTGTTGAACGATATTTTCGTGAGATGACGACTCATTTAGTACAGATTGAGCACACTCTGAAAATATATACTGTCCAAAATATGATTAATCTGTGGGATCTACTTATTAAATAAATCAGCCTTTTCTCCATAAAAACATTTATTGAAAGCTCAAATATTCTTTCACTTTCAACTTCGGTACTGAATTCATATGATTTAGAGCTCATTCAATTACTTTTCAGCATGCCAGTTTAATCACAATTATAATTTCTTTAATTTTTTAATGTCTGCGTGACGTCTAGATCAGGGCTTGCTAACTCAATGCTCTGTGACGTCACAAAAATCTGCTCTTCTGCTCGGAACTGAGACACGGAGCAAAGGCAGTGCCGGACGTGACGTCGGGCGTACAGTGTTCCAAAGATTGTACGGAAATGGGAGGAAAAGGTTCACTTGATAATTACGTTTTTAAATGGTAATTATTATTTAAATGTTTATGATTCAATAATGATTTAAAAAATGGAATATTTCATAACACAAAGCAATATACTCCTCTATTTATCGTAACCAGTTCTGTAATTCTACTTCCATTCTTCTAACATATACCGTTTTTTGAGAAGAACGATTTTACATTCAAACACAATATTTAATACAATGTTATATAATGAAAAAAAATAGTTCGTGCCAACCAATAACACAGGCATATACAAAAAGTCGTAAATCAATAAAATAAAAAAGACCTAATGACTTGACACATGTTTATCCATGTCAACGCGCTGAATCCGAATTTTGAAGCTAGAATTGCGCCACCACCCTCCGATTTTTCTATTCGCGAAAACCACCGTACTATTGTATTTCTTTTTGTTTTCGGAGGTTGTGACTTGACTCATGCTTCTATATGTATGTCAAAGCACTGAATCAGAATCCGAAGCCACAATTGCCACAAAACCTAAGAGTTTTTTTAAATTGCGAAAAAACGATGAAATTTACAATGTTTTATCACGATTTAAAAAACTGGAGTGTGGTGGTGGAATTTTGTTTTCAGAATTGGATTATGTGCGTCAAGATATATAGAGCAACATGAGGCAAGTCTTTGGGTCTGACAATAACACCCGAAAACATAAAAATACACAGTCACGGTGGTGTTTCGCGATTAAAAAAACAACTGTCTCCTGATGAATATGAATACTACGTCGAGTATTGTAGTTATAGACAACGGCGTTTGCTGAAATTATATTCCCGCCCTTAAGTAAATCATTTTTGACAAAAACCACTGATTCGAATATGAAGAGACAGGTAACGGTAAAATACCTAGATTAATAAAGAAAGGGTTACAAGAATAACGTGGGTGGGATTTGTTTATTATTCGTACAATTCTTTTTTGTAATCTAAAAGTCTGGGAGCTATAAAATGTATTTCTCCAGAATATTATGCCGTATCTCACGCGTGGTGGCTTCAGTCCCATTCCATGTGGAAACTGACTGAATTTCAAAGAAATCTGAAAGCGCGGCATAAAGAACTTAATTTAGTGTTCAATTCATATAAATGGACGTTCCATTTAAGGGTTGACTGAATTGAAAGACCTAAAAATTCTGTTACCTCAACACCGTTCATTTTCAGTGAAGAGATATTTTCAGTGATAGAGAAAGACTCCCATGAGCATGGGAGATCCACGATGTTTCAGATCCACAATGTCGAAGAGCTGTGCGTCACCAAGTAAAAATAAAATGGAGATAGTAATTGATTAAATGATTGAAGCAATAAAACTGAAGTAATAAAATGAAACCGTTTCTTAAAAGCGATGTTGGTATGACGACAGCTTGAAATCCTTTTTAAACGAGATATATCTTGCGTCTTTACAGAACTACTCAACAATTAAACCTTTTAATGTCGTCGTATTGACATGTCGAATTTTGTTTAGGCTTGTGTTTATAATTTTCATGCGTTTCTTTGCCGAATATAAATATATTCACTGTAGAAAACCACTCTTCCTAATGTGTTTGTTACATAAATATATTCTGTATGCTGTCCCTGTGAATAAGAAGATATTTGGTCGACCCTGAGCCCGCAACGTAAGCCTTTGTGCAGGAACTAATATTTGAGGCTCCTTCAGTAGATTTAATTAGCAGAATTCACAGTTCTTGCTTCCTGGAAGACGTATATTGCGCGGCAAGATTTATCCCCACCTTACCTGCAAGTCTCCATATAGATTATAAACGTCGTCAAACAATTCTCCACATGACATTAAGGAAAAAATACATTTTTTACTTTCACATATCTACTATGTAGTAAAAGAATAACTAAGCAATAAAAATGTCGTTTTTTCCAGAGAAAACACGAGGTCCTTTTGTGAGTTCCTGATATAAAAAAGAGGATTTTTCTTGCTCCTATCAGTAGTAAATTACTTTCTCGTATACGTAATGTAGTCGTAAGTCACGCTTTGGATGTCCTTCCCAAGTACGCATTTGATCGTGAAATCTTTTTTTTGATGACGAAACCCTGTTTCCCGACTAGATCTCTAAAGAAATCTCCCAGCTTTTCTGATAGCGGTACGACACTATAGCATTACCAAAAAGTAAATAAGATGTTTTTATTTATCCCTTTACCTTTAACCCTTAACTACTGGGGTCGGGTCAATTTGACCCGAAGTCATTTTCTCGTTTTATTTTCCGAGAACACGGCGAGTTACCCATGATGCAAGTTCCATCATCCATAGTCTCTTCTAATAACGTTCTTAATCAGAGCGTGCAATGGAAACTGCCGTTGACATATCTGTTTCCCTGAATTGCCCTTTCTGACCCGTATTGTTCCGCGCCGCCAACGGCCCACTATTCAGTTGAGCTTCAGCTTTTGGGAGTGATGGAGGTGTCTGCGCCTCTCTTTTGCTCACTCATTCTTTTTATTATGTGTCTGTTTACGACACTGGTGTCGTGTCAATATGCTACTCTTTGCTATGAACTGCTTCGTGTGTATAGAAGCCTAGTTGACTTAAAACATTATTCAGTCGAGCATTCACTTTGGTGAGAGAAGGATCTGTCTATGCCTCTCTCTTGCTCACTTATTTTTTATCTGCGTGTCTACGACACTGGCATTGTGTTAATATGGTACTCTTTGCCATAAACAGCTTTGGGTGTTTAAACAGCCAATGGTCTTAAACACGGTATTACGTTATATGTAACTTTCTGCACTGGACTGTTCATCCTTTGGCAATGTGCGTGTGGCCTGAAAACTGTATGTATATATTTTTATGTAATTATTAAAGAAACTTAATATATACGTGACATCGAATTGTAAATTATGTTGTCTTTTAAATAAAGTGTAACTTCTTGACAATGTTTGGTTGCCAGTTCACGTACAGTGTATAAGTGAATAGTGCGGTGTTATCAACTACTAGCTCATGCTAAAATCTGTATTGCGTCATGACAGACTAACTGATGTCTTGCGACAATCATTCGGATTCAATGACAATTATGTGTTGTGTGCCTGACTTAATCTCCAGCTGTTGGATCGGTGGTGTAACAACTCCGGTGTTCTGCAAATATCGCCCACCTCCAATGCCGGACGTCGGAGCTCATCCAGTACCTTGTTCACGTCTTGGTATCAACCAGTGAATTTTCTTTGTGTTTTAGCACCACACAATGCCAACCTTCAGTTGAGCTATCAATAGCATTCAGCTAATTTAAATGTTCTGCTTTCTACCTTCATTATTACAAATATTATAACTGCCGTTATAGATCTGTTAATTCAAACATATGATGTCCTGTCTTGTATGAATAATTAACATTTTACTGAATCATACGTTAACAGTTCCTTTCAATCTTGTAAATGAGTATTTTAATTTGATTACATTTGAGTTAAAACGATATCATCTTTTTTATATACCTCCCTGATACGAGATTATAAGTCCGTTTCAGGTCATTAAATGCGTCCCTCTCCCGAGAAAAAGACAGTAATCTGTTCGAACGAAATCTGACACGATGTGTGGCGGAGCAAGCTACCACATCATACACAGTCCACTCCTGCTCGCACAGTTCCGCACCTGTTCACTCCTCTAATTTTTATATGGGCCAATGTCTCTAATTTGATTCCTTACACACATAAGGCATGAAGTAAATTCAAAATAATTAGGATTTGAAACAATGAGCCCCAAATGGTGTTTTTAGCAACAGCATTCGTTGAAACAAAGTTGCTTCATCTTCTGATTCAGAGATGTTCATATGACGATGTATATGCAATGTTAAGAAGTTTTAGTGTTTCCTAAAAACACTTGAATGCACTACTCACAGTTCCTTCAAGCAACAGGAGAATATGACAATGGTGAGAAACTGTTAAGAGACGAAAAAAATGGACACAGAAGTTGTGATAATATGATACAATGCAGAGTGGATCATACGGAAAGGTACTATAAATAATTGTGAAAAAGGGAAGGAAATGTGACAAAAAGTGTTGTAAACGGAAGGTGAAATGATGAGATGTAGGTGTATGAGACACTTCTGAAAAACTTTAAAAGATCCATAACTTGTCACAATCACATTCCACTGCATCGACACCGCAAACATAGAATTTTCACTACGACGACATCCACAACGTATCAGTTATCTATACACTGAATAACTGCATAAACTCAAAAAGCAGTGTGTAGAATGTAGTATCATATAAATGAACGTAAAGGTATTGAAATATTAAAAAAAATATGTAGAATTCTCCTTTAGGACAAGTATTATTGAAATGAAACGACTCATGTAAAAATGACACAAAAATATACTAAGTGAATACCACATATTAGTATCAGAACGATATTATGCTTTTGATAACTCGCCAGCAGTCAATAGTCACAATGTATTAATCAGCATCTCGCATTTTAATAATCAAATCCGCATTATCACCTCATTCTGCATTAGGTCTTTTCAACCGTTTCGAATTTGTAGACGTAGTGCGGTATCGATGTCAGTAATTACTTTTTTTGCGCTGCCAAAAATTGCACGAGTACTTTAAAGTCGGCGCGATGCGCTCGCCAGAGAACAGGCGCAGGCGGGGGGAAGGGGGGTACTAAGCGCATTTCAGTCTTTAATGTGTTTGCCGAAAAAATCTGCTTTCGCCCAAACCAGTTACCCCTGAAACAATCTACTCGTGGAGAAAATTAGGGGGTCTCCAAAGTCTATTTGCGGTTGACTCGAGTAATCTTTACTCGCCTGATTACGGTAGGGGCCCGAGAAGTGGCTAAGCCAGCTTGTGCTACCACGCGGGTTGAAATGAATAGAGACCTGTTACAGTGGCCTCGAAGCTTCAGTATTTAAGTGTTGGTTCCAGCTGCTATAGTCCAGACGCTTCGAGATTTTATTTATTTAATCACTTAAATATCAGAGATACCGGTTTGGAAAGTTTGATGCAGGAATATAATTATTGTTCCTAAGCGAAAAGTCGGCCATCTCCATATTTCTGGGAGTACCTGGAAACGCAGTCGACATCAGGGTCAAGTTCAGTGATACCATTAAATCCATCAAACGAGTAATATATTTAGTCTATGGCTTTTCAATTGCAATGGTTTGTAGCTAATGAGAAGAACGTTACCAATTAACTCTAGCATCCGTTTGTTCCATCTCTCAAAATTCTGTCGTGTATCTCTCCTAATGATTATTGAATACATTTCCGATCATACCTGAATTATTTATTTCTCTTTTCATATAAGGGCGGTGATAACTAAATATAATAATAGCCGCACAAATGTTTCTGTTTTTAACGTATAAACAGAAAGTTTACATGCCTGTCTGTGCAACACTGCTTTTTGCCCAATATCGATGCCACATGTCATAAAATACATGTAACAGAAACTATGGCAGTAATGATGGCGGTTTGGTTCATCACAGCTGACTGTGACTGACTGTACTGACTTTGTTCCAGTTTTGAGAGAAGGGAATAACCATTTCAGTGCATATGACATGTGCCGTTGCGGCGAGCCCCTGCGTTGAGAAATGGACAAATTTTCATTGGTCATTACATTCTTTTAAAACGTTTTGTTTGTACTTGTGAAAATAAGTTTTATCTCATGATAGTTACCTCAATTATTATAAATTTACAGTACTATCATAAATATAATATTCGTATAATAAATATACTATCATAAATATAATATCCATATTTTTAAACATTGTTCATCGTAATCCATTAATATGGTACTATATAGTGCGTATGTGTATTATCGTTTTCCCCCGAAAGTGTATCGTACCAAATTATTCTTAACGATCGAACTGTGATATCTAGAGTACGAACAATCAACCTAAAAATAAGTGTTTAAAAATATTAGCACTTTATTTATAAACGAAAATATAACTGTTTGTATATCGTATGTTTAGGTAAAAATACGACAACTTACAAAAGTTTTTTTTTAATGCGTGGCTGTGATATCTATGGGTTCCGCCAGAATCGTATAGCAATCTTTGGCACAGTCTGTACTTGTCACGACGTGTGCTAAAAGTAGATACAGTTCAGTATAAAACTGGCTGCAACGACTATTCAATGTGTAATCATTCTTTACATAAAACTTGACTCTGTCACATCGTTTCAAATTTTAAACGTCTCGCGTCCCCCTGTTATTACTCCCACGCAGGCGTCCGCCATCTTGATCCTCCATTCCGCCAAGTCAGCGGGCCTCTTCCGCCTGAAAAGAGTAATCCACGTTTACATGTGGATAATCAACCCTTTATTGCTCCCCACAGCGTCGCGCGGAGGCAATTGTTTTTCGTCGCAAATAAATCAATAGACCTTTCATTCGTCCATTTTTCTCCCTCCGGCGTCCGGCTGCGGTACCAGGCGCCCATGAGCGGGAGCAGGCTCTGGCACGCGGACGCAGACTGCAGCGCCGCGCGGCGGCGGCGCCGCGAACGAACGCCACGCGAGAGCAACTTTCCGGAAGGGGGCGCTCGCGGGGGAGGCTGGAGGGAGCGAGAGGGGGGAGACGGCACCGCGCGGGCGGTGCCGAGAGGGTGCTCGCGCGCGCGCGCGTGTGGGGAGACTAGGGACGGCGGCGGCGGCGGTGGTGGTGGCGGTGGCGGCGGCGGCGCCTGTGTGGGTGTGGGTTTACAGATTGCACGAAATACCTCCACCGATGCCGGCGGCAGCCAGCGGAGGTTGGTAACATTGAAAATTGTCCGCATACCGGTGCTGATTCGCATATCACGGTGCACCCTCCGCCTCCTCCGCCACCAACTCCACCGCCTCCTCGTCTGCTGCTGGCTCCGTCCCCCACGACCCCGCCCCCGCCCCCAGTCCGCGGCTCCCGGCCCCCCGGTCGAGAGCATTCGTCAAACGCAGGGGTGGCCAGCGGCAGCCAGCTTCAGGTACAGTATACTCCCCTTTATACGGTCCATCGTTCAACTACAGAATTCACCAGTAACATTTTTGTCAAGATTTTTTCCTCATGTGGTGCTATATGCAATAATTCAAATGAATTTGTGGAATGAAGCAAATGTGCGAAACATTTACCAATGGTCTAAATCTAAAAGACTAGATAATAGACTAGATAGATTACAGAGATATATTAATACAAAAGAGAAATATTCGAGCACAAAAAATATTAAAATTAGACTGGTAATATACGAGGAATGCTTTAACTGATCACATCACACACGAATTTTTTATAAATTATATATCTTTTTCCAATTATTTGGTTATCTATTTTATTCTTTTGGCAATTTCTGTTGTTAATCTCCTCTGTATTCACCGCATAATTTCTCTCATGCATATTTGATCCGTTCCGAAACAATACAATGAAACATATGGAAATGAACACACATGAAATGTTGACACATTTGCCCAAACAATATTAACTTATATAAAAATTACGGGGAGTGTAGTAGCATTCCATGAAGATTTAAATTACTGGTTCAAAGATAATATACATGAAATGGAAATGGAATTATTAAAGAAAAATAGAAAGGACCTCGAGGTAAAAGAAACGACAAGTGCAATATTGGAAAGAGATCTAAAAGATTACTAAACAGAAAAGTAAGAAAAAAAATGGGAGGAAACCTAAGAAAGATTAACAAACGAACCAAAAAAGAAATAAACTGATAAAATGAAAGAAAGAAAGAATGGAGAAAATATGGAAATGCCGAGAAGTTATTTCAAGAGGTCTTTGGGGCCAAAATAAATATTTATTGGAATGTTAACCCTCCTCCAGAGAGGCGTTGATTGATTGAAAATAATTCCGGGCGCGTCCACAGCTAAGGTAATTATTCCCATAAGTGGAGTGAGTGTTTATCGCGAGAGTTGCCGACCACATTCAACTACTGGCTAGCGAGATCCTGCGCCGACCCATGTCGGCTTGCGAGACTTTCCCCTACCAGGTATTTCCCACCAGAGGTGCTCCGCCACAGCCGGGAAAAGATCTGAACAACCAACAGGCGTCCCGACATGCGTGGTAGTGTAGTGTATGTGAGCAAGAGTGTGTAAGTAAGGGGTGAGGATAGGACAAGGAAGGGGAAGACAGAGCGCGGTCCGTGGCCCGTGTGTGTGAGGGTACTGCTCCAGCATTCGTCTGGTATTTACCGGATAAACCCCACAAAACTACCGATCAGAACAGCCGGCCGCTCGAATTCTCCTCCACTCGGCGGCTGAATTCGATCTAGCTCTGTAGCTAGTATTGAATATCTTGACACCGTCGGGACTCGAATCCTAGAACCTCCCTGTAAGAAATCTGTTGTTCTGAGCCACTTTTGCCGGTCCTGAGAGACGTTCTATCGGCGAATTCTTGTGAGACTTGATGCAGAGTGGGTTCGTGGGCATCTCTCAGTTTCCTCATTTCTTATGCATTCCCCGCTAAAAATCATCATTTGTCATTTACAAAAGTTGCATGACAATTAAACGTCCTTGTCAACCTTTAGTTAGTTTTCAAAGCACTTCATCCCCAGATGACAATTCTATAGGATGAAAAAAATTTTATGAGAGAATGGAAGAAAAAGTCGATGTTTTAATGGTTTTGTTGCTTAGCCGTTCTGGTCTCGACGTACCTTTTCTACAGTTCTTTTTGATAGAGATCACGAGCCTCCCGCAAAGGCAAAAGATGAACACCGCAGGACGCAGAGTGAATGTTTAGGAACGGAGCATGATGAAGTTCTTTTTAAGGAAGAGAGAACACTTGTCTCATTTTTCACTATATTGATGTGCAAAATCCGAATCAGCGTGAAAAAGGTAATTATAATCTACATGATTTACGTCATATTCTTTAATCCAGCCCGACGAAACGAATCTTCAGAATAAAATTTGTTTACATGAATTTTCCAGTAAGAAAAAAACAAACGAAAAAAGCTGTAATTTAACAAATAGTAATCCGATTGAACTCACCATTTGATGAAAGTACATTCCTCCCGAAGTAACCAAAGTACCAAGACTTTAACCAATTATGATTATCACGGACCACTGAAGTGATATTCAATGTTCTGAAACAATGAAAAAAATAAATTTCAATTAATATATATGTATCCAAAAATGAAAACAACATTTAACACTTACTTTTAGACGATGGCTTAACCAATTTTCAATAAATATTTTTTTTGCATAACTGTTTCTACAAATTAGTGATTCTAATATACAACATATACAATTAGATACCAATAATATTTACTTTAAAATGAATATTTAAAGCATTACTAACATTCGTTCTGTACAATTTTAGAATATTACAAAGGAATGAACGTCAACTCTTTAAAATATCGTGTAATTCAAGTTTTGGTGCTATCACCGCCAACTAATTTAGATCATTTTCCCTGATCAATTGAACAAACGCAAAAATGGCCCCTTAATTTTCTTTTTCTCATATTGGAGCTTAAATAAGCGCGCGTTTTGTTGAACTCTCCTTCTCGTAGTCGCGGTAGAAGACGGGAGTGTGAGTTGTTATTTCGCTAGCAAAATAATAAAATCAAATCTGTAATTCGTTTACCAATGCAAATAAATAATAATAGGGAATTAATGGGGTGCGAACCTTCCTAGTTTACAAATGTTTCTAACCTCGCTTTGTTGGTACATTTATTATTTATTGAACTATCTATAGTAAAAGGGTGAGGTAGGGATTCTGAAGCCGAAGAATGCTTTATGATACATTTCGCCATATTAGCTACTTACGTAGAGAAGAGAAAGTATCGTCATATTGCTGCAAAAATACTATACTATAACTATAATACTAAAGATATATCTTTTTTCTTAATAAAATATACTTTTGAATCTTTAGATTTTTAAATAAGGTCATGCACTATTTTCCAAAATTACGGGTAATTTTTGTGTATTCTTGCCAGAACTATTGGTATTTTTCAAACAGTTATTTTCTGTAAACCGAATCCAAATATTTTCTTTAAATGTTTTCCTCACATTAGACTCTTAAAAGTGTCTTCGGTTCTGTTTTCTGCAAATTTTCTATATTTTCGAAAATTAAAAAAAGTAGTATTGTAAAGGTCATAGTTGTCGATGGGATATTTTTGTAGTAGTTATTGCGTAATTTTCACTTGACGTTGATGAAATTTATTTTTTTAAATTCTGAAAAACGGCTTCATGTTACTACTTTATTCTTTCCCTTTGAATATATCAAAGGATGCTTAAAAATGGCGCAGGTCCCATTTTGGTTGAACTCTGAATTTTCGAAAATTGCAAAAGTTAGAAATAATGCGAGAAAATATAAGTTGTTGTATACTGTATTTTAAACAGCTACGTTTACTGTTTTGTGACGAAATTAATTGAAATGAAATCAAAAGTGTTTGAAACATAAATGGTTTCTGGAACAACTTAGAATCGTATCATATTCTTTTAATGGTCGGATATCAAGATGCGGAGATACCCAGGAGAATGTCTATTTAGGGCTAAAATGTTTTCGGCCTATTACGCTAACAAGTATTCAAATTTGGAGATCATTAAGAACAAAACATATCTATAAATTGTAGCCACATAGAAATTTTATACGCAGTCTGTTTAGAAGAATGTGTGTTCAAGACTATAAGACTCGAAAGAGTGCTGCATTTTCGAATTACATCTTTATAAAGTCATCAAATTTAAATATTAAAAACACAAAAGTGAGGATGTTAAATGAGTCTAATGAAAAACCGATCGCAAGAAACAATAAGGCCCGAGTTCTCAATATATTTTAATTTTTCGTCTTAATATGTACTTACGTAATTAAGAAAAAATATTGTAATTCTGCGGCAAAAAATTGGAGATTTTTTGACAAAAATATCGTATCGAAGAACTGGATAAATCATGTTCTTATATGTATTAAATTACTTCCTCTGAAACGATGTGTAATCAATTTCACGTTTACTGGATCCTTGACAACGAACAATTTATTAAATCGTTTGATTGCCCGTTCGTCGATCCGTCTCTTTGTCGCCACTACTAGCACCTCAACCGTTCAGACAATTTTTTCCAATATTGATATTTCCCGATCGAACTGACTAAATTGGAGGCCCAGCGAGTTTGAAACGGATATTTTGATGTTTGGGGTATTTTATATAAAGCTTCAATATTTCCAAAATGTTCTCAAAAGTGGCTCCAAATCTTCTCCTTGGTTACAGCAGAGAACGATTAAAAACTAGTGCATATCCCATTTTCGACAAACTGAATTTTCATAAATTGCAAAAAATACGAATTTGTAGAACTACAATATTTAGACAGAAATTGTTTTATTAATGAAATATTCAAAGGCATATCTTGAAAAAAGTTCGTTCAACTTTTTGAAAATATGAGTAGTTTTCGCATTTTTGTAATTTTTCTCAAACAGAGCATATCGTTTTTCTCTCCCTCTATGTAAACATTTTTATCTAAATGTTTTCCTCGGATGGAGAATTAGTCGCTTCAAAACGGACCATTTCCGGTGAACTCTGTATTTCCGAAATCAGAGCCACAAGAATGAGAACAGCCCAAAATTAACATTCCAAAGGTAATATATTGGTGAATGAGATTTTCCCTTGATGAAATCTCTTCTTTAAAACTATATCTTGAAATAATGGAAATAAAAATCTCTGCAGTTTTGAAAATTGCAAATGAAAATTTTCAACTTTCGGTTTAAAGTGTTCTGCTGCGAGGCTGATGGTGTAGGTGTAACGTAAATGTCACACTAATTCTAAGAACCTACAAATACGTTCTACCGCGGAGTAAAATTTTTTTTGGTAGGAAACGCTTATGCAGCCTCGTGTAGTATTCTAATATTGCGTAGCCGTTAGAGATAATGCAAGAAAGCATGTGATAATGTAGCACCACTAGTTTTAATTTTTTTTAACTGTAGAGCTCAACATACGGACCATTAGAATAGGCATCCCTCAGCCCAGCGCTGATGCATTCAGTCAGCGGCTGCGGGCGTTTCCGAACGAAACTAGTCGTTTTTCTGACCCCGATTCACAGAAATGAAAAGTTAAAGTTCTGTCGTGCGTATCAATTTATTTGCGTTTTTCTCCTGAAGCCCTGAACGCGGATCGTACCATCGCAGAGCGTGCTGACATTGACAGCTTTCCTAGATGAGCAAGTATCTTTGAAAAACAGAAAGTTATCACAGGGGCACCAAAATTTCTGAGTTTTTTTTTATCAAAGTGATATTGGAATGGGAAAAGATGAGTTGGTGAAATAAACACAATAACAGGTGAAACCAATTATCCTTCATATGTTCTAAATAGTGGTTAGAGATTTTCCAGACATTCCAGTCTTAAGACTTTTCTGAAAATATATTTCTAAATATATTTTTTATTGCAGAGATATTGACACAACTTCGATTTTTTAAATGAAACCCAATAGACATTTTAGCTCATCATAAGAAGCGTGAAGAGAGGAGTTTATAAATATGCATATCGCCATATGTTACATAACAAAATTTTCGAGAAATTAAGTCTTAAAGACGCTCGCCGACTGCTGGTTTCCGTAATCTGAACGAGAAATTCCGGGTGATATGCGGCTAACATAAATTCATCTGTCAATTGCGAATTTATGTAAAATAAATCGCAATACTGAAAGAAAGATTCCTTTTGAAACAGACAAAATCATTTCAATTAAAACTTCCGTTTCCATGAAACAACCTTACGAATTCCAAATGTCCCCGTCAATGTATATCTTCAACATTATAAGTCACAAGAGCTAACTATTAAGGAAACCATTTCGCATTCCAATCAATATGTTTGTGTGATAAGCAGCTTATGTCGGTAACCCGCAGTCGAAAATAAGTAAAATTATTAATTTAGAGCACAAAATATCTCCTTAGCATTTGTAACTGTAAAAGCTCCTCCACATTGTTTGGCGTAGTGGTCTCTGTTAAACTGCCAATATATTCAATAGCACGAATTGTTCGGGGGACCTAAGTTCCGATTAATAAGTCAAACATCTTACGAAAAAAAAATGCTTTTGTAACCAAGAGAGGCACACTATTAAAGAATCTAAGAAGAAAGAAACTTTGTCACGGAAGTGAACTCAACGTGGCTGTCAACGTATTTCCTTTACATTATAATAACTCACATGGGTAAAAGTTGCGAGATGCCGCAGAAAATTCAAAGCAAAATATGTTTGTAAATGCAGTCGCTTACGTAGCTAACCGTAATATAAAAAGAAGGCAACATCCGAAATTTAATATTCCGCCTGGGCCGCTTCTTGTGGGCAGCGCTGCGCGGAATTCGCGGCCTGCGCTCCGGAGCAGAGCGCCGCCGCCGCCGCCCCCACTCCGCCCCCGCCCCGTCGCCAGGGGTTCCCGCTCAGCGCGCTGCCCCGCGCCCCGCGCCCCGCCCCCGCCCCCGCCCCCGCCCCCCGCCGTGCGTGCGACGGAAGACGGCCGCTGAGTGGAGGCAGAAAGGCGCAGGTATGCATGCTGATTCGATCCCGGGCTCTGGCCGACGCTCTTATTCACGTCGCTAGGGCCGTGCGGGTGTGTGCACGCGTGGATGGATACACGCACAGGCAAACTAAACACTGGGCCAAGGCACCGTTGAATTGAGTCTCCGTTTAAAAAAATAAAGTATTTATTTATTTCACAGTTTTACATTGTTAAAAAACAACTTTCTCTTACCCCAAAATGCTAATATTTTATATAATTTTAATTTTATTTTTCCACTTGTTCCCATCTTCATAATCGTTTTCTGTTAAGTTCTTCTCTTTCAAAAGTCCCTCAATTTCTCTCAACTAGCTATGTTTAGGTCTTCCTCTTCTCTTCCTACCCACAGGATACCACTCTAAAATTGTTTTTTGGAATTCTATTTTCTTTCATTCTTTTAACATAACCAAACCATTGTAATTGTTTACATTGGGTAGTTTCTAAAACTGTATGAACTTTATTCACATTTTCTCTTATTTTTAAATTTCTTATTTTATCTAATTTTGATTTCCTCGATGACCTTAAAAAATCCATTTCTGTTACCAGTAATTTTAATATAAAATTTTTCTTTAATTTCCAAATTTATGATTCATATAAAACTACTGTCTTCAATAGATTTATATATTCTTAATTTGGTTTCTTTTGTTATATGCTTATCTGATACTTTATTTAGCATTGAAGTTGCTGATCTTCCTTTGTTCATTCTATGTTTTATATCAACTTCTTGATTTCCATCCTTATTTATTTCTACTCCCAAATATTTAAATTCTGAGCAACATTTAATTTTTCCTTTTCAATACTTTAAAATTAATTCTTTGTTATTAACTCAACACCCCATATAAAATAAAAAAGTTACCTATATAACAAGTATTTTAAAATTTGTTATTTTTGGTGAAATTTTAAAATTGCCGATTGCAATACTTCATTTTTTCACTATTTAATCCAGTTGGTGCAAAGAATGTTTTAAAAGAACATCTGTCGCTGTCGCATGTTCATAGTATAAAGCAATTTACGGTAACAAAATAACCGTATCGTGAGTTTGTCAGAAATAGGTTTTGAAGGTCCATGATACCGAAAAATACGTTTAAAAATTGGCTATTCTCACTCCTGCCGAGAGTCCGTCTGGCTGTCTTTGCACCGTCTGGTTGTCTTTGCACCGTCTTCCCTATCCGTCATTCTGTCCTTTTTTGTTCGTTCGTTCGTCTGCTCTTTTCGTTGGTCCGTGAAAAAACTAGTGATGCTAAAACAGAACGTACTTTTTCCCCGTATTTTCACACCCAATTACGCGAAAAGTACTCAAATTTTCGAAAATTGTAAATGACTTTATTTCAAAATCTATAATGGAGGAACACATTTCATTAAGGGAAAAATCTCTATCTTGTAATTGTAGTCGTAGGAAGACAGCGAAAAAAAATTGAAGATTTGCAATTTTCGAACAAGGAGACATTTCAACGAAAATGAGACCTACACCATTCTCTTCTAATATTTTCTTCCGTATTATAATATTTCTGTAAAAATCTTTATTCAATATCATCGGTTGTTCCCTTGACTTCCTTTCCAAGAAGTTTGAAACCCATTCCCTTTTATGCCATACCTTTCTATAACAATCCGTTTATGACAATAAGATACAAATAAATTACGTGGAAAGTAGCAAATTATCACCAAAACATGAGCGAAAATGGAGCGTGTTATGTTCCTTCCCCATCAAACTTGTGATGTTAAAACAGCACGTACTTTCTCGCCAGTTTTTACCAGTAAAATTACTCGAAAAGGACTAAAATTTTTGCAAAATTTTACACGACCTTATTTCAAAATATATCTTTAGGAAACAGATTTCATTAAGAGAAAAATGTCCATCTTTAATATTTTAGTTGTAGGAAGACTCCGAAAAAAGTTTGAACTTTTGCAATTTTCAAAAAATTAGGGTTTTTAATGAACACGAGATCTGCACTATTTTCCTAAACGTCATTCACCGTATCCAACAACAAAATTTAATCAAAAAAGATAGTACCCCGTAAAATTAAAATATCGGTTTCAAATTCAAGAGGCCATGATATCAGCCAGATCGATTGAGGAATATCAAATATGGAGAAAGTCGGCTGAATGGTTTAGCCTCTAGCGTTGTACACAGACAGACGGATGGACTGACAGACTCTGTACTCCGTAGTGAGAAAGTAAAAACTAGTGACCAAACACTACACAAGATTTTTCCCAAAATTGATATCCCCCAATATACCCGGCGAACTTTACTTGAAACCCCGTAAACTTTTTCAGTTTTTCTTCAGAATGGGCATTCAATTAAAATCTCCAAATGTTTGCAGTCGAAAGTTGAGTAATTTTTGTTCAACCCTCATCTATAAAGAATAAGACTTTTTCTAATTACCATTATTTTTCAAAATTAGGTCTTGAAATAATATCAAGCTCAATTGCTTTAAAAAATAATGATTTATTGCGCAATTTGGTATGACGTCATGCCAATTATCCACAAATACGTGACCAATCTTTTCACAAAAACGGTTCCAATATTATGAGCTTATTGTAAGGAAAGAGTATGCTAGTTCTGAGAAAGCTTAGGGCTTCATGTAAAATGACCCCGAAAATCAACATATTCGCTTCAAATTCGCCGACCGATTTCAGATCGAATGGGGAACTCAATTTTGAAGAAAGTCGTCTGAACAATTAAGGTACTAGCGTTGACCACAGGGGAATAGACGGACAGACTAGGGAGGTTAGAATATATGGTGATTGCATAACCGACCTTTCTCATTTGTGGAAAATGTAGTCAGCCCCTTGCCACATCGGTGAGGCTACCGGCAGTACACTTTGACTCTCTACCTCTAATCCGTCAGTCCAAACATATACTATATTTATTCATGTATTGATATTTCTCTAAAAAATGTTCAATAAATAAACTTGTTTTTAATTAACAGACAGAAATATGAACACAATAAAGAAAAGCAGACCTCAGAACAATATTAGGCCTCGTTTTATCAACTTCGTCATTACTCGTTCTATCAAACCATTGCCCATGACCTTTTTTGAAGATCCAATTTTTTTAGAACAGTTTTCATTTAAGACAAACTCTCTGTCTTCAATATTGTACATTTGCAATGTTAATTTTTTCTGTAAGTTTTGAAAAAGCAAAAAATGAAACCATTTTTTGAACCAGCCATTTTTAAGAATTATTTTCGCTATTTAAAGACAATGTTTAATAAAAAAAATTGGCGCAAATCTTGAGGAAATTTTGGAAAATTTGTTGAAGCCTTACTGTAGTTTACTTTCAAATATCAAACTATTCGTTTCATGATCAAAATAGTGATTTAATTTCGTTCATATCGATCGCGAAATACAAATGTTGGAAAAAATAGTCTAAATGATTTGGGCGCTAGCGTTGACCACCTACAGACAGACGGATAAACAGTCATTTTGCTATCAATCAATCTTTCGGTACCAACGAGACACAGAGGTCATGGATTCTGACTACGCAATGTGATATAGGACGTAATTTGCAACATTTAGGAACAAGATTTATCCATTTTTTTGTTTCCGGGGCTCGGCAATAAGAGTTTCAAAAAAGCAGCGCAAGACTACAATATTTTTTCTTTTTACGAAATTAGACGAGAAAGTAAAAAGAGCTTAAATTGAATTAATTTATTAAAATAATATTACAGGAAAGTTACCCTTCTGTACAAGATATTCACGTAATTCCATTACGAGTCTGACTCCAGAGAATGTAATGGCACGAGTGAACGAGCGCGCTTGAACGCTGTTGTATCTTCCACGCCTCAAAAGAAGAGGCATCGGGAAATTGAGTTTGGTGTCAAACAGTATTTCGTGTAATATTAGAATGAAAGTGAAATATTTATATCCTTAAATTCTAGCGCGCAATATCCACGTGATCTACATGTGTTCTGGAACCATTTGGTTCACGTGCCGAATATCTTACGTTCTAATATTTTCCTTTTAGGGTAAACAAAATAAAGAAAATGAAATCCGCGAATTCGAATGCTAGATTTACTGTCTTGCTTAAATACATTAGTAATTCTTCCTGGGGAGAGTATTATAAAAATATCGCAAACTATTATAAAAATATCGATTAGAAAATATCAAAATTGGTAGGCTACAAAACAGAAATAATTCCAGAAAAATTGTAATCGTGAACACTATCAAGACTTGGCATAGTGCCATGTGTACGTAGTGTACCGAGAACGCCCAATAATATTAGACACTTTGCCTCAATATACAAAATAAATTGCCTGAGGAATATATTTAAAATTTCAAATATCAATATATTCCCAAGTAATAATTGTATCGAATACTGGAGGCACAAATATTTAACAACAAATACAGTTTATAAATATATAAAAATGTGTGAGAAACGTTACACAAATGTTTGTGTGTCAGAAGAATTTCAATAATACGCTCAAAAATCAACCTACCCTATGGTGAAAACGCTTTAAGAGTACTAAAATAATTGCTGAAGCTATAAGTTTCACATTTACTTTTTTCTTTTTTACCTCTTTTTTCATTTAACGCTGTTAAAATGACAATGAAACGTATATGAATTTATATATAGAAACCGAAGTATGTATTTTTATTCCATAATGTCGACATTCTATTTACATTACCATCCTTCACCCTTTTATGATTACCCTACCATTCGCTATATGATCGAACTCAAAGTTAAGCCACTAATTAGATGGCCTGCACATAAAAGGGGAAGAAGTCAAGGGGTTCCGTCACCTCTCACGCTTCCGCTATGAAATGAGTACGAATTCTCATTGATTTTGTAAAAGGCATTCTAATAAAAAATTCATGATATGCTGAAGTTCTATGAAGTGCGAAATTGGTGGTTATAAAAATAAGTGTCATGGCTAACTATTGCGATATTAATGACGATGATAATCATAATTACTATCACAGCGTTTCAATGTAAAATATATCGATTTTTCTCTAAGCAGCAAACAAATTGTACATTGTACTTAAAAAATTGATGTTAAAACGAAAATTGTTTTTATATTTTCCTTTCGTAAAATTCTATTTCGTAATTATTTAATTCATATGCTTCAAAGACTAGCAATATTTTTCTTATATTCGTATTCATATATTATTAACTTCATGTTGCGTTGCATTGAATGTCTTTCTTCAATTGAACTTAAACAATCTTTAACAAATAGTTTATCCTGATCGAATGTGCTTATACATTAAAAATGAAATTGTCAAATTTTGTACCCACCATTTCTACCTCTATATTTTTGTGCCGAATATTATTTGTAATATTTATGTATTACTCATAAATTTAATAGTAATTGTGGAGTTAATTTAACCTCCACATTCACGTTCATCTTAAATTTGGAACTCTCATTTACGGGTATTTAAGCAAAAGTTTAGTAAAGAAATTAAAATACAACTACATGTAATAGATTAATATAATACAAGAAATTAATATACATTACATCATTTATCTGATATAACAATATTCAAACTTTTGACCTACTTAAAACGGATGCGTGCCCTCCTGATTCACATGAACAAATTTCAAGATCAAGAATACAAAATTTACTTTTCACTTTTGCATGTTTCCACTGCAACGAGAGTACACGCGTCGCGAAAGGTTAGGCTGAATTGTTGTGATAAAGGCAAGAAAGGCAACAAATGGTCACCTTCGTACACCCGTTTGTTCCTGCAGGCCCCGTGCTACCATGCGGACCGTTTTACAATTCTCGCCAGCTGCTGGCGTTAAGTGTCTCGCATGAACGGAATACAAAATGTAATTCGCTAGCCCTCCTAAAGGAATATGCTCCGAGCTAAAGTACACAGAAGAGAGCTCTCCATTGCTCTACATGAAATCTGGGTTAGGCCCCAGAGGACTGCAATTCACTACACGACTAACAGTGTGAGACATCGAAAATTCTATTTCTAATGGAGAGAGTCTTTTATTTTAGTTAGTGCCACCACTGAGCTTTATTGTTACTTAACAGTGAACATATTGGAATGTAATAAACTTACATAAATAATTCAGTATTGTAAAACTACTAGGTATAAGATACATAAGAGATCTTTGAAAACGAATTTGTGCAGCTAATGATTAATTGATATATTATTTTGTGTTTCCGTGCTCAAGTGTTATGGTTAATAAGAAGTTCCTTAGGTGTTGTGTATGTTGCAACCCGGGTGGTGGAGGTATTCCTTCACCGCTGGAACGTGAGGCCAGGTGTCACCCTACACATTGTGTATCATCTACTTTCAGGTATTTCCCACAGCCGTGTGCCAATCCTTAGGAACTTCCGTTCAAAAACTCAGCAGAACCAACGCAGCCCGGGGCTTGCCATAGGGGACACGTTAGAGAGGTTGAGATCCAGTTCCAGATTATTGGGTTCGATCTCTGTCGAAATATTTTTTTTCCGGCAAGGCCATAATTTCGCCATGAGTTTGGGACTTCAACTACCAGGCTTATCACTATTTTGAGAAACATTGGTTTGACAACCTGGAACGCCAGAACTGGATGAAGGATAGTGGAAAGGCAAAGAAGAAGATGGACGGATGACAAGCAAAAAATAACAAACAACAGTTGGGCTAGATTAGCAATAGACAGAACTACATGGAAGAAATTGGAAGCTCAACGATATGGAAAACAGGAGATAACTGACGAATACATATAGTCAAAGGACAAGAGAGAAGAATGAAAAAGAAGTGTACATTATGAACAAAAAAAACACTTTTAAAAGTTATATTAAATAGGGTAACTATGGAGTCAAAACAAAGCGAAAGACACACACAATATAGAAACAAATATTATTGTATATTAGGTTCTTATGATTATGTTTATGTTATTATTATGTCTATGTTATTATAATTACGTTACGGCTTATATTACGTTCTTATGATTTTGTCTTATATAAACAATGTATAAAACCTAACAATCCCTGTAAAGGAGACCTTCGCCCTTAATGAGATTCTAAAGGCTAAATAAAATAAAATAAATAAAAAATATTGTGAAAAAATGTTTGATATGTACTGGGCTAGGAAAAGCGATATCTTATTCGTAAATTTGAAGTGGAAATCAGGAGGATTCAGGCAAGCCTTTCCCAACCCTCACCATATTGAGGGTCCTATGGAGAAAAATCTGTTAGAGTTGACTTTCTTGTTTAAACACTACGCTTTACCGCTGTTCAGATGAGCGGACTTTTCCCCCCTCATCTTTGCCCCATACTCCCCCGTTGCACACACTTGCTATTACATGTTCTACACTATCACAATTGTCGGGAGACAAGTCAGGAGGTTAGAACGTGCCCCGGCGGGAAAATACCTGGGTACAAATCCACATAGAGGAAAACCCCGCAAACCCCACACAGAGGAAAAATCGATGTATAGGTTGACACCGACTCTTGCATTCCAGCGCGGTAAGAACACTGCAAACTGCCAGAGTATAACATGAACTTCGTTACGGGTTTAATACCAGCAGTAGTTGACGCGCCCGTACACGCTAAGCAATCAATCGTATTCAACTAATCTGCAAGTACATCCACCGGCAGAAGTGGGTAGGGGCATCAACTGATGTCACTGCAGTGCCTCTGGCCCGGAGGTCTGAGGTTTCTAGTCCCGACGGTGGCAGGATTTTCGACATTAGTTAAGTAGCTTAGAGGCATTCAGTCGCCGTCTGATCTGCTCGGTGATATTCTGTGGTTTCTCCGATCCACACCAGACAAATGCCGCTGCAATACCCAAACAGGTCACGGACCGCACACCATATTACCTTCCTCTTCATAGTCCTATCCTTAACCTTTACTTACACAGGCTCTTCCATGCACTACACTACCACAGATGTTGGGAGAGTAGTCAGGTGCTTCAAGATGGTCCTGGCTGGGACGGTACCTCGCTGGTGGAAGACACATGGTTGGGGAAAAATTCTTCAAACTGACGTGTAGTTGGGCGCCGAATCTCCCCGTTCCCCAGAATAACACCGCCACCTCCCGAGACAACAACATGCACTACCCTTCCATAACTAATTATCATAACAATTGACGAGCCTGGAAACTCACTTACATGCACAATTATGAAATAATCAACCAATCCACAGGTAAATCCGGTTCAACCGCGCCCAATGTCCATCTGTCCTGCCCTCGAGTCCTCGCCCCGCGATCCTCCCCGGCGCGCTTCTGCCTCCCCTCCCCCCACCACCCCACCCTGCCCGTCTACACGTCCCCGCCCACCGCCCGCGTTACTTATTCACTCACCCCGCAGCTCCGTGGCTCCCTGGCAGTTTTACATACCGCGGCGACTTTAAGGCTCCGCTATTACTGTAACCGCGTTACGCTGCCCCGGCGCCGTCGCCTCTCAAACTTTCATGCCAGGCTGTTAAACCTCCCCCGCCACGCACTAAACAGGCCTGCCAACGGCACTAAAATGTCCCCACTTTTACCGGCGCCCGGCAATGAAATGTCACTAACCGTAGGACGAGAGGAACGGGTGTGAATGTTTGATGGAACGCGGCGCACAAGGGGGTGGGGGAGTGTACAAGAGGGGGAGGGGCGAGAACGCGAGGAAAAGATAAAAATGTCGCCAAGAATAGAGAGAATGAAAGAAATGAAGTGAAGGGGACGAGAAATACTGGCAAAGCTTGAGAGAGTGTGGTATGTTATACGGATTATACGAAACGTATATACGCACTTCTGGATGAGTAATTATTGTAATAATTATGTGTAGAAGCAGGGACGAAGTAAGTCACACACGTCTGGCTCATCAGTTAAACAAGTATTTACCTACGGAAATGGAAGTAAACCGACACCGAGCATGTGTTTAAAAAAACTGTGTACGATTTTTTAATGTAAATTCTTATTCATTTCAAATTTAACTGTATTTTTGAATAACTTACTCGTGCATCATAATCAATCCAGTAGTAATAAATTACACCACTTTTGTCAAAGCGAATGGAAGGGAAACCTGATTCAAAGATGATTTTATAGCAAAACACTTCGTCTGTTCACGTTTCTCCATCGTATTGAAATCCTTTGCATACGTTTTGATTTCTGTGAATAAGGGAAAATAATATGTGATTATTTAGGTAATTTTGCTTTGCATATGGAGAATAAATGCATGAATGAACTATTATTTTGTACATAAATTTAGGCTATTATTATATACGAATTTAAAACCTACAGGTTTGGAAATTAATTTTCGGAACCTCTTCCAATTTCTTTCCCACCACGGGCAAAGGCGATTTGATGCTTCATAAAGCTGATATCTCCAATCATTCAGCCATTTTGAACGAAAGTTAGAGTAACAATTATCACCTTCACCTTCATAAACGCCGCCGAATGAAGACTCGGGCATCAGGGGACTATCGCCCATTTCCCCGCCGGCACGTTCGCCCCTCGGCATGCTCCCCCTCCAGAGGAAGGTGATTGCAATGGCAACGCGCGACCGCGACACGCACACAGCTCGCACGCCCGCTCCGCCCCGCATCTCCCCGCTACCCGTTCGCAGTCCCCGCCTGCGCCGCCGCGCTCCCCGCTCCGCCGCCACTGCCCGCCTACGCGCCCGCCGAGTCTTCTCGGCGTATTCCCTGCACGATCGCCGCGCCTCTGGCGGCCGCGAGAGGAACTTCCGGCGGCGGCGCGAAATATGGCGGCTATTTCCGGTAACAACTGAACCGCCCCGCCCCCGCTTTCCTCCCGCCTGCCTTCCCCTCGCCGCCGCCGTTGCAACCACGAATTTTCACGGTCGGGAAATGGCGAAACGTTCCCACTCATACCACAGACATCGCCGCCGCCACTCCCTACCCTCTCATCTGCTTGCAAATCGTTGTACGCGGTATCCGATAGTCGCTAATCGATTGTATGTATGTATCGACGCGCGTCGATTGCAGAGCGCTGCTGTCGCGGGGACGAGGGCGAGGGAATTGGTTAGCTGGCTACGCGAGAGGCCTACGTGGCAGCCTGGCCCCCCCGCGCTCGGAAGGGCCCCTGTGCATATGCTCGCTGGCAATCTGCTGTCGTCACCGACGCTACCGTCGACGGTCTTTCTCCAAATGAGCCTTCCCCCCCACCTAACGCCATCCCCCGGCCCTTCGGCGGAGTGTGAAGCGACTGCGTGTCCCCTTCGCAGGGCGAGTGACGGAATGAAATCATTATTTTAGGGAACTTCCAATTTCGCGCGAGGTAAAACGCGACCAACTTTACACCGATTCGACCCACTGCTTCCGGCGCGAGCTCGTTCGCTCGGGAGGAGGAGATTTTTGATCGCGCGGAAATTGGTTTCGACGAGGTGCTCACTTCCACAACGTAAACGTAGGCTCTTACGTTTATATTTATATGTGCAATGGCACATCTCTGTGGAAGTACCGCTCCTTCTTTCTTAAAACCATATCTAAATACTTTCTTTCCTTTGAATTATCCACATCTTTCAACGACGTTTAAGAAATGAAGCAAAATTCAATTTTAACAATATTTATGGTAGAATCTATAATTTTCTGGCCTCCTCATTGCATCTAGTTGCATTATTGCTCTTCAAGACGGTGTACAGTCACACTTGCTGATAAAATGTTTCCTTTCCTGAAAGAGGAATGAAATAATTACATAAGAAAAATAAGTACTATTGTACCGACTGAAAGTAAATCTGTGTAGGTGCTGTCGAAATCCAGCACTTAGAGACTTTCAAAAAGAAGACACCAGTTTTGTTTTGTAAATAAATTAAAACTGGTTTTTGGAACTCAAGTTTCTGGAAATCAAAATGTAACTAATTCAGGTAGTTCAATGAAATCTTATTTTTTAAGTTTATCGTTGTAGACGAAACAAAAAATAAGTGTAGTTTAAAGTTACAACAAAAATGATTATATGTAGAGTAACTTCAACACAAGTAAAAAGAGAGTAAACATTGAATCTGTCTGTTATCTTCCATCTTTTCTAACATGCTGCTGAGAGGCTAAAAAATGAAATCAGTATTAGAGAAATGACCAGAGAATGGAAGGTATTTCTTGGGAGTTTCATACACGAAGCCTTTTTCAACGATAGCTAACATTTAAAGTACAGACGTAAAAAGAGACTGGAAAGCAATAAAAGGGAGAAGTGGAATGGATTGTGCAAAATTAAGTGAGTCGTTAGTGTATCCAGACACATCAAGTACTTTGAGTGTAGCACACATTATAGCCGGGATGGCGGCGTACCTTCCCGGCTGAAACTTGATATCTGACGTCGACTTACACATCGAGTTTACCTCACCAGGTTATTCACTCAATGATATACCACTCCAATCTTGATAAGCATTAAACTGCCGAGCGGTCTCATGACGTGTGTCGTAGTGTAGAGAATGTAAATGTCGGAGTGCGGGACGGGTAATTAGTGTCAAAAATCCCCCAACCTGGATCACGTAGCATATGACCTTCCGCTCAGCGATACTGCAGAGGTGACACCAATGGTACCACTAAGCCGCCAAAGTCGTTGGTAGGGTGTGCAGTAGACACAAGCAAATCGTAACAGGGACAATAGTATATTCCGGCAGTGATGGTGAATAGAGGAATCTGCATACTTCATTCGTTTCACATTTATTCATCCAATTATTATATCTTGAAACATGTTTCACCCAAAGATGTTATAGTTCATTTTATTTTTGTAAAACGTTTCTTGTGATGTTCCTGAACTTTCCAGTGATTTTCCTATTTGTCTCTCGACACAATCCGAAGTGACGATGGTTTAAAGCCTTCAGTGTCACAAAAAAATTGCAAAGACCCACCTCTTCACCGCGTGAGTTCTTTTTATATTCCAATTTCGCCGAAAATTCATCTAAGATTCGAACTTCCTTCCTCTATTTGAAACTATATTCAAAAGTAGACATTTTTCGTTACTAATACAAAATTAAATAAATTACTTTTGAGAGATTTTCATAACGCTCGATGTTTCGCGTTTGTTCCCTAGTAGGCTTTCCGTCAAAGAGAATAAAAAGTATATGCTCTACTGTCTCACTTCCAATTTCCTCACCCACAACCAATATAAACCAGCAGTCGCTTGTTTCCTTCCTGTGGCATTGCCGCGACCGATTAAAACAGTTGCACAAATATATTGATTCGCCAATGCTAATTTCGTTCCTTTTCAATTATGTATGATGAATTTTCCATCCGAGATAGCAAAATGTACAGCCCGGAGTAAAACATATCTCCAGTAGGTGCGGCTAAAATGGATTCTGACCGTCAGCAACTTCTCCCATGAGCCAAATTGGGACCTTTCTCAATTGATGGATTGCATGTTCACTGGATTATGCACACGTAGGTGCTAATTGAACATAGAAGATGAGAACACACGGTGCCGGATTATCTATTCGTCTGATCGATGTTCATCAATCACATATTTGTTCAGAGCCCAAGGGAAACAGTGTAGTTAGTGTGTTTGATAGTGGAGAAACTGTGCACCCAAAACCATGAGCAATCGTGACTAAACAACACATTACCTTCCAGTGCAGAAATCGAACCTTCGGTTGTTGTGTGGAAAGCTACCTTATTAAAGACACAACATTTTTTTAAACACTTTTCACGTCTGAGTGAAGTATTGTGTTGTAATCGAAGAGCTAATCGAAGAACTATAATCATTTTAATTGTTAACTAACTTTAGACAGTTACATCGAATTTAATTGCTGTCTAAAGGAGAAAAAGCTTCTGGCGGTTGGCAGATCTGATTAGTAGTTTTTCGTTTTCTCTCATCAATGCGTAGCCAATGCCGGAGCAATACACTACGAAAAAGGCCATGGTCCGCCCGCGATCTTTCCATCCTCTTCCCTTTTACAGACACACACACACACACACAGTTACATGAACAATATTAGCATTCATGTCGAGAGACCAGTCGGGATCTTAGAAACTGTCCCGACTCGGGCGTTGTCCCGCTGGATGAAGATACCCGGAGAGGAAAACCCCGCCAGCTAAGTAGGTCGGCACTGGATCTCATGCTTCAGTGGAGGAGATACACCGACACTGACACCCATTATAAAATATACTACACCTTCGAGACTAATTATCTCGGATGTTGACACGCCGGAATGAAAACCTCTCTTACCTATATCTATGGTTGATTTGATGTGCATTGCGTACTTTGACTAAATGAACATAACTAATTGTATACTACGCAATTGATAGTCCTTCAGGAAGTCGTAAAATATTCCAATATTCATAATGCCCAACTAACATTTCGGATTAAGGTACGAATATACATTTCAAAAATTAATTTCACTTAAATTTGAATTTTTACTACGGCAAAGGAATATCTTCTTATATATACCGACGGTTCTTGATCATCTAGAGTGTACAAGAAGAGTTACTTGAATATAATTTTTTCTCTTCTTGTTCCATGGCATGAAAGTATTTTTTCTGTATTTTTTGAATTTTCGCTGAGATAGTAAATTTGTCGGTTCTAACGGATGGTTTTTACTTCACTCAACATCCGTTCTTGTCATTTCGAGGATTGTCATGAAAAATCGAATTTCAGCTATTTGTTCTCTGCTGTGGATCTCCTAATTCAAAAAAAGGTTTCACATAAATACAGGCCAAATGACACTTCCATATCTTTTGAGAATTACGATTGGAAGATTGATTCACTTTTGTTAGTATAGCAACTTTGTAAATATTAAATCTTTTAATATGTATGATTTTCATTGGAAAAGGAACTGAAGACCCATGAGCTCCTTTATTGGGGGCACCACTGAAATACATTAATTGTTTCCGTATGACACTGATTGTATGATTGCTTGATTTATCTAATAAGTTTAGGTTCCTCTTATAAGACAAGATAATTGAAGTATGATCTTTATTTGCCTACAGAGTAAGTATACAACATTTCAACAGTACAGTCATCTGGTTATACAATTTTTTCTCCAGAAATAATTTAAATTTCTTTATTTTAAAAATAAAATGGCGGTGTGTGATATCCAATAATAGACTTGTATTCCACAATGGTCAAAATCATGTTAGAATTCTGACTAGTCACGAGAATTCATGCTCCAATTATGCTTCAATTCATTATTCATTATTGATTGCCTTAAATTAATAGTAACCCTTACTTTTTAGGAACACTACTTATTACAGGTCAACTTGGTTTTTCAAAAGTATACAATGCAAAAGAAAATTGAATGGATTTATTCATTCGTTCGTCAATTCGTTCGTTCGTCAATAGTAACCCTTACTTTTTACTATTTATTTATTTATTTATTTATTTATTTATTTATTTATTTATTTATTTATTTATTTATTTATTTATTTATTTATTTATTTATTTATTTATTTATTTATTTATTTATTTATTTATTTATTTATTTATTTATTTATTTATTTATTTATTTATTTATTTATTTATTTATTTATTTATTTATTTATTTATTTATTTATTTATTTATTTATTTATTTATTTATTTATTTATTTATTTATTTATTTATTTATTTATTTATTTATTTATTTATTTATTTATTTATTTAATTAATTTCACGTGGTTATGGAAGAAGGGTTAATATTGCAAGTTTTTCGGAAACCGTCTTTTCGATGAAGAACCTATTTTATGTTGATGCGTAACCTTGTGGACTAAAGTCTGATGCTTCATGCCAATAATGTTGGAGCGAACCGAGAAGGCGGATCCGAAGGAGGATCTTTGACATCTAAGGTTATTCCTCAAAACTTTAAATATTTGAGCTCAGTAATTAGCAGCAGGATTAATGCCTTTTCAGTTGTTCTAAATTACTAGAACCCACTTATGAACCTTAATTCTCTCTAATATAAAAAAAATTACAAAATATGCCCTGGAACTTCCTTGCAGATTTATATTCGATTAGTGCGTTAATACCATAATAATAATAATAATAATTATTATTATTATTATTAAAGATATATATTTTTCAAGGCCGTCTAGGATAGTGTACTTGCTTCCTATGGGTTGGTCCCATGTTCTACTCCCGGTCAAAGCGAAAAAAGAGAAAAGAGTTGTAGCTTTCCTTTAAAATCGTTTCAGTTTATGTAGCTGTGCGATGATGAAAAGCTCAACCAGGTAGGTGAAGAGAAATCATCAATTTCACCTCATCTCTCTCTTAATCCCCAAGCATGGGATTGAACTCGGCGTATACATGGGGTTCAGCATTAATTAGCAGGAAAATTCGGACAATCGATCCAAAATGACAAACACATACATTCTTCTCATTAATTAAATATGTTCAAAGAACTGCTTCTCCGACCGGGATGCGAATCGGTTCACCTAGTTTACGCCAAGGTGCTCTAACCACTCAGCTACCGAGACAAACAAATGTTTGCACAGGTTCTTAGGCCTAATGTATTGCCCGCTATTATATCTAATATATCCACTCTGTCACCTTCTTGAACGCGTTTACGTAAGAATACCAAGCTGTGATCGTGTTACTGAGTGACAAGGGGGTGACATTATATTACAAGGGGGTTTAATTATTAAAATTCATTTGTTACTTAGTATCAAGGTCACAACTTGGTATTCTTTACGTCTGTGGAAAATCTTTCCGATCGTAAACGCGTCCAAGAAGGTGACAGGGTGGTGACAGTTATATTATTCTCATTATTATTTGGCTCATCAGTCTATAAAAACATTGAAATAGATGTTGGCAGAAACGGTAACATTATGTTGCAGCAAAGATTTTACTCGACATTTAAACTTGTAAATTTTTAATGTGTCCCGGTCATGTGTTATAACATGACATACCTGACTTTGAACTTGACGATTGTCTGGTTCCTTTCACTAATACTAGTTTCTTCTAAATTACATTTAAATTTCCTTTCATCCTTTTTAAAGTCTATCTCATCTTAATTAGTCAGAGAAGTTTTTAGTTTCGGCCACGCTCTAGGGATGAACTTGCTGCAGAATATGAAATTGTTTGTTCGGTGCTTATTTGTGATTCCATTCATTAGAAAATAAAAAGTTTCACGTTCAAACGGAAACATTTGCATTTGCTGGCAACAAGGAATTCTGATTTTTATTGAACACAGTGAGAAAGAGAGACCTCAATTACACGAAGAACTACGCTTGAAACTCAAATTATTGTGGACATATTGTGGAAAATATAAATCGTTAAGGATATGATAGTCATTTTTACCTTGTTGATGTGGATATTTACGTAATGGGCTCGTGTTAATCTTTGCAATTCTGGAAAGTTTCCTCAGCTTTTATACCTAAAAAAATATCGTCTTTAAATGAAGTGTTTAAATAATCGTGTTTAATGTAGAAACACAAGAATAAATATATTCTGAATACTGAATACGGAAAACTAAATACGGAATGAACTAATATTAAAATACTGAACTATAATATATTGCCGATGTCAAAGAGACTTCAAATGCATTTTTACAATTTATACCAATTCCATGTTACGAATATTTCCAATGTATACTGAATGAAGTGCCAATATCTTCGACTCTTACATTTGCTTTATGTAGTACACAGCGGTAATATGTTAACGCGTATGAAAATATAAACGGTAATTAAACCTCAGGTGACGGCAGTTAGACTGACAAGTAGCATTTTGCGCACGTACGTTTTAGGAATTGATTATGTTAAGCGGACACGTGGAAGGTTTTAAACGCGGACGTATACTATTAATTAATGATACGAGCAGGTTGATCATAAACAAATACGTAAGATTAATGGATGTTAGAATTTTTCCCTTCGCGGGACGCAATTCACATAAATGGATGGGCACCATTTCATACCAACACCCCGTTCTGTATTACAAAGATGTGGACGTAACAATCTACCGTGCTGGGATGAGAATAAATTACAAACCGTGATATTAAAAATAATAATTTACGTCTCTTGGTGTTTATTTATCTTTTTAAAACATTTCATTTTCCTGAGAAGTTTTACTTCGAGATCAAGAATCATTTCCTAAAATTCCTCCAACCCGACGAAAGTCCCTTTGAAGTTGATTTTATCGCTACTCCGGCATGTTCACATTTTCTGTTTGTTATTCGACGTCGACTGTACCCTGTCTATACTCCCGCGCGCTTCATATCTTTACAAAACAATATTTCCCTCCTCGGAAATGAAGAGAAATATAGAAATCCATTACGACTTGTACAAACCCCCTTTTCCACAAAAGCGAAGCATCGTTCTGATTGATATGATCTAGCTATTACACGCGCCAGACAGGCGCGGCGAAAACTTTATAATGAATTAAGTTTCGAAATTACGTCACCAGGCGGCAGACCCTCAATCGCAGAAGTCACCTCAAGTCTTGCCGCGAAACCCCAGACCCTATTACCGGCGCGCACAACGAACCGTAGGAGCCATTCACTTATTTGCTGGGCGCTTATCACGCGCCGAAAATACGCCCGGCGTGAATGCGGCGAGCCGCGTGGGCTGGCGGGAGGCCGGGCGCGCAGGCGTTCCCTGGCGAGAAGGGATACCTTTGGCGTCGAGGCCATCAGGACTGTTGTAGCCATTTTGACGCTTGAAATTCGTTACTTTTTCAAAAAACATTTTTTGGGATCCCGTACAGTTCAAGTGTACGCTAAATTCAATACTCTTTATTTTTACATCGATGTATACATTGATACATACATCGATGCGGCCTGCGCATACATCGATATATATATATATATATATATATATATATATATATATATATTGTATACATCGATACATTGATGTATACATCGATGCGGCCTGCGCACACTTGAACCCCGACTTCCATGCATGAAAATTTCATTTTCTTTGCCATTGTTCATTCCCGATGGATGTTCCGTTCAACATCCGTCTTGTATTTGTTCTTTCCCATAGTTTGGTGGCTATACAGGGTCATTCGTGGATTCGAAATTTTTATTGATTGCGTATTAATTCAGAAATAATAAGTTTTGTAATCGTGCAGATACGTAGAATTCACAACTCTTTTAAACAAGTATCTGCACGTCAGTCCTCTCGGGTTTTTGTTCTTTTCCCGTCTTTGTGGACTCGTTTCTTTGCGATTTTCCGGCTCTTCAGTTCATCCATCCGTCAATCCGTCTACCCGTCAACTCGTATGTCAGGTTGTCTGTTCTTAAGTTCGTCTGTCAGTAAAACCGTCTGTCCGTCTGATCGTCTGTCTGTCAGACGGCGCGTTAGTCTGTGTGTCAGTCCGACAGTTTGGTCGTACGTGCCCTAGGGAAGCTTACCATGAGATCAATTTTAGCTTCGATTTTTAATACTACGCTCAATTACAGCCGAAGTGTAAAAATATCGTTGTAAACGTACGGAAATTTCATAAGTAGTTGGAAATGACTTATACTTAAAGTTTCTTCCGGCGAAAGATTTCCTTGAAAACATTTCACATCTGTTTACTCGTTCATGCAATAGTTTGTCCGGAGCCCAGTAGATGCAGAGTTTGTTTCTTCGTTCCCCCAGTTCCCAGCGTTGTTTCCTCGTTGGTTGGTGATTTCGGGCACGTCAACTATTGAGGTAATTAGTCCCATGACTGTAATGCATGTTTTTCCTCTGAAGACGGCGGTGATCTTCCCCCGCTGGATGGCGAGATTCGGCACCGACCTACCGTCGGCTAGCGAGGTTCCCCCGACCAGGTATCTTCCACCAGCGAGGCACCGCCCCAGCCGGGAAAAGCTCTATGCTCCAGACCGGTTTCCCGCCATGTGTGGTAGTGTAGTGCATGCCAGCGTTAGGGCGTGTAAGTGGTGAGAATACGACAAGGAAGGGGAAGACAAAATCGCGCGCGGTCCGTGGCCCGTTTGTTAGGGGTTACTGCTCCGGAGTTCGCCAGGTGATGATTGAAGAAAGCACGGAAAACTCCCGATTAGACAGCCGGCCTCTAGAACTCTTGCCACTGTCGGGACTCGAACCTAGATCCTCCCGTTCAGAGGCACTGAAGTGACATCAGCCCTGACCAACATTTCCCGGTGTTTCTTCGTCTTTTCAATGCTGAATCGTTTATTGGTAGTGTTATCGGCTTGGAGTGTGCAGACGTCTTTGATAAGTTGTGAATTATAGTTCTAAATGTTTTATTTGGCTGTGACATGAACAAAATTAAGCAGGTGACAATACTGAGTGTGGCACAAACATAGTTACGCTACATTAGCTTTTCCAAAATTGCAAAATTAAACTTCAATTGATTGGCCGGATGTGAACCGGGTGTTAACTATTCGGTCAACTAGCCAGATGTGACCCCGACACAATATGGACCTATCAATAATCCTGTGTTATGACTTCATCATGTTGTAATGAATCCTATAATGAATGTAGTCCCATGTATTATACAGTATACTCAATACTACGTATACTTATTTGTAGAAATTATTTTATTGCCAAATACATTACACTTAATTAAATAAATCTGAAAAATCAGTTTTCAGAAACGGCTATATATATATATATATATATATATATATATATATATATATATATGTATATATGTATATGTATAGCCTATTGTGTCTTTCTGAATTGAACATTTATTGCATCCAGGATTCATTTAAATAAATATATTCCATAATTTTAAGCATTGTAGGATTGTTTGGGAGATACGTTTTTGAAAATATTTTAGGTAATAACGGAAAACAAAATATTTATTGCAAAAAAGTTTTTTGATTCGGAAACGAGCTGTTGGGTACGTGATAAATGTATCTCTTTTTTTGGGGGGGGCGGGGGGCGGAACACTTACCTTTGAGACGGTCTGGATAACCGAGATCGCTAAGGCTGACGAGCCCTAGCTTCCTCGAGCGTAGGGGGTCGCGGGTTCGAATTCCGCCTGGGATATGGGTGTCGGCGTGGTTCCGCCGAGTTCCTCAACCGTTACCCCCACAGTTCAAAGACCAACGGTAATTACGGTGATCACCACATGCCCTTCTAGTAGAAAAGCGACCTTAAAAATTACCTTCGAGTTGCATTGAAATATTTTCGCAGCTACGAGTCGCCGTATGTTTAAAAGGGTTTCGGATATTCAAAACGAATGCGTGTGTTCTTTTGCCAGCGAGCGCCAAGACGGGCGGGCGAGAGAGACAGAAGAGGCGCCGAATCGCGGGAGGGAGGGGGAAGGGAGGGGGCGGCAGCGGGTGCGCCAACTCTGCCGCTTCGCACCCCACGCCCTTTGCTCGGCATCGCCTCTTCCTCCCAGCGCTTAGGAAGACGTCGATGATTAATGATCTGGGAGCGGCATAATGCAGCTCTTATACCTGGATAATGTTTACACAAGAAGCGCCGGTTCGGGGGAGAGAGAGGAGATGTGTGCCTTAGCGTGACCTGGTAAGAATGGACATACGCTGATGAAGATCGGTGGGGGTGGAGTGGGGAAAGTGAAAAGAAAAATCGTAAGTGACTGAAACGACTCGAAGCCCTGTCGGGAGGCATGATTTAATCGATAGCGTTTCAGACGATGAAACGAAGCGTCCATGCCACCGGAAAAGACAAATGTTTGTAGCAGATGCTCGAGAAGGGAGAAGATATCGCTTCGCAAGAACCAACTGTAGTTACCTCCATTTTTGCACCCAAACGAACAGAAGCAGTTGTTTGGACCATAAATTCAATGTTTTTTAATGATGAATGTGATTCTTATTACTGGAATTTACATTATTTTATACATGTGAATAAATAAAGAAGATGGATTATTACGGAGTTACGTATTCGTATTGCACGTACAGATACGAATATTCTAAAACAGTTTAGAGTTTGTTTTCTTGAAATAATCTAAAATGTCTTGTAAGATGAGAAACAACTCACGAATAAAGAGGTGGAATGTTGGACCTTGGCATAACATTTGTGCAAGCTGTAAAAATCTCTGGGTTTGGGATTTATGCATCCAAGATTCTAAGACCTCTGATCTAGGGATTTGTTGAAATTTGTTCCATCATTTATAATGAAGAAAATATGGTTAAATTCATTACATAATTGTAGACTAAATGTTGAAAATTGATAATCTTTTTAACTAAACCATACTGTATAAACAAAATATTAAAATGAGATTATCACTGTAACATAGATGTAGTTTCTATAGTTTAATTAAGATGGAATTGTGCTCAGACGAATAGCTTGTTTTCGTTCATGTGAAATGCGTGCATGTGTATTCACTTGGGTTTCTGAGAGGAAGAGAAATTGCGGAAGCTAAATTTCACCATTCAGCGAGAATTTCATAACATTCCGCTCTTGTAGTTAATGACACCCACTGACTCTCGAGCCATTTAGCATATCACATTCAAGACAAAGTTCTCGCTTTTGTCACGATTCGGGAAGCGGCAAACACGTGCAAACATTAAGGATAGGTTACATACAATTATTCTCTATTTAACGTATCAAAACATATTTTTTGCATTAAAGCAGGCAGGAGTAAACGGGAAAGTGAAAATTAGCAATGAAACGTCTTAGAAACACGACATCGAGCAACACAACTAGAAACAGTCGTTTAAGATCATTTCGCGAGCAGACGTCGTCGAGTATTCGGAGCAACAATGCAGGGTAGTAACGGAATGCGCCACCAGGCAGCGCTAGCTGCGCAGACATGGCGGTGCCCGATAAGATCTCTTGTTAATTGGAACTGCGAGGCGGCACCGGCAGGGAGAGCGTCGCCTGGGAAGAGAGGGGCGAGTGTAGGTAACACCACCACATAAAAAAACTTTTAATGTTCCTTTCTGTTTTATGACAAAATCGATACAGAAGCAAAATGAAATTGTTTCGCAATCTTTCCTAACAAATTTTCATTACGGTAATGTTCAAAGCGTGAGAGGGAAACAATCTTAGAGCCTAATGGGGTGTTTAAACTTCCCGATGTTGGCAGCCGTGATGCGAAAGATCGGTTTATGTTTGTGGAGAACGTAAACGGGCGATAGTATCTGAGAAATATAATAAGGAGAGTATTTCTGAGGCGGTAACAGAAGGTAATGTGATAGTGGAATAAGGTTTTTGTAAATAAATTATGTAATTATAAATAAGAGAAAAGCAGTGAAGAGTAGCTGGGGGAGCTCGCGGAAGGCCAGAAACAGAGTCAACTCTTCCGGTTTTCAAGGCACTGTAGACAATTTTCAACTCAGAGAGAAGCTTTGTCCACATAAATATTAATTTCGTCCACTTGTACGTTCATAAGAGGAATGACATTAATTATAAAGATGGTGGTAATGGAAATTGGTTACTTATTTTAGGTGACCTGTACTTTCTTACGATAAGATACCAAATAATAAATAACTTGAAAATCTGTGGAAATGCGGATTTTCCTTCTGATAGACGTCTGATTTCTGCATTCAATTTTGATCTGAAGTTTACTATTAACACATCCAATATTAATCCATCATATGAGTTATGTTTGATACAAAATATTTCTATACTGCTTCTTATTGATTCTATGACGTAGATTTAATGAGTCAAATAGTACATTTTATATTTTTTAAAGCACGTTTATTTGCTGGTGTAGTTTATTTTTAGTGCATGTAATGCGACTAAAAGCTTTATAAAAATACGAACAATATAAAAGTGTAAATTATGTACATGAATTTAATGTATTGCCGCTGAGATAAAAATAAGCCCAAGTTGATCAACTATTGAGCGACATTTTAAAAATTAAAATAATTTTCCTCGTTCATTTTTGTATCAAACGATAATTCTCATTCTTGCTATTTTGAATGCAAGACCCTGAGTATGTATTTGGTGTCCCATATTGCACCTGACAAAATTACATAAAAATGTTACTTTCTTAATAATGTTAGTAAATTACTGCAGCTGGGATCATTGAGTTAGAGAACAGAGAATTTTCTTAATAAACCATTCATAAATGTTCAAATAAGTCTACTGAATAAAAAATCACAAATGAATGGGTGAAAACCAGAATGGTCTGACATTTTATAAATTCTGAGAAATGCGTGTATATATTAGGTTATATTTCTGTAGCAATGTATTTTCATGGTTTTAATGAACAATTGATATGCCGTGGTTTTAATGATGAAACAAAGCACCACGAGTTTACAGTAATATTGACTTAAATAAATAGATTTCTCAGAATTTATAAAATTTCACTTATCCGCTGTGGTTTTCACTCATTCAAATGTTCTGAATACAAAATCTAGAATATATAAAAAGTTTGAAACATTAGAGCGTGGTTAGCACACGTTTTTAAAATTTTGTAGTGGTGGATTGAACAATTGTACAGCTCTATGCTTTAAGTTCAATGACAAATTCTTGATCACATGTGCAGAATTGGTGCTTGGAAATCAAGGGCATCTTAATACCAAACTCTTATATACGAACTAATTACGAACTATTACAAACTAGTACGATTCAAACATTTTTTAGAACAAACTCATAAATTATTGAAGAACAAACATATTGACGCATAAACCAATCTTATTAGAAACCTACTGAATATATACCTAGAATATGTAAAAATTTGAAAACAAACTGTGGACCGCACACGTTTAAACACTTTTGTAGTGGTTGATTGAGCAATTTTTACAGTAAAATCAAGTAGCTTTTGTAAGATGCAGAGATAAAGTGCGTGAAAAATTACGTTTTCTTTAAACTCGTGCAATGGAAAAACGTTTCACCAATTTTATATTGCACTTTTGATTACACGTTTCGCTTTTGCGATTCGATCATTATTTTGATTTCAGCATTTAACGAAAATAGTCTATTCTCTTACAACTTGAATACGATGTCTTGCAAAGCGAGTGTTAAGCTTATTCAAAATATACTTCTTTTCCGAGTTAATGACTAAAACTGTGGATGAATTTGTTGTATCATTTGTTCAGTTTTCTGAGGATCTCTCAATTAAAAATATATTAAAGAACACCGAAAAACCAAAACCAAATAGATGTTTTTGAAACAATGAATATGAAAGTATTCATTAAAATTTATTCTTTCTTTAAGTTTTCGATTGAAAAGTTATGAACATTTTTCCTGATAAACAATTTTTTGGTTGTGTCCGAACACAAATGGACGCCTTATTAACACAATATTTTAGTAGGCAGACAATCATTATGTCGAGATTAACACACTTCCAAATAAGAAAATACTGTAAATGTGTCCTTTTTAGTCTTCGCATTAATAGGCAACATGATAATCAGAACCTTCGCCTAGCAGACTGCTTTTTAGTAGAACTGAAAGTGGAACAGCCTCTGAGTTCCAAACGACTGGGCAAGTTTACGTTCATTATGTCACCTCCGTTTGGTATCCTCGCCACCTAAGCCTCTCACAGGCAATTCAAGGGCCATGTGTGTTACTTCAAAAGGTGTTGCATTAGCGACAGGAGTAGCCTACCCTTTAATTACAGTACCTGGAAATACAAGTTAACGAGCTTTCGTCGTCATGTATATACTACGTATACTACAGTAAGTTTGTCTACTTGAAGTTGGAAAATTAAAAAAATCTGAAAATAGTCACAAAACAATTTTGAAATAAAAAAAATAATGTGAAAATCAATAAAACTACTATTAACAGCATACAGGTTTATTCACATCGCAGATTGTGTTCACTAAATATAGTTTTGTTTTATGTAAACGACTCTCCATCTACTGACTCATCTACTGTACTAATCAATCTGTCTTCAACATATCTCACCTTGCAATCTGCGAGTTTTTATCATCCTGAACATTTGAATTCATCCGGCAAATTTGTCCAACGGCCAATAGCCTGTCCCGACCATCCTTGCTATCCCCGTTTCTTCTCAGCGCTTCCAAGAATAAGTTGTTTGCTCACTACGTCCCTCCTTCCTCCTTCTCTGAACGTCACTCTGTGTCCGCCTTCCTACGGCTCCTCGTCTTGCCCGCGTTCACTTTTCCTCCGAATCTTCCTTCCTCATCATGTTCGTCGGTGTTCTCTTTCGTCTCCACCTCACATTCAACTCATCTTGTTTTGGTATTATCACTTCTTCAGCCGTTCATCAACTTATACTTTGTTCTTAGGCCAACCTCCTCTCTGATTCCGTTGCTCCTTTCACTTACCCTTTCCACGTATTCCTGTTCGTCGCCGGGTCTATCTCCATCCTTTCCATTCTACCTTATCCACGCTTCACTGCACATCATTTTATTTATTGCTTCTTCCCTTTCGCTTTTTTATTCTCGCTCTTGTGCTCCTCTCCTCACTTTCTCTTCTCCCTCCCATCATTCACAGTCTTCCGATCCTCTCTTCCCCGTCGCCTTCCTCTCCTCGCTGCCTGCTTTCCGCGACTCGTCCAGTTGCGCGCGGTGCCGCGAGCTCACCGGTCGTCGCGGCCACGGCGGACGCGTTCCCGCACACCCCCGCGCCGCCCCCACCGCCGCCACCACCGCCGCCGCCGCCGCCGCCGCCGCCGCCGCCGCCGCCGCCGCCGCCGCCGGGAGCGTTGCCGGCCCATTGCCCGCGCCTTCGGTCACTTTTCCGGGCGGCGTCCCAGGCACGGGCCCTCGCTGACAGCCCGACGGATGGACTTCCAAATTGTCCAGTGTAGCGTGGCGTGCGACGATTTTTCGACGCCCAGTCACAAGCGGGGGCTCTGCCCCGCCCCGCCCCGCGCCGCGCCCCCTCATTCCACTCACCAGCGTTGGCGACCCCGCGCACCGTCCCGAAGTCTTAACCGCCGCCGATTTGGCGAGGGGGGCCAAGGTTGCTGGAAGTTGCACGAGGAAAATATTAGAAATTAATTTACTTCAGCCGCGGTAACCACTCGTTGGGCTCTTTGTGTTGTTTTCCGTCTGCTGTTCTTCGTACCTTGCATCTGTTTTCTTGAAACGTCGTCTTGAAACGTCACAAACACCCATATTACCCAAGATAATTAATGCAATTTATAAAAAAAATCATTTTCTCAAAATCAAGGAAAGCTTAAAAAAATTGCACAGGTCTATTTTTTGTAGAACTCTCATAATTTTTTAAAATTTCAAATTTAGAAATACTGCAAGAAAGTACAAGCTATTTTAGCACCACTATTTTTTGTTTAGTGTAAATTAACTTGTGACTAATCCCATTCTCTCTTTTAGAAATGAGCTGGATATTGTTTTAACGTATCCAGGATATTTCCTGAAAGTTTGTAATTATGTGATTAAATTATCTCTGTTCATTTTGGTCATATTTGTATGTAGTATAATTAATTTCATTTGTAGTACAGTAAAAGAATGTATTTGAAATATATTTATGTGAAACAATTGTGCAATTTTTTGACCAATTTGTTTTATTTCAGGTTTTATGTTCCTGACATATTAATGGTGGTTTGCCTAAGCATTTTGTATCTCTTGCCGACTACTTTCTTGGTAAACACAACCACCCTCACATTTTAACGCGATGGAGGTGTTAGCACCGTGTAGTTACAAAATTATGAACAGAACGTTTTTACAATTCTCGTCTTACAATGTGTCTTCAAATGGTAATTTTTTATGTCAGAAAACGGAATAATTTGCTGATGAATGAAAAGATAAGACGAAGTTTTTAAGTCACATTACTTCCTATATTCTTAACACAATCTGATGCACCTTTTACCAAAACAGAAAATTGAACATATCAAGGACACTCACAAAAAAATGCATTACGCTCACTATACAACTTTCATCAACAAAGTAAAAATTTTTTTACTTTTGTACCAAACAATTCTAATGTTAACTATAACACTCAAAAACAAATTTATGTACATTACACTGAGTATATGTTTTCAGTAACTTCAGAAAATCTATGTTTCAAGTGTTTTATATAATATTTACCGAGAGCTTTGTTTCGACTTAAATTGTTGGTATTGAAGCTCCCAATTTGATGAGTGCCTTCCTTGCCTTTCAGTGCGTGACCTAGAGTAGGCACTACCTACACTTAAATCGGACTATAATCCCGCTGCGGGAGTTCTGACAGTAATGTTGCGGAAAGAGTGGTTCCTCAAGGGGATAGCACTGATCTTGAAGTCTAGAACCATTAGTTTGGCTCTCGCCTGTTTCGCAAACCTACAACTTAGTCACAATCTTCAATGATAAAATGTCTCGACTCAAACATGTTTTTCCCCTTCTCGATTGATTTTGATCTGAGATAGGTTAACAGGAGTTAGACTTACATTATTGCAGGACGAGAACTTTACATATTCCCGCTGCGGGTGCAGGCAAATATTGAAATGCACCATGTCACCACAGAATATTACCTTCTAATCCATTATGTTACATTGTAGAGAAGAGGAAAGGAAGTACCTCACAAAAATACAAAATAATTGGTGCCAAGATGTGACTGCACATTGTGAAGGCTAGTAAAGTGACCTTGCATCAAACAATGGGCCCCACTTACCTCCTTAGTGATCAAGTTCGTTACGACTAGAACCAATTTGGAACGACAATTATAGAATCAAGTAATTGAACTACGTAAAATTAAAGAATATCAACATACCATTTCCTTCATTTTATTCTACTCTCTTATATCCTGACTACAACTCCTTTGATTAGACGTTTGCACATTTCCAAACAATTATCACTGGTGTGTTGATGATAGGTCATTGGCACTTAATACGTTGATACATTGATAATGGATTTTATTGGCATCACAAAACTCTCTTTGTTCATCGCTTTCGAAATCTCTTTGATTCTTGTCTTCTTGCATGTTTACTCGCATGTAAAGCGATTTTATAGAGCTACAAATACTGAGACAGTTTGATTGATGTAATATTAGTGATTCTGGGCGCGGTATCTACCGAGGTCATCAGTCTCGTAAGTGTAGTTCATGTCTTTCTCGGGAGGTGGCGGTGGTCTCGCCCCGCTTCTCTGGCGGGATTCGGCGCCGACCTACCGTCGGCTCTCGTGGTTTTTCCCCAACCAGTTATCTCCCACCAGGGGGTCACCGTCCCAGCCGGGACATGCTCTAAGCTCCCGGCCAGGCTCCCGAGGTGTAGTGCATGATAGTATAATAATAATAATAATAATAATAATAATAATAATAATAATAATAATAATAATAATAATAATAATGTCTTTATTAATGGCGAGGCTCAGGCCATAGGGCCTGCTCTTCCGCCTAACCACTTAATTTACATACATTTAGAGAAGTAACATTTTAAGAGGGGAGGACAAGCTGTACATTTACGTCTGGGAGAACAAATCTATGGACCATCCCGGCATACGCCTTAAGCGATTGAGTAAACCCAGAAAAACCTCAATCAGGATGGCGGCTTAGGGCCGAGTATGTATAAGTAGTAGTATAAGTAGTATGTATAAGGAGTGAGGATATGACAAGGAAGAGGTAGGAAATATCGCGCGGTCCGTGGCCCGTTTATTAGGGTACAGCTCTGGCATTCGCCTGGTGTTGATTTGAGAAACCACGGAAAACTACCGATCAGAGCAGCCGGCCGGAAGAATCTTCCTCCAACCAGCGATCATTCGAACAAGCTGACAAGCTTGTATCGAAAATCCTGCCACCGTCGGGACTTGAACCTAGGACCTCTCAGTCAGAGGGACTGTAGTGACATCACTTAAAAGCCTGGGCTATCTCTTCCGTAATAAATGCTGACGATTATTGAGATAAGGTTCTGTATCTTATCAGATGGTACACGTGGCTTTTACTCGAATCTTCTAGTATTAAATTGCAATTTTATTAATTTCCGTCCAAAAGACGAACTTTGTTTACGTTCACTGTTTAAAAAATATCTTTCTAAGTGAATTTATTCCTGCATTTTACCTAATATAAAAAATATGTTAATTCAAGACTAACGAAGGCGAACTTTCAGACCGAAGATTCGCGAACGCGAATTTTGTCTTGAAAAATTTCTTTTGTTTGTAATTCAAATAGTTGCGCCTTGTTACTGAATAACGTTAGTCAATACCGCGATGAAGATTCATATTTATAAATGTACTTCTTTCTGAATATTTATGCATCGTATGAAGGATAAAATACAGCTGTTAAGGAACGTGGATATCATGAATCGAATTCTAATGTAGTTCAAATTCTGAGGAATTATATAGGGACGAAGATGGTAATGGTGATAATGATGATCAATGATGGTAGAATGCTGAATTTTAGTTACAAGAGCAGGTATTGTATTGAAAGCTGAGAAAGCAGCATGGATATTTCGGTAAAAATCTGTTATTTCTTCATTTTATCAAACATAGCTTTCACTGAAGTTAATCAGAACTAATATAGAGTAGCCCGAAGTAGAAAGCAAATCTATTGATCGAGATTCGACATTAAGAAGAAGTAAACACACGTAAGGGAATTAGATAAATATCATACGAGCAAATATCCGTCAAAAAATAACAATAATATCATCAATTTAATGTAATATTTCATGTTCATTTGAGGCATATTACGAAACAAAATTCCAATCAATCAACAAACACTTGGTTAATTCTGATATATCGTATTATTTTCCCGGAAATAGCGAGTGCGTCACGTTGGCCAAAAGGGGAAAGGCGTTCGCTTCCGCAGGCCCGCAAGAACCTGCATTACGTGCTTCCCTCTCAACGACCACCGTGCTGCCACCTCTGGAGAAGAGCGTGAACCCCTTCGAAACGCGGAGAGAGCGCTCCCGGGAGAAGTGTGCGACGGTGAGATACGCAGGCAGAGATGGAGATATAGAGACATTTAGTGAGTGGAGGCCGGAGAGAGCACAGAATGTACGAGCTCTGGAAATGGAATTAAAACTCCCCTTACTGAGGAATGGTCCACACTTCACGGGGCTGGCGAATTAGAAACTGCAAGCGTTTGAGAGAAACGGAGAGGAGTGTGTGGGTGTATACGTATAACATGTGCGGGCGAATATTATCACCGCACAGATTACATTTCGCGCGTGCGTCGTAAACTACACCTTTAAAATTCTAAACGACTTTCAATGAAAGGCTCGGCCTTATCTGCGGAAAAATACAAGTGGAAAATGAAAAGTACATTTCCTTATGATTAATGTCCGTTTTTGCTACGGGCTGGAACGTCGTTTTTCCTCTCTCTGGACAAATAGAAGCTCGCCTGGACAAATAGAAGATGAGAGAACTGATTAAATAAAAATATGCGAAATCAAGAATATATGAATGCATGATGCGTAGTGTTAAAAAATTGAAAAAAATCAGTTTTGGAAAAAAAAATTCAGAAAACATCATGAACTTCCAAAATATTAAAACATGTAAATGTTACAAACGCGAAAAAAGCGAGCTTATGCAAATGAAACAAGTATCAAATAACAGATAAAAAAACTTTCCTAAAACATAAATATAATGTTGATTCATCATACGTAGACGATTTTAGAAACTTGCAATTTGAATGTGGTTCAGCTCTTCCGTATTAGCATGTAGAATACGACTACAATGATGTTGATCTCTAATTACGTTGAAAATAGTATTTTATTTCATTTTAGATCTCCCATTATTTATATTTTTATTTTCTTGTCGGCGGACATAGCGAAGAAATAATCATTTTATGGAAATGTACAACAACATATATCTAAAATTTAGTGAGAAAATTATTTTTTATTATAAGTAGTAATAAAATATTTTATTTTCAATTAGTGAGAGAATATTGATTAAACATTCAAAATTAAAGTTCTAAAACGAAGTTAACAATTTTTTAAATTTTAAATAAATTCATATTTCATTCAAAACTTATTTTCACCGTACGTTCACAAGAATAATTATCATAAAGTTTCGTACGTTGTTCTGGAAGACTAAGAACAAACCCACGTGTCGGGCAATACATGTTCTGCAGTTTAATAATAAACAAAAAATGGAGAAACTTGATCGAAACAGCAGAAATGTTTAAATTTTTTGGCATTTTGTGAATTGTGTGAGTATAGTATTTATTGTATTACTGCTACTTCCATCGTCTTTCCGTGTGTTCCCGTTCATTAGCATTCTCGAGTTCATGACCCTTCTTAAATATTATTCGTACAATCACTTCGTTGATAATTTCGAAGAAATAATCTGATGTTTGCAGAATGAATTATACTCCGTAATGTAGTAGAATAAAATTCACTCCTTCCCAAGTAGTAATTAGAAATGAGTTTCTCATGTCTTCTTCAAATTAGCGATTGGTAAAGTACAGCGGATAGGTCTGTCTCATTTTCGAATATTCGATATTTCTCACTGTTTTTTCTTTGTCTTCAGAAAATCAGTTTGTTAATTCTAGTGTAGTTTATTGCCAAACACGAAATAAAGAAAAGATTTGTATGCACGTTATTTAATTAAATTGACTTATCTCAACCAGACTTCACTTTTAAGTTATTCACAAGTATCCGAGTATTATAGGCCAGGGGTGTCCAACTGACAAGACCTCAAGGGCCACAACTAAAACCTTAAATATGGTTGCTCGCCATATTTTCATCACTTGTGTGATCCCACACGTGACCCCGTATTGTTGATCTCGTCAGTTTGGCCAGCTGTTCTGAAAAGGGGGAGGGGAAATGGAACCATGCGTGATATCAGGCCGCATCGTGCACAACGCAGTGAAACACATTAGAATGATTTCGGTTTCATGAATTTACTAGAAAAAATCCTTAGATCTAAACTTCACCTATTTTTACCCTAAGGGGGTTGATCCCGACAGGGTGCGTGTGCTAGGCGCGCCATGTTCTCGACTGACATGGATGCAAGGGACTTTCACGTCTGACTATCATCCCTTCGCGGCCCACGATCATCATCCCACTGATATCCCACCGCAGGCCGTATGCGGCCCGGGGCCGCTAGTTGGTCAGCGCTGTTATAGGCAGTGTTTTGCCTAGCGTAACAAAGTATTGTATGATCGCCATTTTTCTTTATCACGTCAGAAATTTACAAAGTTAACGTGAAACTTAGGGAAAGAGTGAATTAATTTACATAAAGGTCGAAATGATTGCTTATACAATTGGACAAGTAGTTGAACTGCCTGATCATAGTGACATATAGAATATATTAAATGACACACTTTATCATGGAAATGCATTATGAGATATGCAATGAATTATTCCTAAAATTACAGCATTTAAGATAATGTTTCTCGTGGAGAACACTAAGATAATGATTCGACTGATGAATAACTTCAAATGAGTTGTAGATGCGTCATTCAACGCTTATATTACAAAAATGAAATAGGGTACACATCCAAATTTACTTTTTAAATGTGCTGGTTACTCATTAATAGTGCACAAGCTTTGTTATCAATGTCTTGAACTTGCATTAATAATAAAATATTTTATTCAACTCATTTGATTTATTTTCAACCCAAAAATCAGAAAAATTGTATGTGATGCATGGGTGTATGATATGCTTACGTTTCCTTTGCCTCCAGTATCTTTTCTCAACAATTTTATAATACTTCATTATTGAATGATGAAAATAAGTACCAATAAAGCGAGGTTAGAAACATTTGAAAACTCTACATTTTCGCTCCAGAGTTACAAAACTCATATTTGTATTCGTAAACGATATACAGATTTGGTTTTTAGTGTTTCTAACAAAATAGCATCCCCGTCTCTATAACAACTAGCAAAAGCTGAGCACAACAAAACGTGTGCACTGTGAAACTACACTTATGTTCAGAAGCAAAGCAATCTCAGCATTTGCTGCAAAAGGTAACTAATTCACCAAATATCATAATTAAAGTAAAAGTTATTTTTCTTTTTGATGATCTCTCTCTCTCTCTCTCTCTCTCTCTCTCTCTCTCTTTCTCTCTCTCTCTCTCTATGTGTGTGTGTGTGTGTGTGTGTGTGTCTGTGTGTGTATTTTGGGATATATAAGAGCGGAAAACTCCAACACTGTGTCACCAAAGTTGCCACATATACGTATTTTATCAACTAGAAGGTTTATGTGCTGTTAATTTCGTTGTAATTCCACTAGAAGGCGCTGCAGTACAAAATTGCAAATTGCACTTTATTTCAATTCAATTTCCATTCGCACTGCTCTACACCTGGGCTTCATTGTTGCTGAGCATTGCCGTGTAACTCGGAGAGAAAGAGAGAGAGAGAAAGAGAGATAGATAGATAGAGAGAGACAGACAGACAGACAGAAACAGTAAGACTGACTGACAGGGACAGAGAGTCGGAGAGAGAGATGGAGAGAGAGACGGAGAGAGGAGACGGAAAGAGAGTGACGGTGAGCGAGACACAGAGAGAGATGGAGAGAGTGAGTGAGAGAGTGAGTGAGAGAGTGAGTGAGAGAGTGAGTGAGTGAGTGAGAGAGTGAGTGAGAGAGTGAGTGAGAGAGAGTGAGTGAGAGAGTGAGTGAGAGAGTGAGTGAGAGAGTGAGTGAGAGAGTGAGTGAGAGAGTGAGTGAGAGACAGAGAGAAAGAGAGACGGGAGGAGAAGTTATGCAGCAGAAAATATTTTACCTGTCACTTAAACTTGAATACCTATTTTAAATATTTTGTGACAACAACCAATGTATTGTAAATTATATGGGTATTTCTTGTAGTGAGCTGTTAATAGTGACAACTGTTTTATATGATCCCTATATGACATATGCTGTAATTAAAAAGAGCTGTAATGCATTAAAATATTTTACCATTGTAAAATGCTGCATGTATGAAATTCTTCTTTCTACATAATGTACATTATTAATATCTTTAGAATAAATATCTTATCATTTGAATATTCAACACGTATAATAACTATTTTGTTTCTAAATAAAATGTTTCCCTCGTATTGAAATGTATATATGAAAGGCAGTCATAATTAACCTGACAATAACATATCTTAAAAAAAGAGGCAGCGTCTATATTTTTTGAAACTACAAAATCGTAGGAAAATCAGTGTAGAGCGCTACCCGCCGTACATACCACACATTCTTACAATACAGCGTCGTCGTAAATTGATTGATTGCAATTCGGTACTAAATTTAGCCAGATATTTCGCGAACGATTCGTCCAAATGGGTGAGTCTTTCGCACGGAGGAAAGTGCGTCTTGCCAACGGCAACGCCCTCCCCCTCTGCTTCTCCAGCTTACATGTCCCCGGACTCAAGGGCGTGTGCGACCCAGCGCTCCCTCGGAGAATCCGCCCTACCCCTGTTTCATCTTACGTCACTTACCAACTTCCCTTCGCCGGTCATTAATAAACTACATCCATTATTTCCCAGGCGAAGCCAACGCGGGCCCCCCAGCGGTGCAGCCTCCATCGCTAAATATTGCAGAGCTTATCACGCGACCAGAACTTAGTCAATCACTTGGTGAAAAATCGGCCGCGTGTGTAACGTCTGGTGAGCTTCCCGCGCCACTGTACGCCGCCCTAAGGTATTGTTCCTCCGAGCGTATGAATACGGAATGACGGTCGGAATTAATTCCGATTTTTATCGACAGGTGACGACACTGAGCCGCGATCCCGTAGCGGCCATTTCACGGAGGCGCGCAAGTCTTTTCGCTCGAGACGCGGGCCCCATTACGAACTAAGTGGAACGAACGTACGCGGTGGATGTGCGAAATAAGGAAAGTTGTGGCTGGTTGATGAAACGGACAAGTATGGAGGAAGTTTGCTTTGAAGATAGGGAAGCGGGAAGGCGCTCTGATAGTGCATGTTTAAACAAAACCGCTTTCACGTTGATTATTCAGACATTTGGAAACGCTGGGGCGCAGCGCAATCGTGTATTCAGAATGGCCACGGAGCCTAAGCAAGATGGATGGATGTTGCGTCTAATTTATGAGTCACATACTAATTAGTTCTAGTCAAAATGTAAAATACTGAGTGTAACTTGTCAAGGAACTAATAAAATAATTATGCCTTGAACTTCATGTCTCTTTGAGATGCATTTTTGAATCGAAAATTAAGAATGTGACAAAGGAAACCTGCGCTATTCTCTCTCGTTAACTTAAATGTATTAGGATATATGAAAATTGTTACAGTCAATTTAACACATACAGCTGAAAAATTCGCAACGATTTAGGACGTAAATGATCACCTTTTGCTAATGATCATGCGGAGAGGAAATTCATATACTGAAGTTGGGGATGTGCCAGATTCTCCTGATTTGCAGGGAACTCATTATGCAGGGGTATACGGAATCTTTTTTACTACGACGGAACTTGACCCGCCAAACACCAGTGCATGATGAGTTGACTACCAGTCAGCAGCAATTGCACATGTGTAGCTGCGTTATATGAAATTTGACCCTACATATTGACAAAATGTGATCATCTTCAACCCTCTACATGAAGTTTGTAACATTTATTATCTAGCGTAGTGTGGGCTAATAATTTATGTAAGAATTTTCATTGAGAAAGTAATAATGATTCCAACTGCAACAGTTGATAATATATACCATTTACGTCATGAGTAGTAAAGATACAGAGGTAAGTAATTCTATCAGAGAATAATTACTTTTCCTTCAGAGGGTAAAAAGTAATATTCTGGTCTTAACATCTAACACTTGCGACTTGCAAGTATTAGCTGGATAAACGTAATTCATATCCCACCAAAAATGGAACACTGAAATTTAAAAAGCATTGCGAGGAAGTTCCTTTGATTACTAATGCTAAATGTGGAAAGCTTGGGTGGTCAACCCGTGACTAGAAATGTGTCAACTTGTGGCCCATGAAGCTGGGTCATATTTAACTAGTGGTACACCACGGTCCATACTTATTCGCATTATTTCTAAATTTGCTATTTTCGAAAATTCTGTGAGTTCATCGAAAAAGAGACCCGCGCCATTCTTTTACGCGTACCTTATCTATTGCTGAAAACAAAATGCGAAGAAAATAATTTTAACGATTTTTGAGAAAATGTTTTTAAATTGCAACAATTTCAAACACAAGTCACACACACGCTAATTTTTTTAAAAAAGAAGATGACCTTTAGAAGATGATCTAAGGCAAAAATATCTGCAATTTTATAGTTTTGAAATGTTACCTTTTTTCAATTTTCGAAAGTACGGAGAGTTCGCCGAAAATGGGACTAGCACCATATACAATGCATATGAGGTACCTTGAGGGGAATATTTTAAGAAAAAAATTGTCTTTTGATAAAAAATTAAACCTAAACGTATTTCAAAATTTGTTTTAAAATAATAGATTACATTAAAGATCTATCTATTTTCAATATTATAGTTGTAGGAAGACACCACCAAAATATTGCACATTTGCAATTTTTGAAAAATTTAGGATTTTAACGAACATTGGAACTCCACCATTCTCTTAAGCATTCTTAAGCGTTTTTTACACAATCTAAGACAAAGTGATATAAAATAATTGTGCTATTTTTGAGAAAATTTTGTGTTTCTGAAACATCATGTAAAGTACCCCCAAAAATCTAAATATCCATTTGAAACTAGCAAAGCCTTGAGTTCTTTTAGATCGAACGGGGAATATCAATTATGGAGAAAATCGGCTGAATGGTTGAGGCATTAGCGTTGAACACAGACGAACAGACATTTTGTAATCAATCGATTTTTCGGTATCAATGATCCGCAAAACATGGATTTGGGTCAGATAAATAATTTACTATATATAGAAACAAGGAATATCCACATTGTCTTTACCAGAGCTCGGCAAGAAACGTTTTTGGCCGAAAATTCGCCGTTTTTCGGCGCACGATTACATAACTCTCTTTTTACGATGTAAATGCAAGAAAGTAAAAACAGCGGTATGCGACATACTTTACATCACACATAATACAACCATAATTTCACAATATATAACAACAATACGTGATTCGTTTTATGTAATCTATGGCTGTATCTGAGTACGTTGACTTAATTAACGTTACAATTAATTTCAAAAAGCGTGCGCGTGGATCCGCACTCATCAATATGCGTCAGTGTTGCGAAACTGAACGCTATCCAAGACTTTGAATACAAGGAGTGGGTTTGTGACTTTGGGTTCGTGATTTATATAACTACCTACTTATTTTGTGGTTATACAATGAAATGGAAAATATCAACTACAAGGAAAATACCAGCAAGGGAAATATAAACTCATCACCAAAATGTTTGATGTGATTTGCGCATTTCAAATGAAACGAGATTTGGAAACAAGAGCAAAAATATTCACTCACTTCCCTACATTATTATTGAAACAAATGTCACACAAGCAGTTGCAGATAAATACGCTTCGTTGCTATCCAGTTTGAACACTGAATTCGGAAACCGATTTAAAGATTTTAAAAAAAGCAGTGTTTACTTTTTGTTGAATTTGAACATTTTCTGCAGATATGAATTTGTCAGAAAGATTACAAATGGAACATTGAGTTGTGATACTCAGTTAAATGAGAAATTATTCAGGTTGGTTTGAATGATATCGACAAACATATTTGGACAAGGATAAATATTTTGCATTTTTACAAACATAGCTTGTCACAACACAGGTTTTAGTCGGATGTAGCATATCAAACCACGAGTGAAAACCCGAATCAGTGATGTTCATTTGGAAAATTGTTTGCATGTAGGATCAACCTCAGCCGATAACAATAATGCACATAGTTCTGATAAACAAAACCAGGAGTGTCACTAAAATGTGTAATTTTTGCTTTGAAAATCGAATCCTAACATATTATATATATATATATATATATATATATATATATATATATATATATATTATATATATATATATATATATTGTTTGCTTTAATACTAACGAATTGGTTATGCAGCATAGCAGGCTACCCTTGATGTAAACCGTTGATCTGGCTCTGGTAGAACTGACATTTAAAGAAAAGTATCTTACAAATAGGTTACATTCCTTTATAATTTATTTCTTGAAAGTAACTGTTCGATCATAATTTTTACAATTACTTTCTAGAACTTGGCAGCTATATATCACTAGAATAAATAAAAATAGTTTTCAAGATCTCAATAGCTGTAATGTTGTCAATTTCAGCAGATCTCAATTTCATAAGAAATTGCAATTAAATAGATGCAATGTTCGGATTTTCTTTGGCGATAAAGGGAAACGTTAGAAAAATTTCATTTTGTTTACAAGTCTGTTCCATTTAACTGTAAAGCTAATATTTGAAACATGATATAGAAATTTCATCACAAACAGGTAACGTATCTTGTTGATATGATCATTGAATTTGGTAAATAACTGAAGGGGTCAGTTAGTGATTGACGATTAAATAAATAAATAAATAAATAAATAAATAAATAAATAAATAAATAAATAAATAAATAAATAAATAAATAAATAAATAAATAAATAAATAAATAAATAAATAAATAAATAAATAAATAAATAAATAAATATCAGGAAACTATAACCATTCCCCTTCTAGAAAAATTTATTTCCGTATAACATTTCCTATCAAGAGTTAATTCGAACAGAAAAAAAGAAGAAACAAAAAACGAAATCCCCTCTCCCTGCAGTATTTCATTGCCCATCGCCTCCCTCCGTTCGCGCGCCCCGTGCGGCCGGGAGTCTTATTAAACGACGCCGGCGCTAAACGCGGGGAGCGGTGCGATGTGAAACCGATCAACTTGACAACGAAGCGCGGCCACGTCCCGCGCCACCGGTGGCGCTTATTTACGCAACAAAAGCCAAAAACAAGCGCAGCTTCCTTTCAAACAGGCCCCCCTGTCACTGTCCTATGTCCCCCACGCGCGCGCGTGCGCGCCCCACATCCCCCTCTCTCCCCCCTTTTGGATTTTCGGGCACGCTGTTTATCTGCCCGCGCGAGTCATTAACAACCGGGTGGGGAGACGGCTAGATTGGCTTCTCTGGGTGACGCCGATATGGCGTAATTGACCACAGAGCGCGATTGGGGATTGGGATTGCGTCGACAACAGGAGCGGCGAGGGGGCGGGGGCTCCGGCCGGCGGAGAGGGAGGGGGAAAGCGGCGGGGAAGGGCTGCTTTTAGAATCTGCACCCAAACGCCCCCGCGGGACAATGGAGGCGGGGAGGGGACGGGACGGGACGGGGCGGGGCGGGGCGGAGCGGGTCATAGAGCCGGAGGAGATGAGGCGGGGACGAGGCAGTGGGCGGGTTGGGCGGAAGGTTTCCTGCTAACCGCTGGTTAATGGGGTTTTTAGAGGCGTTCGAATAAAGAAATCGCCCCTGGACGTGATGACGAGTGAGACCCACGATGGGGACACTTCAAAAAATCGTGGGTGTACGTATCGATGGCTAAAATTTGATAAAACATGAAATCGATATGATAAAGCAATTATTAAATCTTTAGCAAACTCCTATTCCCCACTTTTTTTACTTTTTCATTTTTCTCCTTTATTCACTAGCTCTTTTTCCTCCTACGTTTATTTTATTTTATTGTATTAATGCTCAGATCACTAAACGGTATAAATGCAACCGAAAATGGGTTCTAAAAACTATTCATCAATTTTATACACTTTGATGAGATAATAAAAGCACGAGTTTCCCTCATTTTCTTTTGAATTCAAATTATATTGAAAGTCATTAGGTTCTATTTAATATTTATTTATAGTACAGTAAACGATGTGCAAACATCATGATGAGAACACTCATGAGTTCTGTATGAGACGTAAAGGATACTCATACCACCTACGTTATAACTATTGTACTATGAGTGGTAAATGAAATTTAGACAATGGAAATGATAATGCTGCATTTAAGAATACAATGCTCTCTTGAAAAATTAAGACTAACTGCGACTTTAGGAGGAGAGAAAGATAATCGTAAATGACGTACTGTATCTTTGGAAGAGAAGATATTATATAAAATGATACTATATCACCATAATTTTAAATCCATATTTTAGAGAAAGCCTTTACTTGTTTTTTCACCTTCCCATTCCTGTTTCCTATCTCTCCCCACTAAAATTAAAGAAATATTATTAATGGAGGACGATTATTCCGATGAAAATTGATATTATTAGATGGATTTTAGCGATAAAACATGATTTGTTCTCGCGTCCCACATTGACAATTTTTTTATAATTATTACTAGTTCGGCTACTTCTTAATGGTTACTGAGGGTGGAACAAATTTAGATGTAGTAAAGCACCCCTTACGTCTTAAATTGTTATTTTGATTATTTTTGTGGAATTTATTTTCACCGTTCGGCGTGCATTGACATTCAACGCCTTTAATCAGAGTGCTTGTTACACTTTCAAGTACTTCATTTTAAAATACTGAATTTGGAAACAATTGATGAATGAAGGTTCATTGATGGTACATCAAATGGATAACAAAATTGATAATTATGCGATGAAGTAAAATAGTGATTATATAAACACATAAATGAGTAAAATGTAATATGATAAACACATAAGTAAATAATTAGCAAACAATGAAATAAGGAGGTGAAAATATCAGTTCAGAATTATCGACTGACACTTTGGAAATAACCTCGTGAGAAAAATATAGTCTGATTATTAGTACCTTAATGTTTTTTTTTGTAATAATTGTTCTAGTTTCAGGGAATAGTACACCGAAGTTAAACAAGGAGGTCATAAAAGGAAGTTTGGACCGCATTCGCTCTTGGGACGTGGCAGTTGTCTCCTGCAGGGTTGTGCCAGCGAAAACTGATAGCTACTCTTTGATTGCTTCCGAGTGAGCCATTCTCATTTGCCCAACGGTCTGAGTGGAAAGCACTAACTTCAATGCATTCGCCGCTACTAAAAATTATTTTGTCCGAACTTAGTTCGTAATTGTCCATCGTGTATATCCAATCTAGATTTTCGTGCCGAATTTTCGGAAAGAAATGGTACGTCAGACAAACGTCAATCCAGACCTAGAGAATTCTCCAGAATAATTCCATCTAAATAGAATATACACAAATTGCCTTCAGTTATCAAAATTGGATGAAGGAGCTCTATCAGAAATCCTCGATTATTGGAATCAGCGACGCAAACAGCCATCGTTGATACACAAGTGGAGCGAAACAAGTAAAACAATCCTTTTTTTATTTAGTGAAAAACTTTTAAATAGTCTAATTTACTTGGAAAAATTCATAAAGATAGCTCACAAGACAGTCGAAGTAAAACGCTTTACCTTTGGCTGCGAAATATAGGGCTCAGTTTAGGATAAAATAGTTCTCTTTCAAAATGAAAATTTTGAAGATGTTTTACGTTTTGGACAGCTATTACAACTAACTGAAAGAGAAAAGAGATAATTCCCAAGTAACTAACAATTTTCCATTACCAATCTATATTTTCTTGACAGTAAAACGAAAGAGAAAATGTTTTAGTAAATCTGGATATAGCTCCAGAGATTCCAAAACTGAATCACAATAATTAGTACTGGGGTCACAAAAACCATTTGGCGCAGCTCCGGGGAAGTAGGTGCATTACAAAGTGCAAGCGCAGCACATTAGTTTGCAATGACAAATAGTTTGCATTACAAAGTATTTGTAATGGATATACTCAAGAATATCCCATGAGTGCAAATTACGTTGAATTTTCAAAACGCAGCTATTGAATATTACCAATTCAAGGGACGATATCATTCATAAATGTTGGCATTGGTGTAAGAGACATGAAGATTTCCCTATTAATCCTCACTTCTATTCATTTTATATTGGTTTTTAAAACTCGTAACCTACGTCTGCTTTTAAGTAAATCAAAAAAAGTAACAGTTATGTGGAGGACAAAGAAAGACAATCAATATGTGTCTGCTTTACAGAAGAAGTATTTAAAGTTTTATATAAGGGATAATTGAATGAATATTACAAAATATATACATAACAAATACTTGTATTTCTATATATTGTGCTTAACTCCTTGTTTCAAAGAAATATATGACCAATATGTAAAATTGGTGTACATAATGTACTTCTTCGTTTTTTTTGACACAAAAAACCCAAAGCTAATTACCGCAATTAGTTATTTGCAATGGGCATATATAGTAACACAAATCAGTGGAGAACTCCAGTTTTATTCCTTGTCTTTGTAAATAAAGAAAATATTTGGGTTGAAAAATTGCTATAATATGTTACGGAGAGCAACGGAACTCAATTGTATGCAAAAATTTTTACGCAAAAATATTTAGAATTTGTATTTTTTTAATGTATACTACTAATCTCCATTTGTACCACCCCTTGTGACCATCTCTTTTTCTGAGACTTATTTTGATATTCAAATCACCAATTTCATACAAAAATTGACTACTATTGTCAAATATCACATAGCAATATTTTTTGTTAATAATAGCAAACAAAGGATTTTTGTCTAATAATATATTTGATGACACAAATAATACTTCAAGATTTTTTAATATATTTGTCATTTAAATTATTTGAATATTATTTTAATCGAACTAATGGACATTCAGCCATTCAAAGTAATGCACTAACGGAGCTTTCAACTTAGTAAAATTCAATGTAACAATTAATTGACGTTGCATGTTATCAGCTCCATATTTAACAAGAAACTGAAGTGTCCACATTTTGGTACTGAATATATTTACTGTCAGGTGGAAGAATATTTATTTACAAAAACTATAAAAAATCTCTAATCATTTGTTTTAAATACTTTTTAATAATGATACCTATACAAATGTTAACTGCTATGTGAATCTTCTTTTTGCTGTAAGCAAAACCTACCATCATTTTTTCAAGTTAATTACTTAAATGTTAATTTTTCTTCAGCTGAATTGCTTGAGCTAACCTTAACTTATCCATTGCATTTTGTCCCAAATTTCCATTGTCATATTTCTTCGCCTCCTTTATCACGACCGTGAAGTGTTCTTAGGTTGTAAGGTAAAAGTTAATTTATTCGAAAAATACATTGCATGAGAGAGAAAGTTATGAATCCATAGTAAGACTAAAATTTGCCAGAATATATTCAAATTGCTCTTTGGGCCTCTGAGCTTCTCTCCTACATGGTGTTCCAGAAATAGATAGCTTGGAACATCTTAACTTCATGAAATTTATTACTGCAGGGTGAATACCTTTGTAGCGAGGAAATTCAGTCCCCATCGATGTACAACCTCCATATCTTCTCCACAAAATCCTCCACTTCACCTTGACACCCACCCCAGCCAGGTGAGGCTCACGAGATATTAACAAGCAAGATACGACACTTTTTAAACCGGCCATAAAAAGGGGTATTCTTGTATAAGATGGTGGACTTTACGACGGGCTTTAGGACTTCGGATGGTGAATCTCTGCACCCAAACGATCAAGAAATAAATAGAAAAGGAATTTGTTATATTGTTATATTGGGCTGCATCTCATACTCAAGTGTCACTTACGATCCCACGCAAGGGGAGATTTACTCATAGGGGATATAAACATATTCTTTGCACCACGAGGAAAGGAAAATGAATGTGGATGTTATAGGAAATCATGATTTACTAATCTTACCGAAAGAAGCCATAAAAACATATTTTTATTATCATGATCTATTAAGAGCAAAAATATATTAGCATCCAAAGTAAACAATTTAGGCAACGAACACACTAAGGAGAATTATTTTCCACAAATGCATGGCACAATATCAATAATAATGTTAGAGAGACATCCTCGTAAGAGGGATTCCTTTGGAACCTTGAGAAAATGTGCAATTTATATCTATGACAGAAGCCTGTTCAGTACGTTGGGTTTATTACCCGTTTCAAGAAAAAGTCTTCAATGGCAAGGGATGTTAAAACGTAAGGATGCCATTCTGTATCCAATTTTCCATGTAAATTCGTTTCTACTTGATGCTATGTTGGCATTTGCAAATATTTGAATGATGGCGTTGTTATTTGTCATAAGTGATCAAATTATGTATTGCTTCAAATTTCTTTTCGTAATGAACATAACTACAAAAGGTCTTTGTATTGCCACAAATAGATGTTTCAATATCTTTTACGCATTTGCGATAGTCGCGATCAATAATAACTTACGATTGGGATCTTAGCAATCTCTCAAGAGACGTGATTTTTTAAACTATATATGGGCCGTTTTCTTTAATTCAATAGTGTGAATTAAATCACTAATAACCATCTAGTATAGGTGGATTAAATATCTATTTCTCGGTGCAAATAATTATATGGCACAATAAATTATATCATAGAAAATATTTACTGTTAAGTGGAAGTTCATCTGGGTTTCACTGATCTTCAGAAGGCGTATGACAATGTTCCGGTTGCTAGAGTATGGGAAGAAATGGATGGACTTAAAATCAGTGAAAATGTAATTGGAGCCACACAGAATCGATATAAGAACAACATCTCTCAGATTAAGATCTACAGCAGGTTCTCGAATCCATTCCCAGTCAGTAAAGATCTTCGTCTTTCCCCAACACTGTTTAAAATATATCTGCATCAAATTTTACAGCAGTGGGAGAAACAATGCGGCCATGGGAATGACAATGGGAATAATGGGAATGACAATCGGAGAGGATAAATTGTATACATTATAATTTGCCGATGACCAGGCAGTAATTGCAGAAGATGCGGACGATTTGAGTTTCATGATCCGTAAAGTCAATGAACAACTTTTAAAAGCAGGACTTAATATTAACATGGACCAATCTGAATACCTGGCAGTTGGTAACACTGAAATAGAAGATCTTCTTATAGAAAATGGAGGAAAAATGAAAGGAGTAAACAAATACAACCTTGGTGTACTTTTTAACAATAAGGGAAATAGCCAAGAAGAAATTGAGAGACGAATAAGCTTGGGGAGAAACGTGACACGAAATATAAACTCTGTCTTATGGAACAAAACCATCACTAACACTACGAAAAGACGTCTTTACTCCTCACTAGTTAAGAGTGTTACAACATACGGTTCAGAACTTTGGCAGATTGATAAAAGAACAAAAGGGAAGCTGCTGGTCCTTGAAATGGACTTCTGGCGTAGAAGTTGCTGTTATAGCAGAAGTGACAGAATCGGGAACGACGACATAAGAAAGAAAATGGATGAAAAGAAAGATGAAAAGAAATCTATCCTTGACGAAATAGAGAAAAAACATATTGTCTGGTACGGTCATGTTATGCGAATGACAGACGAAAGATGGTCAAAACGAGTCCTGCAATGGGTGCCAATAGAAAGCCAGAAGAGAGGAAGACTCAGACTTGCATGGCAGCAGGGAGTGCAAGAGGCTATGACGGCAAGAGAAATGCAAGATGATCTATGGTCCAATAGAGAGGCATGGAGACTGAGAGCGGAGAAACGGCGACAGCTGTAGAGCAACTCCGTACTATATATAAATATTTAAGGAGTCATCGAGGCTACACAACTTTAATAGAGATCTCTAATTGTAGTGATAAAGAAAATACATCATATTTGTATAATTAATATTTTTATAATCATATCAGAAGCCTCTGGGAACTGATAGTTCAATAGCTGGATGATACTTGTCACATATTAATAGGGGTCTTGATTCATAGACACGTTAATATGATAGTCTTTTGAAAAAATGAGATTAAGTATTCAATTATTCGAATTCATTATGTTACTTTAATGATGGAAATTAAAAATTTCAAGCTTTTCAGCAATAATATTTGCAGATCTGTTCTCGACATTGTTGGACTTATTTGTAATTGGTAAAAATATACCATATTCATTATTGCACCAAATAATGTGTTCGGGAGAATTACCCTTAAATATAACACTTATTTCATTATACGTAAATATAACGGTGGGGTCTGATATACATATATATATACATACATATATATATATATATATATATATATATATATATATATATATCAGACCCCACCGTTATATTTACGTATAATGAAATAAGTGTTATATTTAAGGTACTGTTATATATATATATATATATATATATATATATATATATATATATATATATATATATATATGTTATATATATATGTGTTATATTTAAGATACTGTATTACCTGAATGTTTTCGAACTTTTAAATACTTTTAGTTGAGCTGACACTGTTTTGAGGGAAACTAATGCTATTTTATTAAGATATTTGCACCATTCATTAAAATTACACTTTTTTGACTTTTGAAAATTGTAACGGTTTGGATCAATAAAAAATTTTCGATTAAAAAATATTTGTATTAACCTTTCTTTTTTCTTAAAGAGCATAAAACGTGTTATAACCTAGTATTATTATTATCTTGAAAATGTGAACAGTTTTTCTTATAATACCGTAGTAAATGAGACGTTTTTAGATAAACAACTAAATGATACTTGCTTAGATATTTTATCGGGGTAAATTTGGACAAAAAATGAAAACAAATCAACTACTACAATTTTTAATTTACCCACTAAAAAAGACATTTGTGGAAAAAGTAAATTAAAACCATTGAAAATAGTCTTCAGAAACAAAATGAGTATCGAAAGCCGAGTCATTACCAAACAAGCTCCCGCATGTATCATCGTTACCTCTCTCATCTACTAAATTTCATATTAGGTGTGAATTATCTCTAATCTTTTGTTTCATTTTGTCTCGAAAAACTCTTAAAAAACAAACAGAAACCAATGTTACAACTGTGAAAAAGACAGATGTAAGCATAATACTGGGGTCCAACAAACTCCAAAGCCAATTCCGCACTCTACTCTGTGTTACTTGTAGACCAAAAGAAGGCCGCAACTGTGCAAACGCTTCCCAAACGTACTAACTGAATTTACAAGGGAGTAAAATATTCCAAACATTTATTTTCCAATTAAACTTAAGTCACGAAATTTGGTTGGTTTTTAATAGACCCCAGGGTTATATTTAAAGGTTAAACTCTCCCGATAATAAAAGTGTATCGAAATGGAAGTTCTTTAAATATAAATTAATACATTGGCAATAGTTATCGTAGAGCTTAATGGAGCTCCGTGGAGGTATTTAAACTGTGTTAATGAATATAGCAGCCTGATTAATTTGCAGTACAATAGTCAACATCTCACCATTTGAAAGTGTAGACGATATTAATTTATTGATCATGTATTTGTCTACCTGCTATCAATACTTCGCCGCCCAATTACTGGTATTCTGGTTTCGATCGTATCTATAGACAAAATTCTTAACGAGGCGAATTTCATTGTTTGAAATGTCAGTATTGTGAAAATCAATCCCTCATATTTGTACAAAATGGGATTCATTAAGAAAGATTTAATTTTGTTTTCATATCTCTAACCTTTTGAAACTGAATTTTAAGTTAAGGACAGAATTATATGCAGTCAATCTCCAAGTTTTTTGTCACGATAGAAGGAAAACTATTTTTATATTTAATATATAGATTTGCTTCACCAGCTTCAGTGTATTGATTAAGGTAATTATAAACAAGGTTTAAATAATCAGGTGTCTTATCACCTGTAACATCAATATCATGTAAATTAGAGAGCCCAGAATTTGCTTTCAGAACAGCTAAAGCATCATTTTTTGATTGAAGAACAATTTTTAGGAGTCTTAATTTACCACCCGAAATGTTTTTTACCAAGTCGAATAGCTTAAATTTGTTTAAAATTTAAATTGACAGAGTATAATACGATTAACTGTATCTGAAAATCAATTGTTGCAGTCGAGTCACGAATATCATTTAGATTAATGGCTACACTGTGAACTGTTTCACGTGATGACTTAGTGATTGTGACTTAGTGATTGGTTCCTGTAAACTATAAATAATTACAATATGCGATCTAGATAGTCAATTATTCAGTTCCCAAATAATATATCTCAGTATATGAGACAGAGAGGGAGACAGAGAGAGACAGAGAGAAAGGGAGAGAAAGAGAGATACAGAGGGGGAGAGAGAGGGAGAGGGAGAGAGGGAGAGGGAGAGAGGGAGAGGGAGAGGGAGAGAGGGAGAGAGGGAGAGGGAGAGAGGGAGAGGGAGAGAGGGAGAGGGAGAGAGGGAGAGGGAGAGAGGGAGAGGGAGAGAGGGAGAGGGAGAGAGAGGGAGAGGGAGAGAGGGAGAGGGAGAGAGGGAGAGGGAGAGAGGGAGAGGGAGAGAGGGAGAGGGAGAGAGGGAGAGGGAGAGAGAGGGATGAGAGAGGAGAGAGAGGGAGAGAGAGGGAGAGAGAGGGAGAGAGAGGGAGAGAGA
>JAZDUA010000124.1:600000-775000 GCA_038098605.1 Gryllus longicercus
CGTATTTTTGAAAAGTGAACATGCAAAAAGTGCAAAATTCGTTATAGAGATTTCTGTTTTAAATGAAATGTGTTATAAAAAATTAGCTCTTTAAAAACTAGAATTAAGAATTTTTTGAAAAATAGGCAAACAAACTAGTTTTCGCGTAATTTGTATATGAAGATAATGCAAAATGTTGAAAAACATTTTTTCAAATTCCGCTTCAAATTTTTTCTTTCATTTTTTCCATTTCTAAAAGTAATGAACGCTAAAAGGATGGCGCAGGTCTCATTTTCGTTAAACTTCCTAAATTTTGGAAAATTTCAAAAGTTCGAAAAAATGCGAAAGTGTGTGCTGTTGTAGCACCACTAGTTTCGTATATTGCATGTTTTACTTTTCTGTTGTCACTATTCTGCTGTTCTGCCTTTCGTGCAATGGGGTTAAGGGTTCCACTGGCAAAGCCGAAATGCCTTTTGTTGTACGGAGTGACCTACAACGCGCGCTCGCTTTGTCGAGGGCAGAAGTCGAATACGAGAACACTACCGCTTTTCTGTAGCACTTCGAAGGTAAATGGCAAAGGCTCAAGCAACTCTGCGGCATTGAATTTTCGAACCTTTTCTCAAATATCCTTTTCTCAAATACCTTTTTGTACTTTTCCACTTTACAACGAAGGTACTGAAGTGCAAGTCAGGTAATAATAGAGCAGAAATCGACGAAGTTTTGTCAGAAAATATTGCATTGTAGGGCCTTGGTAACGAAAAAGTGGATAAATATTGTTCCCATATGAGCCATTCCAGGCCAAATCGCACAAAAAACCAAAACTTCACCTTCGTATTTTTACATTTTTTCTATTTATTATAGGGATCAAATATGTTAATATGAGTAATTTAATTTTTTCAAACTTTAATATTTTTGGGAATATTGTATTCTGAAATTTTCTAAAATGACGCGCATCACTAACTTTAAAGTATTACAAATCTGAATACACTAATTATAGAAAATCCATCTAAATTCCAATCGAAACTTAAAAACATGCTTATTTTTTAGATTTGCAAAATATTTCTTTTCCCAAATTTTTCCTGTGAGAGATAAAGAGAGAAGTTTGTCAGAGAATTTGTCTAGTAATTTACCTGTTGAGGATTGAACATTTCCAAATTCGTGCGATCAATTGTAATCCACTGTCTGTAAGTTATAGGTTCAATAATTTCTGTGTCAAATAATTCCTTAATTTTGTTGACTAAGTTGATAGTCCTGGGCGATTTGAACATTCCTGAAAATAACACAATATTGATGGTGGCCATGCATCTTTGTACTTTTTAACAACCACACCAGAAGTTTCTGTCAAGCGAAAAAGGTTTGCCCCATCTATCATTAATTTAATATTTTCATGGCATACACAAACACCGTGAGTTCTATTAGCCCCTGGTAAAACGCATTCTTTTGATCTCAGAGATGCAAATTTAGAAAAACCTATTTTTAGAAAAATTTAGAAAAACCTCTTCGAGATATTTGTCCTTAAAACAATTGTATGTTTCCTTAATATTACAAAAAATTAGTCTCGTCCCCTTGCAAATTCTAAGGCCGTCTACTTTCACACTAACAAAATTACTCTTCCCAGCCATTATCCTACTAACATCTTCTAATATATAAAATTTCTGAACTATCGTCACAAAGCACAGTTGTATTATCTTACCTACCTTATAGTTTACTTTCAGGCCTGGACAAATTCCATTTTCTTCAGCTAACTTTTTAGCCACTCTCATCATGTGGTCGGTTGTTTCGAAGTGTCGTTTAATTTTATTGTATGCCCAATTTTTAAAAATTGTTTAAATTTGAATTTTCAATGTTTTTTCATCTGATGAGTGAGAGGAAACGATTAATTTCTTAATAATATCTGTACTGTCTGATTTTTCAATGAACGATGAAGGATTTTCAATTTGAAAAAATCTATCTGCTGTTGCACTTTGCACTTTCTGAGATTTCTCTTGGGGACATCGCTTTTGTGGCAATTTTCTTTTCTCGACGAGGGGGTTTCTCCTATTGCTATTAAACTCTTTCTTAGCTCTTATGCATTGCCTTCACAGGCACTTAACGAACAGGCTGAAGAACGTAAATCGTCATTTCCTTCTTTCCATTGTTTTCACTATTTTCACTGGGCGGTCGCAAATTTCGTTAATGTCGTGGAAGCCACAGATCTCGATGTACTCTTCACTAACAGAAAGACTATTCGGAAGCCCACTCACTCTTTTCCGACATGAATCACAAATTCGCAAATCTAATGTCTCCTCTAAATCAAATTTCACTAGCAAATCGAGGTTTACGCGTCTTAGAGATTTTCTCTTGAAAAAATCATGATCAGAAAAATCAAACTGATTGAAGCGTCTGTACACACGATTCACAGTACAAATTCTAGCACTCTTCACTTCACAAGGTATGTATTCGACTGATGTTCAGAAAATGTTACTCATGTCTCCTGATAAGTGGTGTGTTGTGCTTTACGAGCAAGGTCAGGAAAGTGCCCCATCCTTAGGACGCAAAGCAGTAAAATTCGTTTCGCCGACACGAGGGATAGTGGTAGTTGAATTAGCTTCGCGGTCCCTCCTGAAGACAGAGAGAACACGTGTGATACTAATATTTTTTGAAAGCCTATTCAGGCAGACGGCCATTCCTTTTATTATTCTTCAACAATTCTATTTATTGTTCTTGGATCAAAGGCTGGCCGAACGTTAGTGCTTATTGTAGTGCATTCATTAGTGCTTGGGCAGGAAGAGCGCGTCCTCACACTTACAAATGAGATTTTTAGAACTGTATTTGCGCAGTCCTCTTTTTTCTTGTTGTATTTTATAGAAAATGGAACAAAAATACGCCTATATTTACTTCAAATGTTTATCTCATCGAAATCATGAAGAAAGTTTATTTTGTTTATAAAAATATACAATTGTTTATATGAAATATTTCTTTTTTGAAAAATTAATTAACAGAAGTATAAAATACACATTTCAAAGTATTAAACGAAACAAACAAGGAATTTTTACATTAAGTACATTCGGGGCATTAATCGATCACATTTTGCGATGTTCGCGAAAATTCTAAAATGTAATACGGACCTAACTCCACAAACAATCAATTGTCATGCAAATAAAAAAACACGTGTTTTTGATGTCTAGATTTGAAGGGGGAAAATGTAGTTATCGTTATTTTAAAAATAGTCGTGCCAGCTCTGTTTGATTTGACGTGGAATGGCTCGTGTAGTGAGAATCCACGTTTCGCGGGTGCTTGAAACCGCCTGGCGGAGCCCGACTGCGCGCATCGGGGGCGTGCGTGGTTTCCCTAATTGGGCCAGTCGAGTGCCGGAGCCGCTCCCTGCACAACGGGCCACGCGGCGCGCGCGCGCCTCCCCCCCCCGGGGGGGCGTTGATCTTTGAATCAGGGTGAATGGCATAACTATATTAAATGCGCTCTTTTACTCAGTTTGTGGGTTCTGAATTATTTTGTAGAAATTGAAAAAATAACACCATTTTACTCGTTATAAATACGAATCGTAATATAAGTTGATTAGATATTCAGAGTTCTTTTTCTTTTCGACAAATAAGCGCACAATAAGATCGTCAGTAAAAGTAAGTTGCTTGCTTCCAGGCAAACAGAATTAGGCGTTCTGTGAGATTTATTTTGTCAGCAAATGAAGATGGAAGATGCATGTGTAATAAGCAGTGGCTTCGTGATTTTTCTGAGCTGTGGAACACACAGGAACTGGAGCCACCAATCTTCATTCATTTCCTTCTCTCAAGGCAAATGTGGAACATATCAGAACACATTTAGTGTGTTGTGTTGTTAGACAATTTATGGCTGAGTTATTGTTAAAAACGGCACCTAACTATACTTCACTTTTAAAATAGTTTGAAGTGACAATTCGAAGTATTTGTTGCATCAAAACAAAACTGTTAATTTGGTGGTGACATTTGAAATGAGTTCTAAAGTCCGGGGGGGGGGGTGAGGAGAAAATGGAACGGTGAAAGAGATGGTGATGGCATGCGAAAATGTAGAGGAAGCGCTCTGGGATGTCCTTTTCCGAATTCATTTTGTTCCTTACAGATTCATGTTGTCTACTGCAATTTGGATGTGGTCCCTTGCAAAGTCCCTTGCCAAGAGTTGGGTTGAGTTGGGAAACGTTTGCAAAGCTTCCTCCCGGGGCCACCGTCGCCGCCGTGCCACCAACGGCCGCCTCGTCCGCCCCCCTCCCCCTCCCCATGCCCTGGCCGCGCCGCGGGCGCCGCCGCCGTCAGTCAGTCGGCGAGCGCGAGAGGACGACGCAGCGCTCCGCCGCCGCCATGCGCCGCCCCGCCCCCGCCGCCCCGGCCCCCGCCCACGCGCCGCCCCCGCCGCCGCCCGCGCCCTCGCTGCTGGCGCTGCTGCTGGCGCTGGTGCCGCTGGTGCTGCTGGTGGCCGCGCAGGCGGACGGTGGGAAGGACTACACAGGGTGCGTCTTTGCTTCTCCACAGCCCGAGCGGCACAGCCTTTTGTTAAGTAGGTTCTGTTGGCGGGAAATGCCACAGGTGTGTATTGCACTCTTGCTTTTCTCTGAAAAACATAACGTATTAAGGATTACCTAGGAAAACTTACTAGCGACTCAGACTCCTCAATCTGCTGAATATTGTTATACTTCCCGCGCGTCCTCTGCGTATAATTTCAATGCGCTAAGGATATACGACGGTTTTTGAAAATAATTATCAAAATGTACCCTATTTATAAGAAACTATCGGGGGAAAAAACCTTTAGTGTCTTACTGCTGATTAGGAAATTGCTCCCCAGTTTTCCACTTAACATATTTAATATAACTAATACAGGTACAGCAGCCCATACTTTCTCGCATAATTTCAAACGTAGGCATTTTTCAAATATTCTGAGAGTTCAACGAAAAGAAACCTACGACCTTGTTTCAAGCATCGCTTGTTTCATGGTTGAAAAACTAATGAAAATATTTGGAGCGGTTCAAGTGATTTTTTGGGAATAATTTTTATTAATCTGAAGCAGAAACTACGTGAAAACTACTAGCTTCTTTTAAAAAATGTACATGGGCCATTTTAAAGATCTGATTTTTTTAGAACAGATTTCATTTACGTCGAAATTCTCTATCTAGAATATTGTAATTTTGCATTGTTAACTTTTTACAACTTTTGAAAATATAGAGTTCGCCGAAAAAGAGACAAGTATAAATTGTTATGCCGTCCTTTGTTTTTACGAAGAAAAATGTAAAAAATAAATTTGAAGCCTTTTTTGAGAAAAAATGTTTAAAAATTTCATACACGTCATACAAAATTACGCGAAAACTATTCATATTTTCGAATAATTGTACCTGACCTTTTCTCAAAATCCATCTTTAAATAATACATTTCATTGAGAAAAAATATTTATCTTCAATATTGTTGTTGAAGGAATACGCGGGGGAAAATGTTGAATTATTGCAATTTTCAAAAAATCCTGAATTGAGACGAAAATGAGACCTGCATCATTCTTAACGCTATCCGGGGACAAAGTGTCATGAAATAATTTGGTGCCAATTTCGAGAAAATTTTGAAAATGTTGAGTCTTTGGGTCATTCCCCAAAACCAAAATATCCGTTTCAAACTTGCAGGACATCCAGTTCCTTTAAATGGATCAGGGAATATAATTTATGGAGAAAATCGTTTGAACGGTTTAGGCACTAGTGTTGACTAGTGATGCAACATCGATGACAAAACATCGATGTTCAAAATACATCGACTAAAGCCCATCGATGTTTTTATGCTGGTTTAGTAAACTCTAACATTAAATTCGTGTGCATTAAAATTTAATGTTCGTGTTTATCAGTTCGCCGAAGTACGAGAAGAAGGTGGCAGACATTACGCCCACAACGTATTTGTTGATCACATCTCAGCGTGTGAAATTAATATGAGGGAAGAGGAAATACAAGGGCATGCAGGTCATTTTCGGCGAGAAAGTTAGTCAAAGAGAGAATACAGTGTACAAATAACGTTCCTGTGGGTCAACACATGAGCTAACACAAGTACCTTCAGTTATTATTTCATATTTTGACTTATACAGTATTGTGATCGTATGAATTTTTCATTCAGAAACAAAACAACGGAAAAGAAAAAAATCATGGATCACAAAACATCGGGATGAATTCGTCGATGTTTAAAACATGGATGTTTCGATAAAAAATATCGCTGTGGCATCTCTAGTGTTGACTACAGGCGGATAGAGAGGTAGGTGTTGTGCGACAATGGATTTTCCGTTATTAAGAACACATGAATCATGGATTCCGACTACATAATGTGTTGTAGGAAGTAATTTACTATTTATAGGAACACGATTTAACAACTTTTCGATAGTAGGGCCTCTGCAGTAAGAACTTTCCTGTCGATAATCCGCCGTTTTTCGGCGCACGATTACGATGTTTGCATCTTTGAAAGAACATTGCATTTTTTAAATTAAAATTTGTTCTCAGATATCGTAATGGGCGCTTAAAAGAATGGCGGAGGCCTCATTTTCGTTGAAATCTCTGATTTTTAGAAAATTGTAAATGTTAAATTTGTTTTGGTGTCTTTCACAACTACAATATTAAATAGGCAATTAAGTTTTTAAAAGTAATTTTTTTCAAAAATATGAGAAGTTTTGCCAAAAATTTTGAGAATTTTTCAACAATTATTTTCTCACAAATTGCTTCAAATTTTTGTTCGTTTTCTCCTCCGTCAATGAACGGTAAAAACATGTTAATATCATTGCTGGTTAGTACTCATTACTCATTCATGTTTTTCCACGGGTAGGACAAGGAACGCTTAAAAGAATGATGCAGGTCTAATTTTAATTGAACCCTATGAACTTTCTAAAATTCTAAAAGTTAGAAATAATCCGAGAACGTACGTACGCCACTGTTTAAATAACATTTTAATATAAATAAAACAATGATTTTTGTTTATTTTTATTTGCAAATCTATGATTTTGTTTCAATTAATGAAATTTTGTAGACTTGAAACTCAAAATAATAGAAATGCTACATGAGATCATCTAAATGAGGTAATGTGAATCTACTCCTGCTTTCCTATCCTAACCCTTAAAGCAACATTTATGTGTGCGCTCGTTCAGTTTTTTGCAAATAGCTGGAAAACATTGGAAAACATACCAAAGGCAATTAAACGATTATGAAAGCCCATAAAATTCCGTACTAAATGGAATTTAATTCATCCCAATAGCTCAATTGGGATTTGAGTTATTGAAGATCAAAATTGTTTTGAAGCAGCCAGGAATATGCAACGAAACATATGTTTACAAATGCTCTTAGGAACGATAGTGGTAGCAAGAACGATAGTATGGTAGGGAAAGGTGGTGTGAGAAGGAGCTGGGTAGATGGAGATACATCAAACACAGAATTTATTAATTTTTTCGTGTACTTGCTTGAGAATAATTACCTGGCAAACACAGTATGCTTCAGTTAGTAAAAATAAGATAATATGGTAGTAACAATATCGTTGTCGATTCGTCTTCCCAACCCGGAAATTGGTAGAGTTTGCACGCATAGTTTATGTACATTTACTTTCTATATTCTCTTTATTTTAATCTCTATATAAATATGAAATAAACGTCAAACAAAATCGTATCGATTTTATTTTCTTGACATTTTTAATTTCACAAAACAATCTCCTTACCTACTTTGATTACGACCACGACCACTATTTGTACAACATATCGCACTCTGGAATTCTACAATTCCAATCTATTGAAAGTGGTGAAAGCAAGTAAATGTAAATATTTCTACTACTACTAATAATATTAAACTTTAATCAAGGAGTTTCACTGTAATATACTTATCTATTCAATTCTATGACCATGGTCGTGCATTATGTGTTTGTTTCCGCTACTTCAAATTAAATACCTACTGGCCTCGTTACGTTTCACTCCGCAGCCAGATAGCGCAAGGTTCGTCACTTCCCAAGGCCTCCTGTGGGATTGGGACGCATCCAGGAAGCGCTAGTCTGCGAGCTGCACATAATTATCACGTTTGAGCACAATTAGCACGTCAGTATTCCAATTATGCTAATAGGAACAATTAACGTTGTCAGCCATCACAATTTAACATAATTATATTGAATAATTATAATAACGAATTTTAAAAATAAATACCATGAGGCAAACGGTATTCGGTAGTCGAATACGTTTATGAAAGATTCATTCTCAATTAGCTTGAACAAAGAGTGATGCTTTTTATGTATATTGGAAATAATTTCATTTTTCGGAAATCAGTCTTCTGTTCGGTGAGACGGAATTGACGTCTTAGTTATTATTTCTGTTTGCACAATTTACGAATTTAGATCATTTTTTCTCAAAAGGCGGTGGCTATACAAATTCAATAGCGCACATTTATTAAAAATATTATCTACCTCTCATTTTTACAAATATTGAATTCCCAGTAAACACATGTTCGCGGCATTTACGAGCAAAGTTTGGAGAAAAGATGTAGGTTTCCGACTTTTTATTCCCACAGTAATTTTCTATGAAATAAGTTTCCTGATTATGAAGTAAAGTCTCTTAAGATACTGATTACCATCGTGCGCACTTCTTTCGATTGTATTCTCGTGAAAATTCATAAGAGTAATAATCCTAAGAGATTTACGGACTGAGCGCTTTAACTGTTTGCACGAGGGCAATTGATAGAACTTGCGCATTTCACAAAAACCGTGACTTAATCATATTCACTAGCATTTTAAATATATAACTTTCACAAGCATCACAATTCATAGGATGAGGGTTGACATGTGGTGTAGATGTTCTGTGACAATTACGTTATCGGACGCAAAAGCTCAAGGTGATAAAGACAAGCCCTGTTGATTGATGGCACGACGTAATGAAATTCCACATGTCAATTTTCAAACTACCTATAATAAAACTCGCCATGTGTTATTTGCTTTTGTTGTATACCTCCTAAGGTGCAGAAGAATTCCTTTTTCCATTATGCTTGGACATTGCGGTGTTTTTGAGAATTCTCATTTTCGTGGATTTTATATTTGTGGTGGAATAAAATTGATTTGACCCAAATCAAGAGCACATGGCCAGTAAATATACAAGATGAGACTTTATTATTGGGAATTAATTCAATCTATTTATTTTAGTTTAATATTTCTCTTATGTTTGATAATTCTCACTTACAGTCATGTATTCATGAGACAAAAACCTGATACATTTACAAAATGTATGTTATATTTTTTATTGAATGGTGCTAATACAATGTTTTTCTAAAATGTATTTTATTAGCATGGAAGCATATTTGGTTCAGTACATGAGTAATCATGTAACATATCTAATAATAATAATACTTGGTGGTTCCCTATACACATTACAGACATTGTAACAGTTGTTTTAAAAGTGAAAACATAGACAAACTCTTGTGATTAAATTGTATAAAATAGCTTATTATAGTAAATTAAATGTTGCCTAGATATTGAGATTGTGTACGTCTCTGAGAAACTACAGAGACCATGATACACAGTAGGGGTACCCTGCAGTGCTAAGGATCCAAAAAGATTTAATTTTGTAGATTACTTTAGCAAAAAAACTCGAGGCTTCCTTCGGGGGCCTGAAACAGGGATTTGAGGGCCTGGGAAACTCCGTGTGCGAGTTATCAAATGGAGCTTAAAGTGTGTTGTGGTTTAAATGTGCGCCTCCTTATAAATTTGTACCATAATAACAATTCCAAATTTTCGCCTCAAATGTGTTTGATGCTCCCTGACTGGTAGACCTCCGCCTGGCAGTAGAAAATTGAGGGGAATATGTGATGGTGGCATTTTGTAAATCATATGAATACAAAAGCGTCAGGTCTTCTGTATAGAGGTGTTATTTTGAATCGGAGATCAGAATTTGGGGATATCTAAGAATAGTGAGCGTATTAATGTCATACAATTTGTACTATAATTTAAGTTTTGACATATAAATATCTAAAATGAATTTCAATCCTGACCGGGCGTGTAAATTTCCAAAACTTTTTGAGTACGTATCTTTATGTGATGAATTTCTTATGAGAAGGGAAACCGTGATTTTCGACACTTTTAAAACAGATCGTTTGATGTCTTGTTCTCTGTTATCCATCTTGTTGTGTTATCAGTGGAGGTACCTTTTGAGGTACATTTTAGAATCAAATAACTGCATTTGGGGAGAGCTCCCGCATGTTTACGGCAGAATTATCTGAGAAGCGGTACAAAAGACGCCAATTATATCGGTTTCAGTCAGAGAGCGTGGTTAATGACTATATGCTTAACGATTACCATGAATGGCAGCACGTCTCTGATGACAAGCTAAAATGGATGACAACATGAAAGAGGAGGAATTGTATTCGTTTCATGGGTGTCGCCGAACAAAACGATTGAAGAAAGCAGCAGGGTTGAGTGGGCGTGCAGGAAAATAAGCCTCTCCGGAAAGAGATGCTTCAGTAGCTGTCCGCCCCAAAGTGATGAGAAATCGTTAAATTTCGCGTATTTCAATTTTTAGTGGGGAGAATGCTCTGTTTTTATTTTATTTGAGATGCTTTAAATCGTATCTTGCTACGATGAAGCGAGTGTCAATTGTCAGGCCCTTAGAGAGTGAACTTAATATATATATATATATATATATATATATATATATATATATATATATATATATCCCCGAATTAGGAATATTCAGCACATCCATGCACTTCAAACATCATAAATCAAAAACTATTAAAGATAGATAGATAGATAGATAGAGAGATTTATTAGAACTGCAAATGGGTATGACCCGGTGGCAGTTAAGTGACAATAATTGCAAAAATTACAACACTTACATTAATAATAATATAATAATATAATAATAATAGTAATAATAATAATAACAATAATAATTATAATAATACCGTACAATACAGTACAAGACGAAAAGCAGCATTGAAAAGAGCATTGATCGCGTTCACCGCACTTCACTTCACTACACTACACTTTTTTGCTTTGAATTACACTGACCATCACTTCACAGCACTACACCGCACTACACAACACTTACTCATTTAATATCAGTTACTGTTATCTTGTTCCAACTTATTTCTAAAACTTCGGACACTGAGAGGAAAAGCTTTGAAAACTGCCGCAGGTAAACTGTTCCAATCTCTAATTTTTATGTTACAAAAGGAAAACTGGATGACAATATAATTCTGTTTATAGCATGTAACCCATGGAATTATCTAGTGTATAAAATAAAATAGTTAATTTGTCACTACAATTTTCAATTTTATGAACTGAAATGTCCAGACAAAATATATCAACATTTTTTTCTTAAATAAACAAGCCCTGACTCTTTAGTTTTCACAGTGTTTTTACCATACTTGTTTATTCACTAGATAATTATATTGATTTATTAAAAAAGTAAAAAAAAGTATTTTGCCACTTAGTTATAAACACATGGGAAAAATATTTTTTTGAAATATTTGATCCCTAAAATAATAAAGAAATCAAATGTACAAAGAAAACTAAAATAGGTCCAAAATTGTAGCGTTATTTTTTGGGTAGACAGATTCCTTTAGGGGACAGAAGCTTATGATATCTGTGCAAAACGTGCCTCCTGGAATTATTTTTTGTGACGAAACCTGGTAATTTAATTTCTTCAACGTAACTGAATTGTATTAAAGTGTGCTTTAGTTTTATTTTCTGTAATACAAGTTATTAAATAAATTATATTATTACATTTTAATTTTGATGGGAGTGGGAAAAAATTAACTGCAAATATGAAGTAGAAATGAATTGCAATTATTGTGTAGATACAGAAAATTGTATTGTGTAAATCTTACGGATTATAAACTTTTACGATTAAGTAGACTCAACAAATGTTAGAAAACAAAACGGTACTCAAGAGAGCAAGAATGAGATTTTGTCATAGGTGAATTAGAAAACTTCAATATATTGCTGTGTAAAGAATAATTTTGGTGCCGTTTTTGAGAAAATTTTGAAATAGTCTGGGGGACTTCATAAAAATCGATTTCCCGCAGCATCACATAACTTTTCCTATACTACGTATATTACTCCCGTCTGTACACGGAAAAGTAAAAAGTTATATGTATTTTCTATATGCAAGAAATCCAAAACACTGTTTCTTGTAGCACAGTTTGGAGTCTCGAAGACTAATGAAATGAAGGAGATTTACATATTCTGTAACAATGTTGTCACAATTTTGAACATACAGTTGAACTTCCCCATATCTGTACACGTAGGTTGAAGGGAAATATGCAAATAAATTCTGCGTTTACCTGAGAAACTTAATGCACCACATATAATTGTAATCACTGACTTTTTTGTAAACGAGCACACGTGTTAAACGATTGCTGGCCATTATGTGAACATACACCTCAACAATATTTCATTCATCATCTTTGTATTTAAAAACACTCTTCGAACTCAAAAAATCGATTTATTAACTTCTCTAAGAACGACCTTACACTCATATGTTTCCTGGAAGGTGAAAAATGGAATGCTTTCAACAGACTTATTATGAAAGGATGAAGTGGAGAAGGCGAAGACAGTGAACGCTCTGAAGGAAAGAGACATCTCCCTTTAACAAACTAACCTAACCTAATCACACTGACAACCAGTGAACTGAATCGTCTTCCGGTTACGACACGCAACTTCATTGCTAAAGAAGTTTCACAGGCCCTTCCGACATGTTAATTAAAATAAACACCTTCAACTTTGCTGTTATTATCATTGGTGCATTATGTGGAAAACATCTTATCACTAGAATTGACCTCTTAATCTCGGATAACTTAGGATATAAGGAGATGGTCGATCGGATTCCCATTGGAGAGGTGTCTGAAATGAATTAGGATACATACTTCATCACAAAACAAGATCGATCGCTTTCTTTATCTAGTTTTTTTCCATTACATTAGTTTAATCCGTGCAAACATTACTTAGTTTCTAAGTAATCGTTTTAAAGTGAAAATAACATTATACTGGAACCCAATTTCCAGCAACAGTTTTCTGACAACCCACACCCTATGGCGAGTACCAGCTAAAGACGTAATAGAGTGTCTCAAAGAGTCTCATTGTGTTGATTAATGCACAAGAACCATAACTCGTGTCTGTTAAGTCAGAGAGTAGCCAGTTCTCCCCGAAATTCGTACCAATGTTAAAAATTATGCTAAGCTCGAATTGTCGAAGATTTTGGATAATTCAAAGCAAGTAGTTAATTCTTCTGAAATCGAAGAGGTATAATTGTTTCCAAACCTCATGAAATTTCGGTCTGTTACTAGACAACCGTTCCAGTCATGCGAAGTCTAGTAGAAACGTCAGAATTTCCAAGGAAGAATCAAGAAAGCATGCAAATAATATCCTGAATCATCATTTTAGGGTCGATTGCAAACATGTAAAACTCTGAAACTGGCTTTGCGAGTAGACGAAAGATTGAAAGCGTGAAAATGATATCCTGAATCCTCACGATTACAAACAGGTCAAACTTTGGAGCTCGATTTATTAGTAGACGAAAAATTGACGATTGCGCACTAAAGAAACAATAATGTATTATTCTTTTGACGAAAAATGCTACTGCTTCTTAATTATTTATTGAATGAATTTCATGTAAATCTGCTTCAATTCAGAGTTTTAGAGGTCGCTGAACGGGCGCTTGTGGCGCGCCGCGGTTGGCAGCGGCAGTGGGCCAAACCTCTCCCACGGGTGCACGCTAATGTCGAACCAAAAGAAACTGCAGAGTTCATAAAATGAAAAAACAAAAAAACAAAAAACAACGCAAATATATATATTTACATCGCAAAATATTCATTGGAGCACTCCACAAATAACGCAATTTGGGATGAGGTTTTTGCATCGTTTGGTGCTTTGAATTCACTCTTGAGACCTGTGGATTTGCTATAATCTAAACAATATATTTGTCGTACATAAAAATTAACATCAGTTTAATGTTCGGAGAGTTGCAATGGAATATTTTAATGGTGTGCACTTAAAAATGGTGTTCTCTTTCTGCAACATAATATCAGAAGGAACGATCAAGCAAATTCTTTAAAAGATAGTAAAGATAATGTTCCCGAAATCTCGTTGTGATATTACATTAATAGAGTTATTATTCGAAGTCTTTATTACAACTGCTTTGTAACAAAAAGAATATATTAGCGCAGACTTTAATTAAGTTTGGGTGATTTGCTTTACTTGTCTTCATTATATAAAAAAACGCATCCATATGCATTTACTTCATATATAAAGTTATAATGAAAAAATTCTATAACAGGTCTTAGCTTTTAGTTTCCAAAGGCGTGCACATACGTTTTCCACCTCTGGGGCGAGCATTTGATTCTCGACCAGTCCACGTGGGTGTGAGGTGCACAAAGCGACCCTCTCAACCCCTCCCCCCCGTCTTTGACATCACTCATTAGATCACCACTCCTGGGCACCAATAGGCTCCTAAGCTCAAATAAATAAAAACGTGAAAAAGTGGACTTGAGGGCGCGCGGAGCGGAGCGGAGAGTCGTCCGGCCTCCGCTGACGGCGCTGCCTCCTCCGCACCCACAATAGGAGCCGCCAATTGCCTAACGAGCAACGCGTGGAGCGGCCCCCGCCCCCACCCACGCCCCCGCCCCGCCTCCGCCCCTCCTGGTCACAAATTTGGGCTAAGCTTGTGCCTTTTTAAGCATCGCACCGTTGCGATAATTGATTTTTTCTCTAACAGCCCGCATTGCCCAAATGATATTTACATTTAAAATACATAGATTCCAAGAAAACAAAAATTCAGAAGATGGCGTTCGCTTGATTTGTTGATTCGAGGAGAGCATCACTGGTCACCTGTTGCGTCGCGCGAACGGAGCAGAGAGTCCTTCCGCATAGTCAAGAGCGATTGGTCACCATTTGAGTCTCCGGTCATTATTGACAGTCTTTGCTGGCGACGTCATTGTGCTCCGTGAACGAACGCAGCTACAAGCGCGCGCAGGGGCCGCGGAGATTAGTTGATGTGGTAAGGAATGTGGAAGTGCATCAAGACAGGTAACACATAATGTCGTTCTTGAAATGTTTAGTGTTAGCAAATAGATTCTAGCGCTTGAATGTACTGGCAGTATAACCATTTCACGGCCGAAATTTCTGGATGCTGGTGGAATGCGCCGGCCAACATTACCAGTTTTTATCTCACTGCTCTCACCCTCAACACCAAAAACTAACCTCTATACCTATTTCGATGTTCTAAAATTAAAAAGAGCCAGAACAATCTAGTACAATAAACAATTACTATTTTATTTTAAAACGCCGTTAATTGGACTTACTCAGTTCCATTTTCACGCACAGTTTTTTTACATCTTCTTTTATCTATTCTTCTGCTCTTCCCTTTTATTATAACTTATACTTTTTATTTTTCCAAATAGATATAGTATTGATATTCATTCACTAAATCCAACAAATTTTGAGCAAGTCCGTTATTTTAAAGTTATTTTCAATAACATGTGAATGTTCTCTAAATTGACTAGACTGATTGATGAGTGACTTCGGGCGAGTTAACCGCTTAGGCCATTAGTCCCATAAACGTAGTGCATGCTTTTATAGCAGGAGATGGCTGTGTTCTTTGCACTCTGGATGATGAGTCCAGTGCCGGCCTCGCCATCGGCCTGCGGGATTTTACGTAACAGGTATCTCCCACCCGCGAGGCATCTCGCCCAACCGGCACAAGCTAGGCTTTCGATTGGTCTCCTGGAACGGAGTAGTGTAGTGTATGGAAATATAATTGCGTGTAATTCAGGGGTGAGGATAGGACAAGGAAGAAGAAGGAAAGATCGCGCGCGGTCCGTGCCCTGTTTCTTGTTAGGGTACTGCTGCGGCGTTTGCTGCGGTGTTGTTCGGAGAAATCACGGGAAACTACCGATCAGGGCAGCCGGCCACTGCAATTCTCCTACACTGCGGCTGAGCATGTAGCTAGTGTCAAACATCCTCTCGATCAGAGGCATTGCACATCAGTTGATGCCCTGAGCTACCTAAGCCGGTCCACATTGACAAACAAAAAGGCTTAGCCCAGAGTAGAGTGCTAAAACTATAAAGCTTCAGTCAATAATTTCAGTAGCAAACGAGTTTTACGGCGTGTATATCGCCTTCAATATGCATCCATCAAAGCATAGTATCTTGAAACATGTAGATGTTCTTGAAACAATTATGGTGTACTCGTGCGCATTAATTAAGCAACTCAGCCCGCATATTCATTCGTTAGCAATCAAGAAACGCTTAAAAAGGAGAATAGAGTAAGGTAGTGAAGTAATCATGAAGTTAAGTCCATGGAAAAGAAGCAAAGATTCCAATCAGTGAGCAGTCAGTACGAGAAAGATGCTGTTCTGTTCAAACGTCGACCTCTAAAGACCTTTCGGCAACATTCACGATCATCCATTACACATGTATCGTTCAACCGTTGGAAATTTGTGATGAAATGAATAAGTAGGTCGTTTATTTGCTCACGTTATTTCATTGTTTCACTTTCTCGCAAACTGCTTACAAAATATAGAGAATGTATTGTAATGCTGCAGGAAGAATGGCGATTAGTACACAGAAAAACATTTATTGTCGGGCCCTTGTAACGAAAAGGTGGATAAATTTTGTTCCTATCTGTACTAGTAAATCCTTTTTCTATCATGTTATATAGACAGAATTCACGTTTTGTTGGTCGTTGCTACCGAAACGAGGGGTGCTTTAACCACGTAATTTCTCGCACTTAGTAAAGGTTACAAATTGAAATTACTCAGCTCCATTTTTCACGCACTGTTTTCGGGACCTTTTTGTGTCTATATTTCTGCTCTTTCGTTTCATGGGTTCAGACCAGGCTACTCATGCAAAAGCCAACTTTTAACATTTTGCGAAGACATTTACGAGATTTTAGACGCAGGGGAAAATGGAAGTGGTAGTCATAGATTTTACAAAAACATTCGACCTAGTGACTTGCGAGAAATTACTTAATAAACTTCGAAATACAGGAATTGATAGTTGAGTAATCACTTGCATCGAATATTTCCTTCGCGGCCGCTCTCAAAGAGCTAAGATCGATGATTGTCTTTCTGATGAAATTCAACTAACGTCAGGTGTTGCTCAAGGAAGTTTGCTGTGTCATATATTTCTAGCGTACGTTAATGATATTTCCGATTCTATTAATTCAACGATTAGGCTCTTCGCAGATGAGTACATAATATACCGACGAATACAAAAGGTTCAAAATCAGCAGTTTAGCAAAAAGAGCTCGATAAAATTATGAAATGGGCGGAAAAATGAAATTAAAATTAATCCTAAGAAAAGAAAAGCTGTAACCTTCCGAAGGAAACGTGAGAGAATGTCACTAAAATACACACATGCAGATCAATCTGTGCCTGAGGCCAGTAGTTTCAAGTATTGGAGGGTTGTTATTCGAAGAGATGTGGACTGGTCACGTTGCGTGCAAAGCTTGGAAATCACTCCGTTTTGAGATTGAAGAACGGGAGCGCGAACGCAAGGCGCTTGGCGTGTTCTTCCCTTGTGCGAAGCTCCCCGTGCTGTGAACCGCACAGGGCCGGGCACATTAGGCTTGTTGGACAGTGTCCAAGAGCGACAAAACTGGTAGGAAAAAACAACGATAAATCTCAGATGTGTGAACTCTTAGACAAACGCCGAAAGAGCGCAAGGCTTAGTAAATCGTTTCAAAGCGTACACTGGATTTAAGCGTTAAGCGACATTCAAACTAGGTTAGGGTACAAGCCACACGAAATTAAATACAGGAATAAACTAGTGGTGTTACAGAATATCACAGACTTTCCCTATTAGTTCTCAATTTCCTTTTGTCTCGGCTAGCTATTCGTACTTGCTACATACTCTTGACAGCTGCCATCTATCGCCGCTCAAAGAATACTTTTTTAATTTTTTTTGGTTTTCTAATAATAGAACGGAAACATTCTTTTAAGAATATTAAAGAACAGTTAAATTTCGTCCTAATTTGCTGTTTTGTTGCAAAAATTTGGAGCCGAATTTAAGAAAATGGATTTAAATACTACAGTAAATTCGAAATTTGAAACTCTTTTCACAGAAAACTATTACGTTTTCGAAAAACTTCATATGAAGTCATTTCAAGAAATTTGAGCCACAAATGGAATAGTGTTAACAAATTGCTAAAAATGTGCATATTAACAGCTCTCGAGATATTTAAAAAATTACATTTGTGTAATTTTTGAAAAATAAACGAATACAGCAAAATCAATTCTATATCATCTTGTATAGCCCAATTAGCACTATCTGTAGGGAAAGTATGAAGAAAAAAATTGGAGCAGTTTTTGAGAAAATGGTGTTCGAGCGTTTCTGAAAAGGCAAGATTTTGAACTCTTTTACAAGGAAAACTGTTGAGTTTTCGCGAAACTTTACTTAACATTATTTGAAGCAAATGTGTTCATGACTGCAGTGATGTAAAGAAATAGTCGTTTGTGTAAATATTAACGACGTGAGAGACAAGTCAAAAAAGTTATATTTTTGTAATTTTTGAAAAAACAAAAAAGATAGAATAATATGGCGTTTATGCTATCTTATTGAGTGAATTTAGCACCATCCTTACCAAAAGTTTAAAAAAAATTGGAGCCTTTTTGAGAAAATCTTCTTTTTGAATTTTTTGAAAATGGCACATATTGCACGCAGTATTGCATGGACACTACTAAAATTTGCAAAAAAAGTACATGACCTTAATGAAATAACTCATTATGGAGAACAAATAGTATTTGAAGGGAAAATCTCTACATTTAATTTTGTAGTTGCAGAGTTAACCATGAAAATCGGACCTCTGCCACGTTGAAAAGGATATGTTAATGTATTCTTACAAGAAATTTAAAGAAAAAATTTGTAGCTGTTTTTGAGAAAAGTTTGAAAATGTCCGGAGAGTTTCATGTAAAGTACCTCAAATTTTGAAGAATGTTTTTCAAAATCGCGAAGTTTCGACTCAAGCCAGATGGACAGGTGTTTTTTCAAAATGGAAATAATTCTACTAATGGTTTAAGTGATGGTAGTGTTTACAGACTGGCAGACGGACGTTTGAAAAAGAACAACACTTTTTCGGTATCTGGGGACCCCAAAATGTGTATTTGGCGTCCCCTGCGTTGTGCGTTGCTTCCGGAATGGTCTAGGGAATTGATGGTGATGCCATTATTTATGTGTGTTACAGGTCTTCGTAGTATCTAATTAGTAGTCAGCAGGAAATAATAATAATAATAATAATAATAATAATAATAATAATAATAATAATAATAATAATAACTAAATACTGCCAAATTCGGTGGTAGATCGTTACAAGCGAAAACGAATTATTTTAAAGGTAATATTCAAAACAAATTTGGCAGTTGACGCATCTATAAGCTACGCTATAGGATACGTAGAAGTAGATTATTTGGTCCAGCGCCTACATACTAATTATACTATCAACACGGTTCTGTTGCCTGGATCTCAAATTCTTCTTGATGTAGTGCCTTAAATTTGCATTTGAGCTCCATACAGCAAATAGGAATGTTAGTTTCCGAAATCCATATTTCCATTAGTGGCTTCCCTTTTTTCACCGAAGGAAGTGTACTACTTAAAACTGGAAATCAATCAGAGTAAAAGTATTTCATGTTTCTGAAATGTAAATATTCAACACTTATTGAACCCTATAAGAAACCATAATTTCATTACGCTACATCATGTAATCATACACGTTTGTGCTTACACAGGTGATATTTGCCCCTGCTAGCTAGGCAACACCATGTGCACATATATATTACGGGTTGCATGTCGGCCAGGGCGAGCGCTGTGTCTGCGCAGGTGGCGCGTGCTGCGCGCGCAGCAGCTGCGCCACCTGGAGCCGCTGGTGCATGACGGGTGGCCTCTCGGCCAGGGGCGAGCGCTGTGTCTGCGCAGGTGGCGCGTGCTGCGCGCGCAGCAGCTGCGCCACCTGGAGCCGCTGGTGCATGACGGGTGGCCTGTCGGCCAGGGGCGAGCGCTGTGTCTGCGCAGGTGGCGCGTGCTGCGCGCGCAGCAGCTGCGCCACCTGGAGCCGCTGGTGCATGACGGGTGGCCTCTCGGCCAGGGGCGAGCGCTGTGTCTGCGCAGGTGGCGCGTGCTGCGCGCGCAGCCGGCCAGCGCGGAGCAGCTGCGCCACGTGGAGGTGCTGGTGCGCGCGCTGGGCGCGGAGGGCGCGTCGCAGCTGTGGCGCTGGCGGCCGGCGACGGACGTGCTGGTGCGCGGGGACGTGGCGGACGCGGCGATGCGCTTCCTGGGCGCACGTGGCATCGCGGCCAACGTGCACGTGGCGGACGTCGGCGCGTGAGTCCCGCGGCCCTCGCCCCACTGGGCTCCCCTTGCGCATGCGCAACCTCCCCCTCGCGCGTCTGCCTCCAACGTCGAACGGCGTGCAGTGCAAGGCAAGGGCTAGGGCGAAGTCTAGAAGGGTTTTGTCGTCAGAGGGTGGACTGAAGAGCACTTAGAATCTGTACGTGCAGTCAAGAGAAGCACACTTCTTCAGAAGTCGAAGGCGCAAACAGAATGTTTATTTCGAATTTGCATACAATACATTATAATTAAATGCATTTAAACCAGTAAAAATAAATTATATTGCAACCTACGAATAGACGAATAGTATATTTCTCAACGAGCGTAGAATGATAGGTATTATTCACGAGATGTTTACGTCACCAGCGACGTAGGAAGGAGTGTCGGAATTTCTACCAGTGAATATTGGCCATTCTACGCGAGTAGAAGACTATACTTTCTTTACGACTTTGAAATTCATATTTTAAAAATACTAAATGGATGCCTTAACCTTCCTTTTGAAAGGTTACCATTCGCATACTGTTTCGTGGTTCTCCCGTCTTAGGACGGTTGTGACCTGCCACAGCAGCGCACGCACCCTCTTAGGCGACTGCGAGACCCCTCTGCCGTGTGTAATGAACTAAGACAAAAGCGATTGGTCGACAGCCACAAGCTGAGTGAGAATAATATTCTTGTGGAATCGGCATCATTACTGCATCCGTTTACGTGCATAAATGCACACATTCTGGGGTAGTTGTACAGAAAATTCTTTATAAGTAACCATCAAGGACACTTAACGCCTTCTGTCAAATATGGTCAAAAATCTTAAAATAAATATACTTACGAGTCTGTATTATGAACAAAATACTTCAAGTAATAAAACTATTTAAGTTACTTCACTGGAATCCGCCCCTACGATGAGTTGAAGAGAGGCGAACAAGATTATCTTCATTAGAGGGTGGGACATGTGCACATGAAATAATCAAATTATGCATTCATCAAATTCATTAAATTTTTATTACGTAGTTACATAATTTTCGGTCTCACTAACCCCTGCAAAATTTTATCATGCAGAGTTATGAAATACTTCTTTCTCAAAGAACGTCCAGGGATATGATCCTTGTAAGACTGCGCATAAAACGAGTCGAAACGTTGGGAATATTTTTAAGTTATGTCGTACGAAGTATATTATTATTTCGGTTACAAACGTCATTAACGAAATAACTGATTTTGGTTGCATATTATGACGTTCTGTGTCAAACGCGGACTTGCGATCGCCTCCGACATTAGACGTCTGAACCTTAGTCCGACAGCTGACAGACAGAATTGCAATGCACTCGCTTTTTTAAATGACGCTATTGACCCTTCCAAATCTACGACGAGACGAATCTTGGAAATGCGTGCCAAGGTTTGGTGACTTACAGGATGTGAAGATATGAGAAATTTACAAAAATATTCCTAAGAAAATCTATGCCATCGAGACTAAAACAGCAAAGGAATTTCATTGCTTAAACTGCAAGGAAGGGCTAGACTGGGCTTGTGTGGAGTGGGTCGGCGCGCGTCTGCGCATGTGCAGGGAGATCCGGCGGGAGCGCAGCGCGGACGCGCAGCGAAGGGGCCCCCGGCCGCAAGACGTGCTGCGCAGCTACCTGCGCTACGACGAGGTGAGCCCCCCGCTCCTCCCCTCTTTACGAAGCATCCCATCACCATCTTGGAAAGACGAAACGGACTACACATTCAGTCGTGGCTGGTTGTGAGAGTTAACTCAGCCTTTTATTACGACCTAGATTATCAATTTATATTAAATTATGCAAAAATAAAGACATATAAAGATTAATTAGACGAAAAAATATACAATTGATTATCTGATGATTGGAACAAGACAGGTTCCCGAGACGTTGTGATATTAAAGAAAATATGTTACGTTTTCCGATTTCTTATATACAATGCGTTTACTGTGTATAAATATGTTTAGGATGATGTTCACATAGTTACGCACAAACTATTTCATCCTGAAATTAAAGGAATAAAAAATAAATTAACAGATATAAGTATTAGACTGTTGGTCACTGAATTCACTTTTCACTACGCGAGCCTGGGTTCTATTCCCGATCGAGTCAAGACTATAGTGTGTGCTTTCCTTGCAATGTCCCAATATATGCTGGTGTGTGACGATGAAAAAATTCACTTCTCAGGTTGAGAAGACCGGAATTCGGCGTGGGGATGTCTACGTGCTAACCACACGTACCCCCTTTAACCCTTGGCTGCGAGGCAGGGACGTCGCCGGTAGGCCTGAGCCCGTTCACGGACTGTCGCGCCAAGTACATACATATGCACAGATATAATTCCTGAGTCAAGCCGAGGCAGGCGGAAAATAAATAGTGTTTTTTTAAATAAATTATTATTAGGTGAAAGAGACGAATTTGAATGGGTCACAATGTTTTGAATATTGCAAAAATATTAGGCGTGTATTATGTGAACCATCGCTATATACACATATTTAATATTATGTTTTATACAGGTCAACGCATCACAGTCCGTCGTCTGGCAACCAATTCATGCGGAGAGATTACGACTTTTGCATTTCCAACGGGTGTAGCTTTTGCGTGTGTACTTTTCTAACACTAATGGAATGAACTGCATATCTTTGAAATCAATCGTAGGGACAACCAGCTACCTCACGCGATGTTGCTTCAAATACGATGATCATCATTGCATTATGGACCATGTCGACCATTAACAATTCTATTTTTTCATGAACCAACACTTCAATTACCAAAACTCTGATAAAAATAGGTGTTTTCTTGGTTAGCTTGATCATTTCTGCTATTAAGATAAAGGTTAACTACTATCACGTCCCCATAATCAGAACTGCGTTTTGTCTTCATTTCTTGATTTATCTTTGATTCCTTTCTTGTGCAGATATTTCAAATGTCTTACTATTACGTATCAAGCCTTAAAACAGCTGTGAATATGTAAAGAGCATTCAAATATTTGTAAAATATTTGGCTAAGCGCGGTTTTGTTGTAGAGTGAAGAAATCGCCCACACAACCGTCACCATCCTACATACTGTGGATGCGCGATATTTGGAGGGTTAAACCAAACGAGTAATAAAGAAGTGAATTAACACGAGTTCTTGGTGATGGATGTTTTCAGATGAACGAGTTCATGGACGACCTGCAGCGCCGCTTCCCGCATCTCGCCACGGTGGCCACGTTCGGGCGGAGCTACGAGGGCCGGGACATGAAGGTGAGCTTCTATCGATGCTCGGGGTCAGTACTCAGCCCTTTACCGAAACCAGCCATTTCCGTATACACGCATTGGTATAAGTGCTATTAATATATCTAAGCTGACATTTTTTTCTCGTTTTTCGGTTTTACGTATGGTTTGAAGTTTGCACTAGTGCAACTAATATTTCAAACTCGAGTCGTGGTGTAATTCTCGACTGGTTTTAACGTTTCAATAATGTTTCAATAATCTTTAAGATCGGAGCTTGATCGTCGAAGAGCAGAAACATCAATGTACAACAGCCGCATTTAGTATGGCAGAAAATCAATTCAATTTTTATATTTTGTAATGTGCCGTAGGCGCAACCCCACTGCGCCACCAATTTTATGTAATGAAGGGAATGTCTTGAAATAAATGCGTTTATAAAGATTTTGTAATTCTAAATCGAATTATCAGCTAATTATGGCCGTCGTAACTTTAAAGTCTATCACTTCTTGGCAATTACCTTGCCGATGACAGACCCTTCGGTAATAGCCCTGTAGAAGGCCGCGTCGCACGCAGCCCCTCGGGGCGGGTTCCCGCAGCAGCTGATGAAGAGCCAGTTCACACTCGAAGTCCAGGTCACCCAGATGGCAAAGGGCAGATTGCAAAGCTCGATAACGTGTTGTCAGCCTTACCGAAATCCAGTGTCTCTTATACGCTTCCGTCACACAACACTGGAGCGAATGTGCCGAAGTGGTGCTCAGTGCGAGGCGTGCACGCTCGTAATTGCGATAGTTCGCACAGTGGATTCGCGCGCATTACCGCCGAAACCCACAATCTTTCTGTTTGAAGCCTAAATATGTTCTGTCCTGATTTCTCAACCTTTCTCTCTGAAGTCTGAATTTCGTCTCCGTGCCATACCCATCAGCGCTCTGCCATCGTCCTCCCCATTGCCTCCGCTTGTCCAGGGCCACCACGTGGGCCCAGGACGGGTTCGCATGCGTTGTTTAAGCTTGTTTTGGGGAACATTCTGTAAAACTCGAATGATTATAGACGCTGTGCCCCCTCTCTTCCTGACCTCGATAGGAGAACTCCTCATTGAATTTGGACTGTACCTTTTTCCATTTACGCGAAGTAGAGCAAGGGGTTAGTCGGGATTGCGCATGACGAATTGCTTTGAGGTACTGAAGGGGAAGGGGAAGACTGGCTACTCTCAGGTACTCGGTGCCTGTGTTTTGTCGTACTTCGTTTCGCGAGCATGACACTGTCCTTCGTGCTGAGAAGTGGGCGCATGCGGGCAGTTTGACGTCGACTCGAGGCTGACGAGGGGGGCAGTTGTCGGCGGTTTCGTAGAAGGCGCACTGCACATTTAGTTAGAGGCGAGGGGCGCGGCGCGAGCGCATCTGCGCGGTGCGATGTGTCTACGAGGAGTGATCCACTACGATTTCAAAATAAACTAGCTATATTCACAAAGTGAAAATGCCTAAATTAATTTGAAAACGAATTAATTGTTCTTGTCTTTGATGAATTAAGGCTTTTCCGATGGAATAAACCAGCGTTTGCCAAGTGGCGGAGAAATGACGTGGGAGCTCCATTCCTCCCCGCGAGCAGGCGACGAGAGAAGCAGCGCCGGCAAAGGGGAGGGGGAGAGGGGCAGACGCTGTCGCCGGTGACGAAAGCCTTGGCAGGGGCAGTGGGCCTTTGCCGGTGTTTCAGCCAACATGAGAGCCCGTCTACGCCCGTTAATGTTCTTTCGATTTGGGAAGAAAGGTTTCTCTTTTTAGACACCTTAACTATGGTGAAGTGTCAGTGTGTTCGATAGAACTGCAGTGTGTTAAAAAGTTCAACCGACAGAGGCATTACGCAGAATTGCAAAACCAGAAAAACCCGTGAGATTAAATTAATTTCTGAGAATTAACGGAGAACCTGCGATCATGTGATGAGAAAAGGATTTTGCAGATAGAAGGTTATGGAAAAGGTACTGAAAATCACGAGGATTTACATTTTCAAAAAAACTGTACACGAGCTCAAATTCAATGAGTACACACTTAACCCTGGAGTCCAAATTCTCTCCCACGTGACCCCTCCCGGGTGTCACTTTGTTTGTGTAAATTTGTTAACATTTATTACACAGGCACACAAAATTAAAGAAAGGAGTCAGACCCAAAAGAGCAGGAGTGACGTCACAGAGCCGTGAGTTGGCAAGCACTGGAATAAACCATTATAACTGTTTAGCAGGCACTGGGCTGATAATATTCTGCACAGAAATTACATTTTTTGTGTGGGTTTTTGCAGACCTGTATAACATCATTGACAATGAAATGTCAATGTCACAAGCAAGGTAAATAGCTTGGTAGAGTTCGCGAGCGTCCTGCGTCCTAACGCTACATTCAAAAGTAAGAGTTGTACAAATTGGTCTCGAGTGGCGGGACATCCCAGGAGATCAGATCCATCGCAGTCTTTTGGAGCCGTCAGTTGACTGTTCTACCCCAAATGGTAGCTCAATTTTGAGTTATTTAAGCAAATTTTATCATTAAATCTCCTTTTCTCTAGCCTTCTCTATCTCTCAGTTAAAGCAAAGAAAACACAAAATATTAATATTATTTTAATATTTTTCTTATCTTGAAGTTGCATGTTACAAACATGTAAACGAATGATGGGCGGTGTAATCATGGAAATTGGCAATTTCTAGAGACAAAATGATATAACACTGCGAACTTGTGCTAGCGGTTGGCTTCGAACACAAACTAGTGATACAAACTCCTTGTGATAGAGGTTATTTTTACACAGCCTTCGTCCTTAGCTTTGGTCGCAGGTGTGGTAACGTCCTTGACAGTCGCTTACCAATGAGGAGTGAGCCAACGATAATCCTTCTTTAACAGTATCATTGTTTCGGTAAGGAGTTTCTGTTTCATCGCTTTTAACTTTTATAATTCGCACTTTTCTGAATCCTTAGTGGTAGTTTTGTGTGTCAATGCTTATCGGATGTTTACAAAGAAATTGGAAACCTTCGCCATGAGTAATCGCTTTGTAGAAACTCCACCGTTGTCTTACAGTTAGGCCTACCAATAATAACTTTGAAATTTTATTTTAGTACATGTCAATGTACTAAAATGTTAATGAAGAGATCAGTTGCGTAATCCTAGCAACATTGTGGATGTTGAACTAGTTCTTAACACACCATCTGTGTCCGTGTGGAAATGACAGCAAGTACAGAAAATGCTCGAAATACGTATGCCCTTGCCATTCATGAAAAACTGAAGAAAAAAATCATAAAAATGCGGAAAATAATATAAATAAACGGCTAAATAGTGCATCACAGGGTGTTGAACATAAAAATGTTCCTTCAATGATGATGCAATTTATTCTGGCGTTTGCCCTTGACCCGTCCTCCCCACCATTGGAGTCTGGGCAGGCACGGCGGATACACCAACACGAAATACGCACACGGAATTTGGCGCAAGAGAAATATTCCTTAAACGTCAATTTCCAGAAATGAACTAGGTTTCTCGGTATTGCGTCGACTCAAAACGTAAATGCGATCAACTCTGTTGCAAGATCGGCTGGACAGCATTGCGATTTTACATGTCTATAGCAATGTGACCGACAAAATCGTTTTGCAAAAATCGTTAAATGCGTTTACATAAAACATGAAAAGTGCAGCGTTTTTTTGTTTGTTTTTTTGGCTTTGCAAAAATGAAGTGCCGAAGTTACATAAAATAAATGAAACAACAACATATCAGAATGATAAACATTTTCCCCTTCATACTGATTGTCGGTGGGCATTGGAGGGCGAGGGGGGCGCGCAACCGGCCCTGCGAAGGGCGTGGGCGGAAGGAAGCGCGTGCACTGCGGCGCCCTGAGTGCGCGCGCGGGCGAGGCGCAGGTGATGCAGATCTCGTCGGGGGGCGGCGGCCAGCGCCCGGTCATTCTGATCGACGCCGGCATCCACGCGCGCGAGTGGATCGCGCCCGCCATGGCCCTCTACATCATCCAGCAGCTGGTGGAGAACCCGTCCAACGCAGACCTCATCGCCAACGTCGACTGGCACGTCATCCCGCTGCTCAACCCCGACGGCTACGAGTACTCCCACACCACGGTAGGGGGGCTCGACGGCTGAGAGCGCGTCATGGGGAGCTCAGGGCTCGTCGTTCAGGTCCTTCCAGGAAACAACACAAGGCTTTTTGGAAACTCGTGCGTAAGGGCGTTTGAAGACACATTCAATACCTCTCGGCAACGCGAATTTACTGACAGTATTTGCAGCCTAATACTTCTGAAATTCTTTGGGAAAATTGAAGAAAATCTTTGGGAAATTCGATACCACCTTCAGTGATATGTTGCTATGAATTACTATACTGCCTTCTCGACTTGTTATGAATTGTCAAGACTTGATTTATCAGAGTTATGATATTTGTAAACTTAAAACACCAAAGGTTTTTGTTCAGAAATAAATTTATGGGGTTCTGCTCCACCACATATGCTTTTTGCTTTCAATGAAAGGCAGGGGGACTCAAATGTACATACATTATCTCTTGATATAATTAGCTTTTTGCAGTACGTATAACCCTGGCAGGAGCGCACTCTGGAGATGCTTAGGGTATCCCCCTCCAAAGACAAGTTGAAGTGTATATACATCCATCGGTCCGCGACCTATTAGTATGCAAATATTCACGTGAAAGCTTACATTCATTTATCAACTGCTTATAAATTAAAAAAATATTTTTCTACAACTATATAAACTAGTGATAATAAAACAGCATGTTAAGCAAAATTACGTGAAAAGAACTCAAATTTTCGAACATTGTATATGGTCTTATTACAAAATTAATCTGTAAGGAACTGATTTGCTTTTATCACTACGGGAAAAACCTCTATATTCATAATTTTGGTTGTAACAAGAAACCGTACTTTTTTTGAAATTTTAGCAATTTTCGAAAAAAAGATTTCAATGAAAGCGAAACCTGCACATTCTCTTAAACGCCCTTCCCACTGTCCGACAACAAAATTTAATCAAAAACAAAGGAACCAGTTCTTTTTAATTTTGAAAATGTCTCAAGGCTTCATGCAAAGTATCTCTCAAAATTAAAATATAGATATCAAATTACAGATTATCTGATATAAGTTATTTATGGTAGATGAAAAAGATGGATGAATTGTTGTGTATTGAAGTTTATATGCTGAAAGGGGACAACTTTGGCAAAAAGATGCTCCCATAGATCTACTATTACTCGCGCAGCTTTTCTTGAATAATAGATTGAAGAAACGCGGGTAGAGTGGGGGTATTAGTTGTGAAATCGACCACTAGATTGTATGAAGAATTGCCAATCTCTAGAGAATCAGCCGTGCCTTCGCAACTTTGTCAATAATTTGCGTTCTAGAGTCTAGCTCTCATGAGTTCCAGATATCTCCTGTGATAGATCTTTAACTGATTCGATAATTTCTTTAAACTTTTTGGAGAAAATAATTATTGTGCCAGAGAGGGGGAAGCAAGGTCATCGTTCAAGAAAAGTAGCGCGAGTAATACGACGGGTCTCGTTTTTTCTGGACGCCCCTGGTGAAGTGAGATGAACCAAGGCATTTAGAGTACGGAACTCCCGAGTTTGTAAGAAGGCAAGTTTGTTCGTGTGGCGCAGGACCGCATGTGGAGGAAGACGCGTTCGGTGACGGACGTCCCCGAGTGCTTCGGCGCAGACCCCAACCGCAACTTCGACTTCTACTGGGGCGGTAAGTGGCCGTCACAACACTCACCACAACACCAAGCGCACTCGGTAGGGGTGATTAAGGAAGTGGATATTGATTCCGGGAGAGACAGACACTGCTCTCGAAAGTGTTGTGCAGCTTAAATCTCGGGAAGTGATTACTCCGCTGGAACGTGAGATCTATGGGATATTTTTCTAAAGGGTAACCGCTTTAGCCGCGACAATCTCTACGCTTCAGATATGCGGTTCAGAATGTAGTCTAGTATAAGTATGTATGTGCGTATATATATATATATATATATATATATATATGTATATATATATATATATATATATATATATATATATATATATATACATACATACATGTGTGTGTGTGTGTGTGTGTGTGTGTGCAAGGGAAGATGAGAGGGCGAGAAAGAGTCAGGAAAGATTGCGCGCGGCATGTGACCCGTTTATTAAAGCACTGCTTCGGAATTCGCCTGGTTTTGATCTGAAAAACCGCTGAAAATTAATGATTAGTTAATGTGGCCGCTGTAATTCTTCTCCAGGTAGTGGTTCTAATTGAACTTACGAAAGTTCTATTATATTCATCCTAAACGTATATTATTGTTTTGTTGTCGTTCAAGTACCTCCCGCGCAAAAGTTAAACACGCTATGTAAACAGAAATAAATATGACACTCTTGAGAAACTCTGAAGGCATGTAATTTTGGTGACAATGCACGATGTATGAGTATTCTGCCCAGGCACCTCCCACGCAATTGAGGTAAATGAAATGTTCCCTGTGGTTGTGCAGTGGTGGGGGTGAGCTGGGACCCCTGCAAGGAGACGTACGCGGGCCACGAGCCCTTCTCCGAGGCCGAGTCGGAGGCGCTGGCCATGTACGGCCTCGGCCTGCGCGGGCGGCTCCGCCTCTACGTCGCCATCCACAGCTACGGCGGGGTGAGCCTTATCACACGCACACTCACACTCACACTCAGCCCTTCACCTAAGATCTCCCAACACAAATACAGAGTTGGAATTTATAAATGCATCTGCACCTCAGGTCTATATCTCAAAGTTGCACGACTCGAATTTTTCTAACTCGAATATGTATAACTCTCTCTATTTGGATTTTGATGAAAACTGTATCTTGTACGAAAGTTACTTGCAAACCAGTGACTACACACTCATGATTATAATTTCTTTACAAAAAAGGTGACAAATTCTAGTAAATTCGATTGCAAAAATATATTTTACAACGCCGAAAGAAACAAAACTAGTTGTGCTAGACAAATTTTGTTGTACTAGTTAGTTTTCAAAACGCCTTAGTCTGGAATAGTATTTTGTTATTCTAGCGCGGGAAATGCAGATTAGCAAACTACTCAAAAATGTATTAATTTTAAAAAACAAGAGATCTTTAGTGAATATTTAATCTACCCAAAAAAAACTTTATCATAAATATTGTACTTTTGGAATGTTAATTGTTTGCAATTTTCCGAAATACAGTTCGCTGAAAATTTGACCAGCGCCACTTTTTTAAACTGCCCTTTACTACATTCAAGGGGGGAAATATAGAAAGATATTGAAGTGGGTTTTGAGAAAATAATTCATATAACATATTCTCTAAAATCAAAATATCCATTTTCAATAACTCGCAGCGTATTGAGTTATTTTTCTTCAAAATTTCCCTCCACTTGAACACACTTTGTCCAGCGTTTCTCCATCATCAGTATTCCTTCCCAGAAGTGAGAGTAAAGTGTAGTAAATAATTATCTACGGCCCTCTCAACTTCTTCATTGGATGCGAAGTGTCTCCCAGAAAGAAACTTCTTTGCGTTTGGGAACAGATGGAAATCTGAGCGGAACAGATGGAAGTTGCAGTGCCATCTGTGGGTCAGGTCGAGAACTTTTCACTCCGTAAATTGCGTTTGTGACATTAGTCATTGAAGAATCGTCGCGCTGGAACTGTTTTCACAAATGCGTTGGAATTTGCTAATATTATTTCCATTAGAACTGGCATAAACATTGCTAGATGCCGATGTATTTCCGTGAAATGCACGCAAGGATACAGTTAACAGAATTGTCTGTTTCAGTTTATTATTTTGAGGAAGTGTGTCTTCACTTATTATAATTGGAGTTTTGATTGTACATCCCTGTACGCAATGCGTTTTGCAGGTTTTCATTCATCCTTGGGGCTACTCGCATCAGAAGCCAAGTGACTACCCCAAACTGGTAAGTGGCCGCTACTTCACAGTGTTCCTTGTCGTTCGTAAAAGCTCTCAGTGCGTAAAAAGATAAATACACTATTACCATCCTGTGTATATTCTCAGTAGTTTCGTGAAATATATCCATAACGTTCAAGTCACGTTTCGGAGGGAACTGCTTCAACGATTTCTTTCAGCTAATCGCTGCACCTCGCAGCCGTATTGCCCGTCAGATGGGAAACCTTCATAAAATGTATTTGTTCGAGGTGTTGCTTCGCTATAATTGCAATTGTGATATTTTTATCGTGTTCGGCAAATTTCATTGTAAAGCTGTCACTGCGAGTCGGAAATGTGTTTCGCAGCCAACATACGTGTTAGACAGAGTTCTGGAGATAGTTTAAGGCTTGATGCTAAAATAAAAGTGATTGGTAATGTACCTATTCGCGAGTTTGGTAGCCGAGTAAGACGTACTACCAGGAAGAAGAAGTCAGTCAATTATTTTAATATAATAACGTTCTGATAATAACATTATCAGAAGTTCACGGTCAATATTTTTTCAGAGGTCTGCGGTAACGTCATTGGCAGAAATATTGGGATTTCAAGGAACATTGATCACTGGAAAAGTGCAGAAGGACACGGAGCGTCCCAACTTCACATAATCGCAGTTGCGACATTAATCTCAATTAAGAGTACGTTCTGCGATTATTTCCACATTGCGTCGTTTTTACTTGTAAATTATTTTTGAAACACGTAAGGTCAACTTTACCGATATTGCAAGTTTACTAAAAATATTCCAAGAAATGTTATTTATACGAAGTTATTTTTACATACTGTTCTGCTACAATTCCTTTGAAATATAAAATTTCACAATTCATCAATTCAGAAAAGTAGTTAAAATAATTGAGTATGAATTTACTCAACTTCAGAATAAATCAATGAATTATTTTTTTCTTATATTAAACAATTAAAATAAAACAATTATTGGAGTTAAACAAACAAATGTATTGAGTGTAGTAGCAATTGCATTGAGGAAAGGGGAAGAAGAATCTTTTTGTAGACCTTTGGAGATGACCGAAAGTTTTTCCTTTGAGTATACTCGTAATAGTAAAAGAAACCAAGTCCTTTAATGCAGAGTAGTTTCGTTTCGGATACCGACGCACCTTTCACTTTCCATTGGCAGGATGAGGGGTGGGCGAGTTCATTTCAAATACAAGGCCCGGTGCCTTTCCACTGCCTCCCATTTATAGTCCAGAGAACAATGTTCCACCGCACCGAGAATTATGTACTGAAGCGGCACTAGTTTTTCGTATGACATTTTTGTTGCACCTTCTGTACTTGACATTGAGATGAGGTTTCCATTAACAATAATCAAGAAAAATGTTATTAGTTTCCCTTACGGCTTCGAGTCTTCTCAAGTAAAACGAAGATATCGCGGGTGAAATCTTGTAGCTAATTTTTTATTTTATTTTAATCCCTTTTATCTACAAGTGAACGACAAGCATGTCTCGATATTGGCTTACTTATAATTACTGCTTGAAGGAGTTTTTTTTCTTGAATAAGTAGATGTTATGTTTGTAACGAACGATGCCTTTAAGATGCAGTTAGTATTGCACTGAAACATTTCATTGCTATAGTCTGTACGATCAATACATTGTAAAATGATAAATGCATCGTATACATTATGCAAAGGTGTATAAAAGAATAGCATAATACCGATGTCAGTAAACTTGAAATGCAAATGGTCTGTGACATACGGGGTAAATGGAGTAACGCGAACAGAGGACTCGTCAGCCCGAAGAATGAGAGGTAAGAATCGGCCGCTCGAGGTTAGTGGCCATAAACCGCCGGTGGCTCATTGTGCATCTTAAGACGCCATTATTTCCCCTGCAGATTTACTTGTCGTGCGCGCTGAAATCGTCCGAAAGGTATAAATCATCTTCAAATTAGCTCACTCTGCAGCATATCTTCATGGCACTTGTTCCCTGCCAATTAGAATCCATTATTGTGGAGCATATTGTAATGTTTTCTTAATACGTCTATATGGCCTGCACTTTGCGTGAAAAATATTTTTGTTACATGTAAAATTTGCTCTTTTCCATTGTGTAATACCAATGTTTTTCTGACGCTCTTCTTTTCAACATTCTTTTAAAAATATGTATTCTTTAGCAACAAAAAAGGGTTATTAATATCATTATTACTTTCTAGCATGTAAAATTGAAACATTCTGCGTGGATTAATACTTTCTCGATTCGATACCACTCGATACATTTTCAAAATTTCCCCATAACTCCTCATTTTTTTGATTAAACTTTTTCTACAAAAAGCTTGAAAATGCTTAAAAAATGGATCAGGCCAAATTTTGATGAAATCTATGAATTTTCAAAAATTGCAAACCGAAAAAGAATGCGAAAAGTGTTGTAGCAATGCAACTTTATTTAGTAAGCTGTGCATGTTTTGAGAAACAAACTATGCTTACTTTATATTACAGTCGCAGCAGCCGCAAGAGAATTTCTATGCACAATAGTACGTATCTCTTTGTCAGTTGTTAAAATACTCATTCAACATCAAAATTACGTGTAAGTACTACTTCACCAACTGCCAACTTTTTTCGTATCAATTCATTTCAAGAAGATAAAACTAGCTTGTTTTGCTATATGAAAAACCGAAGATGATATTTTATTGAGTGACTGAATGACTGTATTGTGTTTCCGGTGCACCATCTCCTGTGATCATTAGTCCCGTTAATATAGTGCATGTTATATCTCTGAAGAAGGCAATGAACCTGCCCCGCTAGAACATAGGATCTATGAGATTGGATTTTTGACACAAGATACAGAGCTAGGTCAAATTTCAGGCATCTCCGAAGAGAATTCTAGCGACAGGCTGCTCCGATCGCTGGATTGCCCTGATGTCTCCCATCAACATCCGGCGAATGCTGGAGCAGCGCCCTGATACATGGGCACGGACAGCGCACGACTTATCTTCGCTCTTTCTTGTCCTATCCACTACCTTACCAACACATGCTACACATACGCGACACTACCCTCTGCCATGCTTGCCCCGGTTCTAGTACTGCTGCGCTGAGAAGATACGTTGAGAGAGAAACAATGCTAGCATTGTGTCGGTTAGCGCTGGATCTGACATTTAAGCGTGAAAAATCACTTACACGTCCTGGGGGATATCATTTCTTATGGAATCTAATTATCTCCGTAGCTGAAACAACCGGAATCCCCACTACTTGTCTCCTGAGACTTGCGTGGATTACCAAACACTTTGTCTCTTCTCCGGCTGAAGAAAAAGCAAGTGAGCGATGGTATTGCTTATGGCCTGTGTGAAATTCTTGTTGCGTTGACGCGCGACACGTTTGACGATGACGTCAGCAGTAACGACGCGCGTCGATGCCTGCGCACACGAGTCACTTATCACGCGTCATAGATTAGGCGTAGATCTGTCTAGTGCGCAAAGCAATCATTGTCGTAAGCATCAAAGGTTTTCCGTCGTAGCTTGAGCTGTGGACGCAACACCCGCCTCCAACGGCGATCGCGTGCCGCTCCGCATAAGACAGAGTAACCTACGACGCGCGTTGAGTGACTCGTGTGGGCAGGCGCACCGCTCGTGTGCCCGGGCCTCACAGCGCGCGTGCGCGTGCGCGTGCGCAGGTGGCGCTGGGGCAGGAGGTGGCGGGCGCCATCCGGCGCGCGGGCATCCCGCGCTTCGACGTCGGCAACTGTTTCGAGATGCTCGGTGAGTGCAGGCACCCGCGCTTCCCTGCGTACGCGGGGGCTGGCGGCGGGCAGCAGCGGCAAATGGATGAAAGACGTGTCTTGTCTCAGGGTGTGTGAGTGCGTGGCGTGGTGTGTGGGCGTGTGGTGAGCGAGTTCTGTGTGCGCAGGGGAGCTGGCGGCGGGCGGCAGCGACGACTGGATGAAGGGCGTGACTAGTCTGAGGGTGTGTGGCGTGGTGTGCGACGTGTGGTGTGGTGTGTGGGCGTGTGGTGAGCGAGGTCTGTGTGCGCAGGGGAGCTGGCGGCGGGCGGCAGCGACGACTGGATGAAGGGCGTGACTAGTCTGTGGGTGTGTGGCGTGGTGTGCGACGTGTGGTGTGGTGTGTGGGCGTGTGGTGAGCGAGGTCTGTGTGCGCAGGGGAGCTGGCGGCGGGCGGCAGCGACGACTGGATGAAGGGCGTGACTAGTCTGAGGGTGTGTGGCGTGGTGTGCGACGTGTGGTGTGGTGTGTGGGCGTGTGGTGAGCGAGGTCTGTGTGCGCAGGGGAGCTGGCGGCGGGCGGCAGCGACGACTGGATGAAGGGCGTGACTAGTCTGTGGGTGTGTGGCGTGGTGTGCGACGTGTGGTGTGGTGTGTGGGCGTGTGGTGAGCGAGGTCTGTGTGCGCAGGGGAGCTGGCGGCGGGCGGCAGCGACGACTGGATGAAGGGCGTGACTAGTCTGTGGGTGTGTGGCGTGGTGTGTGGGCGTGTGGTGAGCGAGGTCTGTGTGCGCAGGGGAGCTGGCGGCGGGCGGCAGCGACGACTGGATGAAGGGCGTGACTAGTCTGAGGGTGTGTGGCGTGGTGTGCGACGTGTGGTGTGGTGTGTGGGCGTGTGGTGAGCGAGGTCTGTGTGCGCAGGGGAGCTGGCGGCGGGCGGCAGCGACGACTGGATGAAGGGCGTGACTAGTCTGAGGGTGTGTGGCGTGGTGTGCGACGTGTGGTGTGGTGTGTGGGCGTGTGGTGAGCGAGGTCTGTGTGCGCAGGGGAGCTGGCGGCGGGCGGCAGCGACGACTGGATGAAGGGCGTGGCTAGTCTGTGGGTGTGTGGCGTGGTGTGCGACGTGTGGTGTGGTGTGTGGGCGTGTGGTGAGCGAGGTCTGTGTGCGCAGGGGAGCTGGCGGCGGGCGGCAGCGACGACTGGATGAAGGGCGTGACTAGTCTGTGGGTGTGTGGCGTGGTGTGTGGGCGTGTGGTGAGCGAGCTCTGTGTGCGCAGGGGAGCTGGCGGCGGGAGGCAGCGACGACTGGATGAAGGGCGTGACTAGTCTGTGGGTGTGTGGCGTGGTGTGTGACGTGAGGTGTGGTGTGTGGGCGTGTGGTGAGCGGGGTCCGTGTGCGCAGGAGAGCTGGCGGCGGGCGGCAGCGACGACTGGATGAAGGGCGTGGCGGGCGCCAACTTCTCGTACACGCTGGAGATGCCCGTCCCGTCCTTCACGACGCCCGCGGTGCACATCGAGCGCTACGTCGTGCCCACCTTCGAGGGCTTCCGCGCCATGGGCCGCTTCGTCAGCGGCGTCTTCGGCTGCTGCTAGCCGCCCCCCCCTGCCACGGACATATGTGCAATTCACTTTTCTCCACTTCATTAGCAGGCGGGCGCCCAAGAAGTGTTCGACATGAGGGGTCTCACGCAACGAAAGAATGAAATGAAACTTTTTTTGGAAAGGACGAAGAGAGGACATAAAATAGTGCTCAAATGTACAGTGTATGAGCTGCTATTATAGAAGAAAAGATTACTAATTACTGTGTACTCTTGTTCATGATTAATGTCCGATGAAAAATGATTGTTGCTTAAATTTTTTTTATCCGGCGAGATGGCCTAAATATTGAGACAAATTGTTAAGAACATTTGCCATGAGCTTTTTTTATATGCCAAATAAGGAGAAATAGAAGGATATAGGTTTCAATTTTGTCTATTCTTTGGTGCGCCTTTTTTTAATGTTCACGTGATTTCTTTTCGTCAGAAAACAGAACAAGCTTTATGTGACGCATTGGGGAGAAGTATAATCTTCCGTGAAGCAATATAATTTATTAATAACTTAGAATAATTAAACTACTTCTCTATTGTAAAGGCTAAATAAGGAATTTTATTTACAATGAATTATGTTCTAATATTACTTGTATAAATATTTTATTTATTTAATTAACATTTAAGAAACAAACGTGTTTGAACATATGCTGATTCGTATGGGAAATGGAATGGAAATGTTTGTAACAATTAAGCGTAATGTATAAATATCAATTTCATGGAGAATAAATAATTTTTCATAAGTGAACCTGTAAACACATCCGCTTCGTGGGCTACGTCTGAAGGCGTTTGCGCTCGCTGAATTGCAAAAGATAAAAATAATGGGAGAAAGTATGCGTTGTTGTATCACCGCGAGTTGTTTTTTATTTCATTGTCATGGTCTAGAAACATGATTCATTATTAATTATCTATGTAGAGAATTTGTGGAATGCTACCAAGGAAATGCTGAAAACTAACGTAATAAGAAAAGTATAAATATTTACTAATTTAGATATCGAGTCCAGTTAATGATCTTATCAACTGCTCAGACATTATGAATTAATAAGAATAATTTTTGTCAAAAGCAGTAAAAGCTGTTGTTGACGTGTGAGAGAAGTATAATCTTTGCATGTTTCCATGAAAAAAATGAAAGAAAAACAGTTTGTTAATAAATAATACGAAATAAAAATGCGAATGAAAACATGTTAATCTATATTGTTACGTTTAATTAATTAGGATGATTACGTCCTCCAAAAAACTTATTCAAGACTAAGAAATATTGTCCACTCTTCTGAAAAGCGAATTATATGAATTTATTGATATTCTGAATTTAATGCCAGACTATAAAAGTCATTCACGCAAAGGTCATTTTTACTTTCCCGTACGTACGTATATACGGAGTAATATACGTAGTATAGGAAAAGTTACGTAATGTTGCGGAAACTCGATTTCGAGATTTCAACTGAAATACACATTTTGGGGTACCCATTTTACGATACCCGTTTTCGGTTCAATGATTTTTTGTTAATAATCGGATATAATTTAAGTAGGGCTCCATGAAATATATTTAGTCTATGAATAATATATGGTTTCCGTGTGAGATGTGATTGCTTTATTTGAAGGGATCCATGTAATCGGATAATTATTTATTTTTAAAGGGGGAATAATATTTGTTCTTCACAAGGTAGAAATTTTGATTTCGCATTTTGAGAGGTTTAGCTGTAATCCCCATTTTTCCGTACATTCAGAAAAGGTATTTGTCTTGTTGCATGTTATTATAGCTTCAGAGATTAAGTCGTTCGATGTTAAAACTGCTGCATCGTCAGATAACATAAGATTACATAAACGCCATATTGCTCTATTCTTTTGTTGTTGTTTTTTCAAAAATTACAAAAATGTAATTTTTTGACATCTCTCACGTCGTTAATATTTGCCGACGATAATCTGAGCAGCAATTTGCTCAGATTATTATATTTATGAGTGCATGTGCTTTAAATAATGTCACATAAAGCTTCTCGAAAACTCAATCGTTTTCTATGAAAACTAGCTAAAAATTTCGCAATTTCAGAAACGCTGAAACTCCATTTTCTCAAACACGATTCCAATTTTTTCTTTCGAACAGATAGTGCTAATTGCACTTTTTATTATGACGTAATGTTAATTTTAAGGTATTTTTCACTTTTAAAAAAGTACACAAATGTAGTTTTTTAAATATCTCTCACTCCGTAAATATGCACATTTCCATCAATTTGTAAACACTACTGTATTTGTGAGCTAAAGTACTTAAGATGACTTCAAATGAAGTTTTTCGAAAACTCAAAACTTTTCTGTGAAAAAGTGCTTCAAATTTTGAATATACTGTAGCGCTTAAACGCCATTTTCTGAAAAACGGATCCAAATTTTTCAAAGAGAATGGCCATTTGGGACACGGTTTTACTGTTCTTTGATATTCATAAAATAATATTTCTGATCTATTATTAGTAAACCCAAATATTTAGAAAATTTTAGAAAATGTATTTTGGGTTGCGATAGATGGCAGCAGGCAAGAGTATGTGGCAAGTTCAAAGAGCTAGAAGAGGCCAAAGGAAATATAAAACTAATCCGGGAAAGTCTGTGCTATTCTGTAGCACCACTAGTTCCAGCATGAGGGGAAGAACCTGAGTCTTAGACAACTGTTGAAGATAGCAGTTAGATATGCAAGAGTATGTACCCGATTCATGTAAAATATCTTCAACAATGAAAATATCCGTTAGAAACTCCCAAAGCCTTCAGTCAGTTAAGATGAATCAGGGAATATCAATTTTCAAGAAAATTAGCTGAACGGTTTAGGCGCTAGCGTTAACCACTGACGTACAGACAGACAAACGTACAGACAGACAAACGAACAGACAGGCAAACGTACAGACAGACAAACGTACAGACAGACAGACAAACGAACAGACAGACAGACGAACAGACAGACAGACAAACGAACAGACAGACAGACAAACGAACAGACAGACAGACAAACGTACAGACAGATAAACGAACAGACGGACAATTGAACAGACAGACAGACAAACGAACAGACAGACAGACAAACGTAGACAGACAAATGTACAGACAGACGGACATTATGCCGGCAATACGAGTAGTTTTTTTTTCGTATGAGGCACCAACAAAACATGAATTTTGGCTAAACCACGAGTTAGTGATTTTTTTCTAAATTTAACAATCGCATTTATCCCCTTTTTCATTACCAGAACCCGGCAATAAGGTTTATTCTGGCGAAAATTCGGAGTTTTCTGGCGCACGATTCTATAACTTTCTCTTCTTACGAAAAATCTGTAAGGCGAGAAGGTAATAATTTCTGAATCGTTAGGGATATCGAAGTTGATGATATGGCTAGTATTCATAATGTATTTAAATATCATGCCGATAGATTCATTACTTTACTTAAATGGTTTTATACAGATGTACAGAAACTCAACAATTGATTTGACGTGACATACGTTTTATAATAGCAAAAGAAAGTTGAAAATAATCTTTAAAAGTTACAAATTGCAAAAGCACAATCAGAAATGTCCGGTTTATTTGTTTATGTAATTATTGCATTTGTGGGTAGAAATGCTTCAAATGATTTTCAATAAAGTTTGTCGAATCCTTAATAGTTTTCTACAACAACATCAAATTAAAATCCCCGTGTGGGACTGGAATTGGCGACTTCTTAGTTTCAAGTGATAAAGCCTAGCATGCCACGTAACAACCTCGGCCATCCAGGAGGAGAGGACCTCTACACTTTCATATTACTCAAGTCACAACTGTTTCAGTTCTAGCATTACGGAGCAGAGAAAATGTGAAAAAACAAGGGGTTAAAAGTTGCAAATTCGAAAACCAAATTCACACTTCAAATTTATTTATCTGAATTGATTGTATTTGTTAGTGGAAACGCTTCAAATAATTTTCAATGAAGTTTCTGCAATTTTCAATAGTTTTGTTCGGCAACACAGAGAATTGTGGCAAATGACTCCCTGAGCGAAGCTTGAAGAAGCCGACCTTGCCTCCGAAGCACTGAGATGAGAATTAACATAATTCAATCAACCTCGGTCAACCGGGGTCGTAGTAGGCTATAAGACTTTTTCTGGCGAAAATTCGTCGTTTTCCGCCGCACGATAACATAATTTTCTCTTCTTAGAAAGAATTTGTAAAACGAGAAAGTAAAAAAAAATCTTTGGTATCAGGCTTCCGCAAAACGTGGATTTCCGCTGAAATCTCGAAATCGATTTTGTGCAGCATGACATAACTCTCCCTATACCACGTATATTACTGCGTATATATGTATGTATACAGGAAGGTAAAAAATGTACTTTGGCCGGCGATACACGACAGCTGGCAAGAGTATGTGCCAAGTTCGTATTGCTAGCCGAGACCAAAGGAAACAAAAAACTAATACGGAAAAGTCTGTGCCATTCTGTAGCACCACTAGATACTTTATTCCGCGTTCTTCCACAAATATTATCAGCTTCTCAGTTCATCAAATAGGCGCTACAGCGCCACGTGCCAGTCAGCGCACGCCGCATCGCTCGAGTGGGGACGTGTTTCCTAAGGGAACAGGAAGGCGCGGAACTGTGCTGGAGGGCTATTGCTGCTTGCCACTGCTTCAATTTGTCTTCTAAATATGATACGGTAAGATTTATACGATTTTTTCTGGAATATATGTACATATCGCTTAAGTGTTGATTTTATTTGGGTATCGTTGATGTAGATGGTGCTTCCGTGTTAACCTCAAATGTCTTTCTCAGCTGAAACAATGTTAGTCTGAGCTGTATCATGCGAACATGTTTGTAATCTATGCGCCATTTTATGTGCTCTAATATTGTTTGGTAGTTGAAGGAGAGTGCAAATTCGATGCCAGAACTATCAAAAGAACTATATCTTAGTTGTTGAAGCATTTCGTTTGATTTTGATTTGATTTATTTATTCTCAAAAAAGTAATAATTTTAAGTTACGTATGTAAGGAAATAATCTACACACATTATCTTCAGGTCCAAAACCTTCTCACCATTTTAATGTACGTAGTTGTATGATGAATAATATAACAGTGAGTTTTGCAAGATTTGAAAACTAGAAATTTTTGCTTCGAAGTTCTAGAAAACTTATTTGCATCTATAAACAAACTACAGATTTGATTCTTACTTTCTCATATACGTATGTACATACATAAAAATATAATAAGTAATGTAGGGAAAGTTAGGAAACGTTGCGATTTGGGATTTCGTGATGCCGATCTTTTTAAACGTCTGTCTATCTGTATGTCTATAGTATGTGCTCAACATTAACGCATTCTTTTTTCGAAAATCAGTATTTTCCCCAGCGATCTGGACCGATTCAAATATCTGCAAGTTTGAAAAACATTCTTTAAATTTTGGGGGTATTTTACAATAATTTAAAAAAAATCTTATATTAAAATACAGGCTTAAGTCTAGTATACGGTACAACTTACGGAAGACGTTTAAACCGGCACTTCGCGCCACTCCGACGTTAACTAGGCAGTTTGAATTCTGAAGGCTTTCTTGAAAAGTGTTTTCGTATGAAAGTGAATTGGTAATTATGCGTTGGATAGGCTCAAGGATGTTTATAGTGAACCCGAGCCTCGCCGTGACTTGGATCCGGGCGAGCGAAGCGAGAAAACTTGCCTTTGAAAGTAAATTGGCGTTACAATGCGGCGGGGACAAATCTAATGAAGGGCAAGCCTTGAAAATCGCTTCTCCATAAGTTTTATTTATTTCTATCAGAGTACGTAGCGTAATTTGAGGGGTGGCTTAAGGAGACCCCTCCCCCCCCGCCGCCACGCTTCTCTCAGGGTGTGACCTGTACCCTACTTTAGTCAAAATACAATACAGTGTTAATTCAAATTTTCTAAAATAGCAAAAGTTTGAACGTTTATGAGCGAAAAATTTTGAATGTAGCGATTTATTCTTGGAATGAAATGTCTTTTCCATAAATAGTTCTTCTATTAACATATACTCGTTTTGTGAACATATTAGTAGTTCTCCTGTAATTTTGAGTGAAATATGGACCATATTAAAACGTAATACAATCAAGATTTTGTCAAAACCAGCTCAAAATTTTTTCTTCAAACTTTTTACTCGAATAGCGATAATGCACTGTATAAGATAACATAAACGCTATATTTCTAAATTATTTTGTTGTTGTTTTTTAAATTCGCAAATGTAATGTGTATATCTCTCTCTCATGTTAGTATTTATATTATCAGCGATTTGTATATATTATTCCATTTTTTTGTACAAATGCTTCAAATTAAATTCTATAAAGATTCTCGAAAACTTAAAAGGTTTCTCTGAAAATGAGCTCAAAATTGTGCATTTTCAGAAACCCTCGAAATTAATTTTCTCAAAAATGTCACACATTTTTCATTACTATTTTAGAGAGTGTTAAATGCACTGTAAATGCCGTTTTTGTTGTTTTTCCAAAACTTACACAAATGTATTTTTTAAATATGTCTCACGTCAGTAGAATTTACATTGCGTTCATTTGTTATACATTACCGAATTTATGAGAAAAATTCTTTACATATTTTCGTATGAAGTTTCTAAAATATCTTAGGTTTTGAGTAAAAATTATTCGCATTTTGAGGAGCACTGAAACGACATTTTCTCAACAAAAAAAAAAAAAAAAAAAAAAAAAAACTCCAAACTTTACAACATAGATTTTATGATTGAACCTGGGTTTACTAGTCTATAATATTTTTAAAGTCGTATTTCAATTCTCCCGTTAAGAGGATCGAAGAATTGAGAAAATGTGAACTAATGTCCTTTGGGCGCCAATAGATAGCAGATAGGAAGAGAGAAACCGAAAAATTCCAACCCAAGATAGTCGAACTAAAGAGATAAGGAAAGTAGTGGTAGAAAGCGTGGCCTTCGACTGACTCTGCGCCCTTCTGCAGCGCGACTGGTTTCCATAAGACTTCGTTCGTATTCAGAATTAATTGTCAGGGCGCTGCGTACCATGCTAATAATTTATAACAAAAAAATTTCTGTAGCGAAATTTAATAGATTGAAAGATAGTAGTGCACACCAAGCACTTGATAATCTTTAATTACTCTTGTATGCAAGCGATGTTTTCCACACTTGAACGTTTCCGCGAAAATGTGGAGGAACATCGCAACGGCCAGTTATACTAACACTCTTCTTCACACACTTTTCTGACGAAAATACATCGTCTTATTTTAAAATGTTATTAAATTACAAAACAAGTAATCTGATGAAAAATAAATTTTATATTTCACTCCCATGTTTTGATTTTGTAACACAACAATGCATATTTAACTATTTCTACTACCATTGTATATACCAGTAATTCACGATTATTCGGTAATGGTATGTGTGGTGTGGTAATTCTTCACTAAACTCAAATTGAAAAAATTGGCAAAACAATCAAAGGCAGTAAGTACATCAGCTTAAAATTCGTAAAAATGTTGTTGGAATACTTACTACCAAGTTCTTGAGAGACGTTGGAAAAACTACTGAAGTCATAGCAGTCGTAGTGATACGTCTTCGTTCTTCAAAGATTCAAAAAGCGAAGCATACTGCCCTCTTCTGGGGCAAACAATTCACATCTTTCGAGGTCGAGAAGTCGTGCATGTTAGTCTCGGCACAGACGTGTCAAAAGTCTTTCTGAGAGGCAGAAATAACAACACAATTTGACTTTTTACTGTGAGTAGCATTATATGAATGTACGATTTAGTCTTGCGGTGTTAATTCAATAGATGTAGCATGTCTCATAGCCTCTTTTCAAAAATACTTTCTTCAAGTCTCTGATATTAGAAGAGGATAGCCCTCTAATAAATGCATTGCGTGTGTTGTTAGCATATTTTACTCCGTAGACTATTGCAACATATTAATTTCTCGTCTTTATGAAAGTTCTGTGGTACTTAAATGCATTATGGGCTACAATAAAAATATAGTAATTAATCAACAGTAATTAATCGAACTCGAAAGTTCGGCAAAATGCCTTTTTTATTATTGTTACGATTTTATGACTTTAACAATAGGAATCTCTTAATTGTACTTCTAGAGTTGTTTTAGTAGATTTTCAATTTGCCTATTTTAAATGCCTATTTTGGGCATTTTCCCCTAATTATCCTTATTTGGGCTTTTGTCTGGTTTATTTGGGCCTTTCTGTCTTTATCGTCATTGTGTTCCCTTTCCTCCCTTCTGGCGCCACTCTGTATCAAGCTGTAGATACACCCGCAAGCGTCGACAACGTGAAGGCACGGTCGTGTGTTATTTTTCTGTGGACGCGGCAGCTAGCGTCAGGTTGTGTTAAACATTTATAACGCAAAGGAATATGATAGCGGTGAAGAGTTTTGATATTTTTTGTTGATGCTGACAGACGTGTTTGCTTTCGAGAAATCTCATCATATGTGTGTATGTGTTCCACGACATTTCGCGAGTCGAGTAAAAATAAATTCGTAGTCATCATACCGGATGGTGATGTACAATCAAGATTACAAAGAAAAGGAAGTTTCCTTCTATGTGAGTGCTAATGTAAATGTTACAGTTAGAGTAAAAATGCGAATAATTTTAATTATTAATTTATTTACAATACTTACTTTTCAATGGTGATTTTTCAACGCTTCCTGTGTTTTGCTTCCTACATTAGGCAGAATAAACACTTTTTTGCATGCCTATTTTAGTGAAAATAAATGTCCCAGCCCTCGCTGCGGCCGCACGCGGACACAACCATGCTGCGCTGCTCTCCCACGCAATCACCAGCAGATCGGAGGCCTCACAGCAAGTGATCAATGCTTTGTACCCAGGTGTTGTAGAGCTCTGCCGCCTGGGATAGGTACTGTTGTTTGACAACTTCAAGTGTAAGAAAAGATTGAAGTCCAGGCTGCAGAATGGATAAGCAAACACTCCCCAGAAGTCCTGCTGTGAGACGGCCAACCGTACGACCATCACGTGTTGTATCTGCTGCAATAAAGGTTTTCCTTAAAATTGTGTTTTCTTTTGGCGACATAGGAAACTTACTTTTTGAACGCGCCTCGTACTTTGAGTTATTGATTGATTAATGGTTCCGGCATATCAGCTCCTAAGGTAATTAGTCCCGTAAGTGTAGGGCATGTTTTTATCGTGGGAGGTGACGGCGATCTTTCTCCGATGAGTTGTGTGATCCGGCGCCTACCTACAATCCGGATTTTTGTTGTTTTCCCATACCACTTGTCTCCCCCAGCGGGACCTCGCCCCAGCCGGGACGAGCTTTAAGCTCCCGGCAAGTGTAATAGTGCAGTGCATGTGCGTGTAAGTCAGGGGCGAGGATAGCACAAGGAAGAGGAAGGAAAGATCGCGTGCGGTCCGTGGCCCGTTTGTTAGGGTACTGTTCCGGCATTCGCCTGGTGTTGATCTGAGAAACCACGAAAAAGTACGGATCAGAGACGGTACTCAAACCCTAGAACCATGCGGCCAGAGGGACTGCAATGACATCATCGTCGTGAGCTATCTCTCCGGGAAGGAAGTTGATGGGAATCGCGGAAACGGGCGTAGAAACCTGTCAGACCGTCTCGCGGCGAAGTTCCTTTTCTGTGGCGATGTTCATTGGAGCATTTCGGACGGCAACGAGCCACGTGCGCGGAACGGAATTAATTCCGGAAAACGACGCTCGAGAGGATAATTTGAAATGGCAGGCACGACGTGTATTCTGCCGACTTATGGCTGATCTGTGCAACGAGCACTTGCGAAGATGTCAGAAGTGAGTTAGTCCGCCTCGGCGAAGCAGAGTTGCTCTCTCACGCGCGCCTCCCTCGCCGTGTCCCTGCGCCTTTGGGTTGCGCGTCGTTGGCCGATGACGGGTGGGCAAACAGTCGGACCGTTGGTTATGTTCGCAAGCTCTGGAAAGTTCTATTGCCGATGGTTCGTCCGTTGGCCAAGAGCAATCCCCATTCTGGTGACCTGTTTTTTGGAGGTGTTTCAGGGGGCGAAATTGCGTCAACGATGGGAGGGCCGGAAAAGCGTCGGCTGCCTCTGTGATCGAGTTATGACGCCTCCTGAGGGATTCGGCAGCTCGGAGCCATTGAGCTCTCGTAATTAGGAGTTTGAAGGTGCCGCAGGTGTCAGTTGCGGGGAACAAGGGTCGTGGGGGGATGGCCTCCTTTTGGCTTTGAGGAGCAGCGCCTACGGAGCCCTGCAACACCTTTGGTGTCGACGAGAATAGACCCGCTAGAGAAAAGCTGGCGTGGGCTTGGCACCGTAGCGAACGCCCGTGTGTTCATGGCCTCCTCGGCGTCGGGCGCTTGTGTGGCGAGGGTCAAGGGCCTGAGCGTGGGGCAGGCGTCACGGCGTGGTTACGGTGCGTCGGCAGCGCAATATATCGCAATATGGTTAGTGCTTATTTTAATTTTGTATGTTTGTATGTTGAGATCAATGTTACTATTTATTGTAATTTTATTTGCTATTCTTTCGAGGTCCGCAGTGGGTGGGGAGATGAAGTACTAATAACGTGGAATAATTTGTTTCGTTAGGATTAGTACTACCTGTCATTGGTCGTTCACACTGCCTTACCTATGAAAGTTGAAACCTGTAATTGAAAAGTTGATTGGGATATTGAGGCGAGTATCTGTTAAGTAAACGCCGTCTACTGATTTTTGGTGGAGGAAATGCATTAGTTATTTTTTGGTTATACATTTAAAAAGCAACCATTTGTTGTGAAAGCACTCCAAAAGAATCAATTTTTACAGATCTCAGTTGCTTAAAAATTGTCCGTCATATTTTTGTTTTGATGTGGAATATTGTCTGAAATTTATTTTTTTGTTGAGATTGATTTATTTTTTATATTCAAGGTATCTTAATATATCATTATAAATATTCATTTTCAAAATAAAGTTAACACTTCAGATATATTAGACTGTTTTAATAACCCGAATAATTAATTCAGAGCCTCGAGCAAAGAAAATACTGGTAAGCGCCCACGTGGCAGGCGCGAAAAGACCGGAGCGTGATGACGAGAGTAACAGAAATGTTTAAAATGCAATCTTTGCCTCCAATACTGTAGTTGTAAGAGGTCACCGAAAATTATTAACCTTTTGTTATTTTTGAAAATATAGAGTTCTCAGAAAATTGGCCTTGGGCCCTTCTTTATAAGCGTACTTCGTAATATTCGAGAAACATTTTGAATATTGGTATTGTGGTGAGTTTTCGTTGGCATTTACAATAAAATAATTATGAGTCGTCCCGGCCAACAATATTGTTTATTACAATAGCAGATTTCGAGGGCTTAGCCATCATCATCAGTATCATCATGCTGTATGGAAGCCACAAAACGTTTGTTTAACTTCACTCAAAGAGCCAAAGAAAAGTAAAATGCTGAATTAGTTGCAGACCAGGTTTACAGTTGTAGTTTAATATTATTTCTTTAATGTAAAAAATAATAGCCAGCGTAGGGGGTAATTACGTTTAATGAGAATGTAATAATGTGGTACAGATGTAATATCTTACGAATATAGAGAATACAGTGCGAATAATACTTGAAGTACTTTCCAAAGTGGAGCGGGGCTAGGAGCGCTGCACGTGGCGGCCCATGACGCGCACGGCGGGCCAGAAGGCGCTGACGGTGCGGTTGATGGCGGAGGGCGGCAGGTCGAAGCCCCAGTTGCCGCCGCGCGGCATCTCGACGGTGTAGACGAGCGGCACCCGCCCCGCCGACGCCACCCAGTCGTCGCTGCCCCCGGCCGCCGCGTCTGCGCCACACTCAATTGCTCTCCGCCAGAGGGCTCCCTGGTCGCACTTCTTTTGCAATTGGCACAATATAATAATAATTTGTTCAATATATAGATTATCAGAAAGCTTATAATTTAGTCCCAAATGTCTGACTGAAGAAAGTGTTAAAAATATTCAAAATCTATCTCAAGTCCAGAGACTTCTGTGCGTTCCTAACAACCGTGTGCGAGACAGAAATAATACGAATTGTCTTATCGAAAATAAAACTAATATCAGCCGTGGTCTCGTCCACAGAGATTCTTAGAACGCACATTGGGTTTGTTTCGCACTGAACACGCTGACCTTCACCATCAGCAGCAGCGGAGCAGGCCCTTAGCTTCACTTGCAACGTCTGGGCCATGACTGGGTGCGCCCCCTCTTGTTTTGGCAATTTGCTGCCTTTCAAGACAACTCTGGCTAGCGCGTCGAGGCAGCAGAGGAGGTGGGGAACGTCAGGTCATTAGCTGCAGCAACTCTCCTGTTCCTGTTCCTCCCACTCAAGAGCGTAGGCGGGCAGGTGCGCGGCTCACAGCTGGCGCAGCGCAGGGAGGATGGTGCGGGGAGAGGCATCAGTGGGCAAACAAAACGTCTCCTTATGCGATTCCGCAGGCTTAAGAAGCGAAACTGAGCTACTGAAGAAGTGGAGGAAAGTTGTGACTGATTTATCGACTTATTAACAGTAACGTAACAATAATTATTATTTAATGAAAGTCTACTCAAAGAGAAATCAGTAACATATCTTGTGAAAAATAACCGCCAAGCTTTTCATTACTTATAACAATAATAATATTTTATTATTATGGAATTTGCAAATTAAGCAAATACGATAATTTTAATAAGACTAATAAAAATGTTATTAAAATATAAAGAGTAAATTAAAAACCATTGAAAATATTTAATAAAATATTATTCCTTTAAAATAAAAATAAACTGACCATAGAATAAATACTCAAAGTGGCTAGCATTTGCCCAGAGTGATGCGTTTACTCTTTTCTGTGTAGTGACTGCAAAATGTTTCCTAATAGACTTTGAATTTTTATACCTATCAGTATTTGCGCAGGCAGTGAGCGCGACACGAAATGTGCATTGGTAATTGCACTTTCTCTTTCATCCAACTGAAATCAGCCACACATTGTCCCAACCCGAAATTTGAGGGCACGCGGCCGGGGTTCACTAAAAGTGAAAGTGAGGTATTTCACGCGTTGCCAAATTGCCAAAACAAGAGAGGTTCCCAGACATGGGTTACAAGATAAAATACAGACTCGGTATGTGGCCATGGGATAAGAGTCAGCATTGTTCATACAAACTTTCCCATCTGTCATATATGGATGATATAAGGTTGTGCGTATCAACAGCTAGTTCATAGAAGCAGCTTCTGAACCTCGCCAAAACTTTCTCCAAAGACATCGGAATGAGTTTTGGTATTGAGAAGTGTAGAACAGTAAACGTGGTGCGTGGAAAACTAAGGAGAGAACTAGTTTACGAGATGAAAAGCAGCAAACTTTATAAATCATTAGAATACAATCGACTCTATATAAATTTTGGAATAGAACAATCTGAAATAGTAGCTCAATGGGTAGTAAAGAAACGATTAGCTGAAGAATTCAAGAACAGCCTGAAAAATGTACTTAAATGTCAATGATTTCGGGACTAATAACCTTAGGAGTGGACGCGCCTGGTATCACTAAAACAAATAAAACAAGAAGAATGTCACGTATAGGGGATTGGAATTTCTAATTTTGAACACAAAATCTCTGGAAACCTTGCGTAAAGTATCAAATTAAAATATTCTCATCAACTGAGGCAGATGACATAAGGCTCTGCCCGAATATATTTGGGACCAATGTACTCTTAGTGACAGGAGAAAAATAATGATCGTAGACCAACATATAAATTAAATTATTTATTTTTTGCATTTGTGTTTTTTTTTACCAAACTTCGCAAGGTCACGTCGACAATTTTGAAGAAGCGCCCGTAAAAATTTCGCCTCTAGCCATTCACTAATTTTTGTGGTGTTGATGTAGGTTACATGCCATAGAACTAACTATTATTAGTATAGACGTGTGGGTGGCTCGTGGGTGGCTCTTGGACAGCGTTCTCGCTATCCGCTACGCGCCTCCAGGTTCGATACCCGGTCGAGCCAAGACTATAGTGTGCGTTTTCCTTGCAGTGTTCCAATATATGTAGCCGTGTGACGATGAAAATATTCACTACTCTGGTTGAGAAGACCGGAATGTGGCGTGTGGATGTCTGCGTTCTAACCGCATGTACCCCCTTAACCCATGGCCGCGAGGCAGGTATGTCGTCGCTAGGCCTGAGCCCGTTCACGGGCTTTCGCGCCAAGTACAAACGTACAAGTATAGACGTGCAAGCCGCACTACTCGAGCGCATGGAGGGTTGCGTTAAAGCGATGTGTCAAGGGGCTGTGAAGGGTTGTGGGGCGCACGGGCGGGAGCGGAAGTGCGCGAAAGGTGGAGGCGGAGATACAGTTACTTCTATTTTCACTACACGTGAAACATATATATTTTCCTAACTAATAATTCATTGCGATAAGTAAATGCCTAGACCATGAGTGTTCCTTCTACTAGCAAAAAAATAATATAAAAGGACTTTATAAAGAAAAAAATATAACCCAAGATTTTCGCAGCTTACGAAATATTGCAGAAGAAATCATTATGTACGTAACAGCAATAATTACATTTTCATTCGTACCATCAAAAGGACAAAATCTGAAATCTTTGAAAATTTTTTATCGGGGTCGGAATGACGCGTTTCCAAAAGAAGCAAACTCAATTAACGTTTCAATGGTCGCGTGGCTTAGCAATGCTATTCATTCTTATTGATCCTATCGTTTACAACGAGAGGTAACGAAATTTGAAATGGATTTTTCAGAACCTATCGTAGGCTTCCCCATGATCAATGGCGAAGTATAACTAAAGTGATTTTTGCTGCTCTTGCGAAAAGCTGCGGATACAGCTTGACGTTCCATGGTCCGCGCGATTCAGCTTCTGACGTCGCCTCTGTTCGTCGCTTCGTGCGTTGCGAGGGGCGTCAACCGCGCTGGAGGTCCGAGTGCTGGGGAAAGATTGTACTGGGTGAAAAGAAGTATGCCGTCATTGGAAGTAGTTTTTTACGGATGTTTTAGAAGATAACAGGGAATAATACCTACTACTAGAGCCTTTGTACAGCAGTGAATGCGAACAGTAGATGAGTACAGATGCCGACGAAATGTCTGATAACACAACTAGAAACGTAAACAAACGCAGCAGTAGTTGGAATCTATTAGTGTCAACGGCGAAGATGCGCGCTCTTCACAAAACGCTGTTTTTCATACTTCGCTTCCCAAACACCGGCTTTGATGGTATAGTGGGGATCTTGCCGGGCTACTGGTCCAAGTTCAAGCGTTCAAACCCGGTCAAAGTCGGTGGAGTTCTGAGGTGCCAAAAATCGGCGGCATGCGTGCAGATGTTATTAGGCATGTAAAACAGATCCCAGAAAAGGCATTTGGCCGGTCCTGGAAAAATTAAATCCTCTAGCAATTTTGCATCAATCAGAGGTTCGATTTTAATAACTGGATAAGATTGCGTATATTATATGCGCTATCTGGTATTCAAATCAAACATCACAATTGGCGCACTAGCGTCCCTAGGAAAGCAATAGAAAACTAGGTCTACTTGCTCAAAATAACTCTCAGAAGAAGGCGCTAGGGGCTTCTGGAGATTGGAGATGGAAACATTGGTCGTTAACAATTTACCTTACTGAATTGTAACAATCGTTGAGGTTAAATTATTGCCATATTATACTCTTAGGTAACTACTTGTTCTTGGTATTGTGGTGAGTTTTCGTTAGCATTTACAATGAAATAATTATATGAGTATATTTACTTGTTATACTGGAAAGTGTTAGTTTTAACACCGCTAGTTTTATTTCTTTTCGACTACTCTTCCACGTTCGTGTATCTTCGCGTCCCTGGCGTTCGCAAGTCGTCGCCATTTTGTATACTCACAGAAGACGCGCGCGGTCTGCCCGACAGTGAAGTCGTGCCCTCCGGCTCGCTTCTGCGCGAGGTTCGCCTCCTGGGCCAGGGCTTTCTGCAAAGGTGCGTTCAGTCATTAGTTCTGCACAACGCCATGGTGCAAATATGCAAAGTGCCCACTTGTTTGTGAAATAACTGCAAATGAGGTCGCTAACCTTAGGTGGAATATGCATAGAGAATATACAACAAAAACTATGTAAAATAAGCATATGTTTAATTTATTTTGAGTAAAGTTGAATCAGATTAATGTTACAAACTTGTAGGGAATTTAAGGGCGATGAAAACTCGTATATCGAAGTTTCACAGATGGAATATTGCTCCCGACGGAAGGCAACTTATCCTGCACTAGTGTTTGGCAGAAATGTCTAGAACGGGTTCTCAACGAGGTCGGTATCGACAGGTGGAGGTCCATAACATTTTAAAAGAGGGCGATAGTCAAACACACCCACGACTGATTGGTATAATAAAGATCAACATCCCATTGATTTCAAAAATATTTATGAATTTTATTATTGTTTTGCCATATATAACTCTACAAAACGCGTAATAATAAATTACAAATTCTCCCATCTTTTGGAATTTCACGTTATTTTAATTAATAAAATAAAAATTTAGCGCAGTTATAGTATGTGATTCTGTATTTGAAAACTTGTTTATATTTGTAATTTCAAAAATAATAATTCCAGAAAAATATCAACAAGTAAAGCAACAACAAACGTTTATTATTCACTTCTTACAAGTCAAACTTCCAATCGTACCAATGCAATGCCCATAGCCGTGTCTACCAGAAGACGTCCAACAAACCAAGCAGAGTCGTCGCCGCAAGAGATTTAAAAGTGCAACCCATAGTGCAACCCTGTCTGCCACCAATTAGAACCAACAACGCGACCGGTCGCAGGCTCAATCACAATAATGGACCCTATGACACGAAGTCTCTCTCAATACAATACTACTGCTCCGTCGCCTGTGGCCCCTTCGCCTGTGTTAGGCGACGTCACCAACTGAGACTCGCGCCTGCCTCCGGCTGCTTTCGCCGCCGTTGAAGTCTACGACATGCGTGTGGCCTTGCTGCAGGGGCGCCCAATTTGAATCACTATATACAACCATAATCATAAAAAGAATAAAAAAGGAAACTTTTTTCCAAACCTTGTTTTATATTAGTCAATTATGTTCAGTTATTTGTAATATGATAATTTTCTGAACTGCATATTAGAGAAGATATTTGAGGGGGTCGATGAATAAATCATCGAAGTAAGAAAGAGGGGGGGAACCCCTGCTCTAAAACGTGTCAATGACCAACACTTGTGCAGAAAATTACTAACAAATGAAGATCAAACGACACGTGCGGTTATATTAGATTCCCGATACAAATTGATTGCCAAAATGTTAACATCTTTTACCTCATTCACGTCCTTGGCTTTTCCAACAACGCCTTCCTCTCCCCATTTACATTAAACTCTCACAAGCGCTCTATTTCAAAGGGTCATCGAGAACGAAGCAAATAGAAGAAATTTTCCTTGAATATACAAAAACTCCCACTTATACATGTTAAAACTAGTGGTACTAACTTAATTTTTGAATTTTCAGAGGCTTCAACGAAAATGAGATCTGCGCCATTTTTTCACCCTTATCCGTGAAAAAACATCCGTGGGAAAACTTAAAAGAAAAATGTGGAGCTGTTTTTGAAAAAATAGTTATTTAAAAATTGCTTATATTTCACCCAAAAGTTCGAGAAAATTAATCATACTTTTAAAAGATTATGTGTAACCTGATTTGAATATCTGTTTTTGAACAATAATTATCATAAGAAAAACCTTTTGTACTGTAGTCGTAGGAAGACGACAAAAATTTTGAACTTTTACAATTTTCGAAAATGCAGAGATGTCAACGAAAATTAAACTTTATATTGTTATTGTGCTGAGTTTTCGTTGACATTTACTATGAAATAATTATGAGTCATTGGCGTAACTATCAGCAGTTTTCTCGTGTCTTTCTGTCTGTCTGCCTGTCTGTCTGCCTGTCTGTCTGTCTGTCTGCCTGTCTGTCTGTCTGTCTGCCTGTCTGTCTGTCTGTCTGTCTCTGTCACTCTGTCTCTCTCTGTCTCTCTCTGTCTCTCTGTCTCTCTCTGTCTCTCTGTCTCTCTCTGTCTCTCTCTGTCTCTCTCTCTGTCTCTCTCTCTGTCTCTCTCTCTGTCTCTCTCTCTGTCTCTCTCTCTGTCTCTCTCTGTCTCTCTCTCTGTGTCTCTCTGTCTCTCTCTCTGTCTCTCTCTCGGTCTTTCTCTCTTCACAACAGTTCCATTGGTACACTCTCCCTATGGAGTAGAGCTTAAGTTGTGTAATCCTGCTCCAAAAAAAACGTGGAATTATTGACAGAAAAACCCTTAATACATGGCCCTGTTTCCAAAAAGGTTCATAAATTCAGTAGCTAAATTTAGAAAGAATACTCTATCACGTTGTGTAGTCGGACTACAAGTTTTGCGGGTCGTTGATACAGAAAAATGAAAGACGGCAAAGCGCCTGACCGTCTGTCAGTCTGTGAATGCCACTAGCAGCTAAACCATTCGGCCGATTTTCCACAAAATTGATGTTCCCCAATCGATCTTGCTGATGTCACGGTCCCTTTAACTTGAAACCAATATTGCGGTGTTGCAATTGGGGCGTTCTGTACACGAAGCCCCTGGAACATTTCCCAAATTTACAAAAATATTGCTCCATTGTTTTTGATTATTTTATTCTCGTTGGCTAGTGTGGAGGACGTTTAAGAGAATGCTGCAGTTCTCATGTTCGTTAAAAACCTTTTCTCGTGGTTCGAAAATTGCAAAAGTTCAATTTTTTCGGAATATTCGTACAACTAGAATATTAAGGGTAGAATTTTTTCCATTAATAAAATCTGTTCATTAACGATAGATTTTGAAATAAGGTCACGTACAATTTTTTAAATATTGCATACTTTTCGCTGACACCACTAGTTTTTCTTTATGCTTCTCATACGGATGGCACTAAAACCACTGAATAGCGTATTACAAACGATACATTGATATTGTTTTTTTTTTCAAAGTACACAAATGTACTTTTTCTAGAATATCTCTCACGTCTTTAATGTTTACATTAGAACGTTTTTATAGATTTATGAGTGCTTATGCTTCAAATTATTTCTACTGACACACTTAAACGGTATTTTCTCGAAAATGTCTGTAAAATTGTCAATACAAAATTGCTTTAAGACCAGGTTTTACTCTTCTCTAATAGTCTCTCCCATTAAACCCATATTTTAATTTTACTATTAGGGGATTTGATAATGTAAAGGAAAATATCTGTCAGTCGCCGGCAAGTAGCAGCTCGGAAGAAGGTGGAGCGAATCCAAAAAGCTAGCCGAATTGAAGAGATCAGGAAAGCAAATAGTACGAGAAAGTGTGTGTAATTTTCAAGCACCTTTAGCTGAATTTGTTTGTGTTATAGATTTATTTATCATGTTGACGGTTAAAAATTAAAGAATTAACTCATAATGAGTAAAGGGATCAAGTAATATTAAATGAATTAGAAGAATTCTTATTTCTCGGTATTATTTTGTTGTCATTATTTAACAATTTATTTGATTAGTGTCAACCAAATTATTTGGTTGTTGCTTATTTCTCACCATTGTGTTCGCGTTTGGCGCTTGACTCCACGTGTAGCCCCAAGGATAAAGAATGCCCTGCAACACACGTGAGAAAACACACCATTAAACAGTTGAATAAAAATGAGAAATGTAGCAAATATAATACTACTAAATAGAATTTGTTGTAGGATTTACCCCCCATCTTCTAATTATTAATGTCGTCAATCCAATGTGGAGTAAACTAGTGATGCGGTTGAAGTTTCGAGGTTAAACCACGGCTAAGGTCCCGATTTACTACGTCCATTATTTGTATTCTCTAGTGTATAACGTTCGGTTATTTTCGTAATAGCGCCGTGTTAATTTATGGTGGCACCTTCTCATAAAAAATTCGTGTAAACAACAAATATCTTCGCTTTGAATACGATTATGCATGCGCAGTGTTTTGTCACTGATCATTTATGTCTGTTGTCCTCAACTGACGGACGGCGCTGGATCTGAGGGTTTAATTTGTTTGCATTCTTTTAATTATTAACATCGTTAGGAAGATATACGACTACATTGCCTCAGTTAAAAACAAAGATATAACAATCGAAATTCGACATCATAAATGCTTCAGATGTTCTCCTAGAATTTTCTCAAACATGTCAGGACTTGCAAAGCATATTAAGCAGTCAAACTCGTGCTCGTCAAACTCAAAATTAATGTGACCACCTGTCAAACTCCTGAATATCCCCACTTTGCAGCACATAGCGTTGCGAGATGTGCAGGAAGAGAGTCATGCAGACTCCAGTGCCGTGGCCAGATGCGCCAGCTTCCTCGGTCGCGGGTCCGTGGCGCGAACAGCCCGATCGAGGTGGTCCCACAGATTCTCGATGAGTTCAAATCGGGGGCGTTGGTGGTCAGGACAGTCCTGCGCACTCATCCTGGTTCTCTTCGAACCACACGCGAACACCGCGAGGCTGTATGACACGTAGCATTGCCTTGCTGATAGATGCCGTCTTGCTGAGGGAAAACGATCTGTACACAGGGTTGGACGTGGTCCGCAAGGCTGGTTGCATACCGCTGCTATTACATTGTGCCTTCCAGAGTGACGAGATCACCAAGGGAATGCCACAAAAACATCACCCACACCTACACGCGTCCTCCTCCGGCCTGGACCCGACCGGCGCTTGTGGCAGGGTGTTTGCGTTCAAACGTTTCACGCCCTAATCGCCAACGACCTTCCGACCGATGGAATAGAAATCCAAATTCATCCGACAAGGACACTTGTCTCCACTCAGTGAACGTCCAGTTGCAGTATTGGCGCGCAAATTCCAGCCTTCGACGCCAATTAATAGAAGTTTGCATGATGCATGAACCAGAAGACTTCTATGGATACGCGCCAACGCCCATACGCAGCAACGTTTGCTGGTTGGTTGGTTATACGAGGGTTGCCTTTTATATTTCAGGATTAGAGAACAAAAACAAATATAAATCATCGAAAATCACTTTATTGTTTTTCAAAATATTCCCCATGAAGATCTATACCCTTTTGTATGCGTTTGAACCAATTGTCGAAGCACTTTTGCCACTCTTATTGAGGTATCTCCAAAACATGCATTCTGAATGCAGCAACCGCTTCAGGTGACGAAAAACGTTGACCTCTCAGTTTGTTTTTTACGTACGGGAATAAAAAGAAGTCAATCGGTGCCAAGTCAAGACTATACGGCGGATGACTCATCAAATCGATGTTTTGGGTGCTCAAAAATGCAGTTGTTTGAGTCGATGTGTGAGAGCTCGCATTGTCGGGGTGAAGAGTGATCCGTCCTCGGCGGTTGGTTTTCCTGATTTCTTGGAAGACAGCTGGCAAACAAATCGTTGTGCACCACTCAGAATTGACTGTTCTGCGTTGTTCTAGTGGTACGGTTGCGACATGTCCAGGTTTTTCGAAAAAACAGGCGACCATCAGTTTGGAAGTGCTTCGTGCGCGAACAACTTTTGTTGGATTTTGCTCATCTTGAAACACCCATACAGTCGACTGCTGTTTACTTTCGGACTCATACGTGTAAATCTACGATTCATCACCTGTCACGATGTCATAGACGTGTTTCGAAGCACCGCGATCGTATTTTTTGATCATTTCTTTCGACCAATTGACGCGAGCCTTTTTTTGAGCGATTGACAAATTGTGTGGGATACAACGCGAACAAATTTTTTTGACAGTCAAATGTTCATGCAATATTGAATCTATGCTGGTCCCACTAATGCGTAAGGTCTCAATCTCACGATAGGTCACATGACAATCTTGCAATATCAGTTCACGCACAACATCAATGGTTTTCGGAACAACAACTGATTTTGGACGACCATCGTGAAATTGGTCTTGGAGTGAACTACGACCATGATTGAATTCACCATATCATCGATAAACACTGGTCCTTGATGGAGCTTCATCGCCAAAAATTGAATTAAGTTCATCCATGCACTGTTGCTGAGTTAATCCACGTCGAAAGTTGTAAAAAATAATCGCACGAAAATGTTCACGATTTAATTCCCTTTTAGGGCCAAGATGAATCTTTTAAGTTACTGTAAACAACACAAATAGCGCTCGTATGTCAAAACTTTCTGAGTACGCATAACCTCAAAACATCCAACTTTACGACAGAGCTGTCAGTTGCCAGATTGCAACACCAGGGTTGCCAAATCCCGAAACATAAAAGGCAACCTTCGTATTGTTGATTCCAGGGTTGTTAATATTAGTGATCCCGGGAGCGTCAACAACGGAGGTTGTTGTTTCCGTAAGTGTAATGCCTGTTTCCCTCTCGAGGTGGCGGTGGTCTTCCCACGCTGGATGGCCTGATCCGGCGCCGAACTACCGTCGGCTGGCGGTGATTCCCCAATCAGATATCTCCCTTCAGGGGGACACCACCCCAGCCGGACAAGCTGTAAGCTCCCGACCGCTCTCCCGGCATGTGGGGTGGTGTACTGCATGTTAGTGTAAGTGTATGTAAGGGGTGAGGATAGGACAAGGAAGATGGAGGAAAGATCGCGCGCGGTCCAGGGCCCTTCTGTTAGGGTAGTGATCCGGCATCCTGGTGTTCATGGGAGAAACCACGGAAAACTGCCGATCAGAGTAGCTGGCATCTAGAATTACCTTCCAGACAGCGACTGAATTCGAGCTAGCTGACGAGTTACTCAACAATATTGACAGCGGCGGGACTCGAACCTAGGAACTCCCAGTCAGCGACGCTGCAGTGACTTCACTTGATGCACTGAGCCCCCTGCCCGGTAGCAACTTTTGCTGAACGGTTGATGAGGACACCTGTAGGCAGCCTCCTTCCATCTGGGCGGTCAGTTGCTCTACAGTTGCATGTCTATCCGCCCGCACACATCTCCACATCGCGTCGTTCTGGCTTGTCATCTACGGCCCTTGGTGCGCCAGTTGCCTCGGCGCCGCTTTGAATATCGCCATTTTGCGATGGGTATTCTTCAACCACGGTGGCATGCGAATACTTGACAAACTTAGCCGTTTCGAAAATGCTTCCACCCTTGACCCGAAAGTCAATGATCAAGCCCTTTTGATGACCGATAAACCGCTTCGTTTGTACAACGCGACATGCTTTGTATACTCTCCACCGTTAGTGCTATTGCACGTTTACGTCGGCGGTGGCCACATTAATATGACTGGACGGTGCAGCTTTCCTTCGTGTCTGGCGCGGCAGATGAAATCTAACATCAGAGCGGGGGGGGAGGAACTCGCCTACTTTTAATTTGCAATAATCTCGTGACGCCCCCCCCCCCCCATCTACCATTTTGGACGTCACAATCGAAGGCACCTTAAGAAAATTGACTGTCGCTCGCACATTTCGTCGCTCACGAGGTTCGGGGCCTCGACCTTCACTCCAGCCAACGCATCATTCACGAATAATATTTGTATCAAACGAAACAATAACAATATTTGCAAATTCAAACGAAATAACAATAAATAATATAGAAACCTTAGTCTCTATAACATCTCTATTGTTAGAGAAAAGTATTGCAATGTATAAACCTAAATGAAAATTGATGTTCAATATTTTTACATTTATCCAAATACAATGATTTCATTGACGGCATTTTACGCAATTATTCAACATCCATTCACTGAGTTAAGAATACAGGTTTTTGTATCTGAAATCTTGTTCAAAACGTCCAGGGAACTTACTTACGCTTGCATAGGAATGGAAGGTGAGATACAACTTGATTCTGGAACCCGATTTAGTCAGTTGCTTCATGACATAGTCACGTAATGCTGCAGTCTCAGGTTCAGAGAAAGGCCGAGGCCCCACGTACGTTTCAGAGCATGGATCAGTGCTTCCGCCGATACCTGAGGACACAATTGGACAGTTTTATTCGATATTGTAGTGAAGTGTAGAGATCGATGCTAAGAGGTAATCTGGCTGCTATAGAAACTCGTAGCAATATCTTATTGAATGATTACAGCACAGATAGGATTTGGAACAATTATGTCACCACTATCACTGTGTTGAAATTTTGTGTCGTCTTGTGGAGTGAAATATAGAATAAGAAAAAGCTGTGAAGTTCAAGATAGTATTGCATAGTAGTAAAGAATTAACTTGGTTACTATAGAATTTTAAGTTGCATTAAAATATCTGTATAGGATACTAATAAAATTTAGTTCTTGCTCTCATTTGTGGTATTGTTATTAATTACCATTATTTTTATTGCCATTATTATTATTATTATTATTATTATTATTATTATTATTATTATTATTATTATTCTCTACGTCAAGACTAAAGATGTTATGAGTCAGCTGAATATAAAATATACTCCAGGTTGCAACCAGTTATCTTTAAGAATACACCAGTCTGAATCTTTTTTAACTATTTCACAGATAATTAGATAATAATAATCGAACTTGTTTCAATATTTCGTGCTAACTCTAGAAATTAATTCCTTGATTCCCCATCATGTCAGGTTTTAAACAAAATAAGAAAATATTTTTATATGATTTTAACTAAATAATTCAAACAATATGTCATAAATGGCTTACTTTACAACCATTATTGTTCAGTCAATAGCACAGATTTCATTTTCAAAGGAGTATTTGTACATTCGAAATTGGAAAAATACATTGAAACTGTTTTCTCTACATATAACAGTTATTTGTTATTATTGATCCAATTTAAAACATTTGATTTTGTATTATTTACTGTTTATTTATTGCAAAGAATATTTTTATCATCCGCAAACATAACTGTTCTTCCGTTTCGTATCGTCGAGAGCATATTACGTAGCGTTTACGTGTAGTAGGAAGAAAACAGGGCCTAAAACGAACCCTGCGGACCTCCACATGCAATTAGCAAAGATCGGAAAGGTAAGTAATGTCCCAACATTCCAGTACGGCATTTCTACTCTCAGTGGTCGTTGTTTAAGGTACGAATAAGCGCATTACCAAACTAGAGCATTACCAAACTAAAGCATTACCACGAATTTCATATGAAGGTAATTTTGAAACGAAAATGTTATGATCAATGACGACATAAGCTTTTGAATTCATATTCATAAGATCATATTTCTATTCGACTGTTAGGAATCGGAAAATTGAGAAAACGTGAAAATGTGTCTTTTGGGTACCAAGCAGAGAAGACGGCCAAACTGAAAATATGTCCGAGACTGAAGAGAGAGGGAAACCGAGAAGTTGGAAAAACCTGCGCCATTGCCCAGCGCATCCTCATCGCTTGCACTCACCGTTCCAGTGAATGTCGAAGTTGCGGTTGCCGTCCACCCCGAAGCAGCCCTTCCGCTTCGTCTTCGAGCGCGTCTTGCGCCACAAACGGGACTGCAACGACAGAGCTGTTGGTCTAATCGAACACTCTGGTGGGAACAGTTTGGTGTTTAGTATTTGAGAGAGAAGGTTGGTTCGGTTTTGCTTTATCGCATGTTAAATACATAGACTGGATTTCTGAAACATGCGCTGAACCAGAAGGGTATCGTATCCGAATTCAGCCTATGACCTTCAGGCATCAGTATTAGCGGGAATTTTAAATACACCCAGATACCAAAATTATCACGTTATTACACATCGTTGAAAGAGATATACGGAACATTTCTTTTAAATATTACTTATTTTCATCCTCCATCGTTTTAATTTTGGTTGGTCAACGATGACAATAGTCACTTTATGCCACTTTCGAAATGCTTCTCCGAAATACTTCTCGCTCTCCTTGCAATATGACGTCGAGCGTCTGGTCTGGCATTTCAAACGAATTGCCCGTGATGTGGTCAGGTGGTTCGTGCCACAAACCGGTGCTGCTAAAAGCGAGCAAAAATCGGTGCACCACAGTTACTTGCACATATCTTTCCACCATGGTCTGAACACGGATTTTTGAACCTTGCAATCTGGATTTTGATTGCCGAGAGATTGCCGTCTAAAGCCACAGACTTGGAAACATGAGACCAGACGCTGCAAGGCCGCAACTGTGTTTTCGTGCAAAGAGGAACAACTTTGAGCGGTCGCTGAATTGAACTCAAAGGAACACTTTGCGTCGCAGGCCGCTGGTCGTGTCAATTATACGGAATATTCGTTCACTCGTACTTGAAGGTTCTTTCCTTTCTCGAAGGAAACTATTCTTCATATCGAAGAAATTCTGATCCCTTACATCGAACACCTACGTAGATGCAAGAGGTTTGGGTTCATCGGTGGTATCTGACATATTCATTGCTTTGAGATTAAAAAAATGGATTTTCTTTATCGAGCGTACTGTTCATCAGTTGATGTTACAACGCCAGCGATGAGGGAGCGAGTGTCGGAATTTCTAAGAGTAAATAAGCCGCTCTACGGTAAATGAGCCGTTCTACGGGAGTACAAGACTACACTTTCTCTACGACTTCGAAATTTATTATTTTAAAAATACTAATTGGGCGCCTTAACCTTACAGAACGGCTACAGAACTCCCAATGTTCTCTGACCCTAGCAAACACCAACTCTCAAACTGTGACGTGGCTCACCCCTCTTACGACAGTTGCGACCTGTCGCGGCAGAGCGTCAGCGCCTCTGTGGGCGCCTGCGAGAACCAAGACAAATGCGATTGGTCGACAGCCTTGCGATAATATTCTCGTACGGCCTGTGGAATCGGCACCATTACTGCATCCGATAGCGGACAGAAATGTCTACATTTCGGAGTGAACTGCCCCCCCCCCCCCGCGCCTGGCGGGCGGTCTCCGCTCCGCGCCCTCGCAGAAGGCGCGCGGGCCGCACTCCCCAACGCCTCTCCGACAAGACGGCAGCCCACGCTTTTCCTCTGCCAGGGCAGTTCCACCTGATGGGAAACACCGGCAAAGGTGGCTCAGGGCATCAACCGATGTCACTGCAGTGCCTCTGAATGGAAGGCCCCAAGGGTGCATTCCCGACCATAGCAGGATTTCCCACCCTATCTGCATGACTTGGTCGAGTGTAGCCGCTGTCTGGGGAATTCCAGCGGCCAGTTGCTTTGATCGGTAGTTTTCCCTGGTTTCTCCAATCAACTCCACGCGAATGCAGGAGCAGTTCCCTAGAAAACGGGCCACAGACAGCGCACGAACTTTTCTTCCCATTTCTTGTTCTAATGTATCCTTACCCCTCTCTTACAAACACTAACTAACCCTCACATTCCCTACACAATCACACTTGTCGGTAGGCCGGTCGGGAGTTTCTATCTGCTCTCGGCCGCGGCGGTGCCTCGCTGGTGGGAGATGCGTGGTTGGAGTAATTCTCGTAGGCCCGGGTAGGTGGGCGCCGCAGCTCACCATCCAGCGGCGGTTGACTACCGCCGGCTCCCGCGAAAAGAGAAATTTATTTTACCAGAAAAACAGCCGAAGAAAATTATTACTGCAGCAAAAGAAAACAGCGTTTTCTCCGTCGACGTAAAAGTGGGACAATTTAAATTCCTTCTGAAACGATCAGATCTTTTATTTGGGCTGGCGCTTCGATCCTCTACCTCGCGTTCTTCCACCTGCTTGGGCTATGAGCGAACGCCCCGCCGCGCCATCGCCCCCCCCGCCTCCACCTCGGCCCCACCGACTCCATTGCCCCCATCGCCCACATCGCCCCCGTCGCCCCACCGCCCCCACCACCCCCACCGCCCTCATCGCCCCCATTGCCCCATCGCCCCATCACCCCCCTCGCCCCATCGCCCCCATCGCACCATCGCCCTCCGCCCCCACCGCCCCATCGCCCCCATCGCTCCAACGCCCCCATCGCTCCAACGCCCTCATCGCCCCCATCGGCCCCACCGACCCCATTGCCCCCATCGCCCTCATCGCCCATTCACCCATCGTCCCATCGCCCCCATCGTACCCATCGCCCCCACCGTCCACATCGCCCCATCGCCCCCATCGTCTCATCGCCCCCATTGCCCCCATCGCCCACATGGCCCCCATCCCCCCCATCGCACCCACCGCCCCCCACCGCCCCCATCGACTTATCGCCCCCATCGCCCTCATGGCCTCCTTCGGCCCCACCGACCCCATTGCCCACATCGCCCCCATCGCCCCCATGGCCCCTTCGCCGCCTCGCGTTAAGGTGGCTCCACAAATTCGGCATTCGCCGAGCAGCGAGGTACTGCTCGCCCAATGCCAAACAGCTGATGAGCTCGGCGAATGTTCTCTTCCAAAAGACCAACACGCGGTGGGGAGGGCGAGCACTGAGTTTTTCACTCGACAAATATCAAGCAACTCATCCACCGTACTCGTGACTCGGCGCACGGTCGCTCGCTATTTGCCGAATATCGCATGTGTAGAGCCACCTTTATACGCAGCGCAATGGCGCTCTGCGTGGCAGGAATGTTTCGCAATCGCGAGACTGTCAATGTTATCAGCTCGTAAGTTTTATGCTCGCCCAGCGCATTAGTAATTGCGACGTACGCACAGGCTGCGAACTTTGCCCATCGCGTAGGCGGTTTGGTGCGTCAAAGTGCTGGCGGTGACGCCAATAACCATTTGCATTGAATGGAATTGTCAGGAATTTACTTGGTTGTCCAGGAGACGCCGCGTCCTAGTCACATACGGCAACGTGATGAGGTCAACAGACACAGCTTCTCCCGTATAGCCATGTGGATACTGATTCCGGCCGCGGAAGCCTGCGCATTCATGATGTCTGTGATAGTAACCAATCAAAGTTTATGCGATAAATGATTGTCTTTACAACTGTGTGAGTACATTGTGAACTTGGATCTGTATCACCCTTTGCCACGGCTGCACTAGGAACTCTAGCAGCGTCGGTATCCCTGCGCCCTAGACCCCGGGATGTCGTCGCCAGCGCCACAACCAGCTCTTCGCGTCAATGCAGCAGACTGCAAGTATACCTGGGCAGAACAGTACAATTTCGCTAGCAACTCTTTTCGGTCATGACTTGTGAAAAAGTGCGGAGATCGAATATCTGTCACGAACGGCAGTGAGACACCTTTTCATGCCCTTTTACATTTCCACATCGGTCAATTCCAACGAATCTCTTTTTATTAATTCACAATTGGCTAGTCATTATAGCTTTATTCTATCAATTCTACAATTGATTTACCAAACAGAAAAGATGGTTTCATTTATGCTTTGTACTTTTTTCTTCTTTTTTCTAATATTGTATGTATTTATGTATGTATGTTCTTGGCGCGACAGCCCATGAACGGGCTCAGGCCTACCCGCGACGTCCCTGCCTCGTGGCCATGGGTTAAGAGGGTACGTGTGGTTAGCACATACACATTCCCACGCCGTATGGCTAATAATCGTTGTCCTCATAGTTGGTTCTCCGAGGTTTTAAAAATCTGGTAGGCGCGTATGTCACACACTTTCAACCAGTCCATTCACTCGATTAGTGGCGTAATCTCCGCCCCCCCCCCCAACTGCGCCTTGTGCTGCCCTCTGGAGGGATCCTTTTGCACTTTGGAGGCCTGCGGGGACTGAGAAGTCGTAAGATATATTCACAGCTCACAATGTCTGCACTTAACTATCCAGACTCCGTGAAACATGGTTTTCCCTGTCAGTAAAATCTAATTTTCCTTACCACACTACTTGGATAATTCTTGCTCTCTAGTAAACATTAGCTTCCACTGAAATTTGCTCTATCAGATATCTCGCGTTTCAGATATGGCACATTCATGCTTTTTTATTAGCGTTAATAAATAATAAAAGGATATAAATTGCGTGGTAGAGACTATGATATTAAGAAAACAGTGATATTATTTAATTATAATATAATTTTGTACTAACCTTCTAAGTAACCGATATTTAGAATGGAAATAAAAAATTAGTTTTTTTTAATCCGAAAAAATGTGTAATACTTCAACATTGAAAATTTTACATTTTTTTATTGAAAAAACATACCAAGGTTAAAATTGTTCACCGATTTTTTTTGTAAATGTTCTAATAATTTCTTTCCCTCAAGGGCAGTCCCTTCAAGGTCTCGATCTCCATCCCCTCCGTTATCCGACGACTGAGGAAAAAGTTGTCTTACAGATTTTCGCGAGTACTCGTAGCCGTCGGGGTTGAGCAGCGGGATGACGTGCCAGTCGACGTTGGCGATGAGGTCTGCGTTGGACGGGTTCTCCACCAGCTGCTGGATGATGTAGAGGGCCATGGCGGGGGCGATCCACTCGCGCGCGTGGATGCCGGCGTCGATCAGGATGATTGGCCGAGTGTCGTCGCCTGAGGAGACACCAAGTGCAATTGTAATCATTTAACTTGATTTGATTGCCCCCAAAAACAGTAAAATCTTAAGGAGATGTCTTATACTACAGTCAAATTCTGTGGCTTTAAAATCCCCTGTTAGGCGCCTAAAGTAGGGTTTTAAAGAACGAAATTGTTCGCTATAATTTCCCTAAAATGCAGTAAAATTTGATAAATAAAAGAAACACGCATAAAAGTGTAAATACTAAGCCATGTAGGACTCGCTTTTTAAACAAACGAGCATATTTTAACTTTGGAATAACAGTGCGTTAATTGTATCCTTTTCTGAAGCAGAACGCAGCTAGTGACGCGGAAGCTCCATTGAATAGGAATTGCAGCTAGTCTGAATTTCATTCCAGGAATTGGGTTGCCACCTTCTGAAAGAACGCACATGAGCCGGAGATTTTGAATCGGATTTTGAATTGTAGAAACAAGATGCCAATACATAAATTTATATTTTATGGGTTATTCTCGATCTTGGCACGAAATTTAAATATTATAGAGATCCTATAGAGAATCCTGCAGAGAAAAAAAGGCATGCACTCGACTTGCATTACATAGCATCATGGCGGCTTTTGAGATGCATAGATTTTTTGCGCAGTTTATTGTTAAATTTCAAATTTTGTATAATGAAGATTATTATTTCTTGCAATAATAATTTTTATGAAGGCGAAAGAATTTTAATGTGATATACGGGATCTTGTTTTCCACATTAAAGTGTTGGACACATAATTTTTGACTTTATGAGTTGAAGACAAAACCCGCATGCATGCGCATCACATCACGTACGTCTGCAAAACAATTCCGTATATTTTTCACGACTAATTTAATCGCTCGTATTATCCTGAGATTTTTCACAATGACTTGGAGCCAGGAGATTACTTCCGAAACCCGGACACTCCGGGTCAAACCTGGAGAGGTGGCTACCGTATCCAGAAACACCTTAGAGTTTATTCTCAAGGGATTCAAAGACATTTTTAGATTTTTAGTGCACGAATACGTATTTTATATCTAATAGTAAAATATGCATTCGTTGGTATTACTTAAGTGAATCCTTGTCGTCATGGAAGGGGCGAGTAAATAATTTGGAAGATATACCCCAGAAGAGAACCAGTGATTCTACAGTAGCATGTACTTAACATTTGCAATTTTCGAAATTGCAGGTAATTGAACGAAAATGCGACCTAACGTTTCACACCTTTTACTCTATTAGAGAAGGAAAATTAGAGAAAAATTAGGATTCATTTTTGGTAAAATGTTGAAAATGATCAGTGGTCTCGTAAAGTACCAAAACTCAAAATACCCGTGTCAAAAACCAACAATTCTCCCTCAGCTTACAGTACTCTCTCTATACTCTAAACCGTAGGAGTGAAAGTTTTTACTTTCATCGGAATAAAATAAAATTGTTTGTGGTATACCTGAAAATCTTTAAATAGTTCAGGATTTTTTCTCATACGAATCAAAAAAGAATTCTTGTAATTTGGGAAAATGTCAGTGAGGGGAAAGCTGGCATCACAATGAACGCGAAAAGTGTACAATGACTGGATGAGGGAATTTCAAAGAAGCGGCAACATTGGAAAGGAAACTCTGAAATAGGATTAACACTAGGGCGCACTTGGTCCGTGGGGAGGCTCCCAATTGAGATTTGTAAAATAGACGACATGGTAAGATTCTTTAAGCCCAACACCAACTACCTTCCATGTCCTTATTATCGGTTATATGTGTTGTGTTACATATACGTGTTACTATACGTGTTATTCTGTGCTGAACAGGTACGTTTCTTTGAAAATTGAACTGATCTTTTTAATGAGGTGGTAGAGAATATTACTACAAGAAGGGTCCCGTTTTGATAGCTACTGCTGGCAATATAACTGCATGTTACGTCCAAGCGCTCATTTTGTCAGTTCTTTTACAGTTAGCTGATTTGTAAATGGCTTCATCACTGTCTCTGGCAATGTCATCACCCTGCATGACGGTCTTTTGTTTCCCGACCTGTCAAAGTGGTCCCTTCTTAGAGAAATTCCTCTTTAGCTGCAAAAAGGACTCACACTCCAAACCACGTATTTGAGTATATTCTGATATTTTAATAGAGATAAAAAAGTAGTTTTAATTTAACTCATCACTAAAATACGTAAGGTAACACAAAAATACATTATTTACAGAAACACGAATACATAGAAATCTGCAACGTACATGCACATTATTTCTTAAGTGAATATGTAAAATGAAAACTATTTGAATTGTTTGATATATCCCGTTTGTTAAGTATTTCTCATCTCCATGTAAAGATCCATATAACGACTTTTGATCATTTACGTTGATAATACTTAATGGTTCACAAGGAATCGACATCAGCGTAAGTTCACGTAAACAAATTTTCATAAACTGAAAAGGCTCGAAACTCTGTGAATTCGTATTGGAAGCAAAAAGAACACCAGAGCATGTAAGTTTTAGAATCACAAACTGCTGCATTCTCAATTTTGTTTCTCCAGAAGTCGAAGATTTCTTGAAGAAAGGTTGTAAAGCATCTTCCCAGTTGTAAATCAAAATGGGGTCTTAAAGAAGAATGAAAGATGATGGTTTTGAGCAGCAAGGGTTTGTATTATCTAGGTAAGGGTTCATGGTTTGAATAGCTGCCTCCCTTTTTATACCAGATTTCATTAACCCAAACTTTCGATGACCTATCCAAATAATTGCTCTCGAATTGGAAAATGTTGCATTACGTTCACTTCATACTAATTTGAAAGCCAGCAATTTTTATTTCGCCCTCCATAACCATCCGACTGTTTTTCACAGTTTAAAAATCTAGAAGTTTTTATGAGTGTATGAAAGGAAAATAAGGCCACAGAAGTCTAACCTCTTTTGGATTCTGATTCCAAGAATCTGTAGAAATAAGAGGAATCTTTTTATGTACATGTAGTATATTAAATATAGTCATAGAAGTCCTTTGTAAAACTATGATGTTATACTTCTCTTTGACAAAGGTAGGTTTTGACTGTAGTCAAATTCTCTAGCAAGAAACTCCTTTTAATTTTCGACCTTTTAATAAAATCTGTCTTCAATTCTTGACTGAAAACAGCCCCTTTTTGTGTATCCTTTTTTGACACAGGTATTCATCTTTGACTTATTTTTCAACTTGATTTCAGAGGCATTGCAGAAACCACGGATGTCTGATTTAGGCTTCTCAAAGATGAATTTTGTTTGCCTAACAAATCTAAAGTATGTTTCGTAGGCTACTTTTGTTTTTTGATTTCACAAAAAAGCTCCTATAGGTCTATAGTCCCTTCTTGAGACTACCGCCTATATTTTACTTAGCTCATTTTATTCTATGTCATTTTCATAAGAATTGAACCTACACATGTTCAGTTTGTTACGCTGTAGCAAACTTTATGTTTGACTGTTTCCAAGACATAATTTTCTTTCCGAGATTTGTCTTATCCTCTTTATTACTCTTTAACATTTTATACCACTGAGCGAAATACAGTGCTCACCTCCGCTGGAGATCTTTAGAATGGGCAAATCGCGGCCTTCGTACGAAGAACCGATGCTGCCCACGGAGACTGTGTTGGAATACAGTTTTGCCAGCTCTTGTAGGTAATCTTTCATTTCCTGGTAACTGTGGAACTTATCCCGAGACAAACTGCGGGACTCGCCCTGCAGACTTTCCTTTTCTTCTTGAACGACTCTGCAACAGCACAAGGTTCCGGCGACGTAGTTGCTCGCCAATTATCCAGTATCCGATCACCTGGGATCGGGGCTCTTCGGATATCCGGAAATTCAGATTACAGCTCAGAAATTAGGTAAAAAGGAATGTAAATATAAAAACGTAAATTGATGAAATTATTTTTAACTAGCATAAGGTGACATGCATGACACTTGCGGGACTAATGACCTTAGCACTCGGAACCACTAACCAATCAAAGCCAAAAGATTGTCAATAAATGTATAGAAGAAAGACGTTAGTTGTTTTTTGTACAATATCACATACAAAAATTTCAGTAGGAAGTCAGTAGTTAGTAATGATTAAGATAAAATGGCAAAAGATTAACAAGACATTATTGTATATCAGAAGATTGCGTTTTTAAAATGTAGAGATCACGCGAAAAGGAAACTCGGTATAAGAATAAGAAAGCATAATAATAACATTAGAGAATCAAAAAGCGAAACTCCCTTACAGAACCATTGATTGGATGATGATAATAATGAAATAAACTTCGAAAATGTAAATATTTGTGACCATGAAGAAAGTTTTTTTTCCGATATTCACATCAAAGAGCATTCTCGTTCATATGAAGCTAAATAAAAGAGCGAATAGTATGATCGAAAGTACACACAAATTTTAAGTAGCCTCTTCATAATAATTTACTTACAAGAATCAATAGACATATTTAGATGTTACCTGCAGAAACCTGTTTCAACATCTAGCGATTTGTCTTACCCCTCCCTCCCTTCTCAGCCCTTTCGCAGCTGCGTAGCCTACAGGCTCCTCCCATTCATAATGGAGACGTCGGCATGCACAGGTGCTCAGAGGTTGATATCGTCCCATAATGGAACTGATTTAGTATTTGTTCCTCTCTCACATGGCCCTCGTACATGGACATTTTCTCATATTTATTTATACTTACAACGAATGTCCGGTAAGTGTTCGCATGCACATTGGTACATTGTTTCTAGTTCTTGTCTTTTATAACAAGAATTACACATTTATTCTTACAAAAAGTTTATACTTATTCTTTAAATTTTTACATTGTAAATTCGTTCTGTTTCTTTTATCCTTGAAAAAGAGACAAAACATAGTCTCGCAGTGTTGGATATAACACATAATTTTATCAATTGTTGATTCACGTCTATAAACCTTAAAAATCGACTATAAGTAACAACACTTGAATCATTCTCTCCAATATTCTACGGAATATTGTGAGTTAGCGAAACTTACGTTTGCACGTTGTCGATAGAGATTTCCCAAGCCACGTCCATTTCATTGAGTTGCCTCTGAAAAGATTCCTGGCGGCTCGGACTCACCATGACGTCATCCTTCGACCAAAAGTCCACTTGGACATCGTCCAGCAGTGCAATGTGAAAATCATGAAACTGCGATAACAACCAAACACGCATTCCCCTTTGGAACATGCAATTTTATATACATTTCATTACTGAAATATTAGATTGTGATTTTGTATATTAGATATAGGTTGAATTACTGTTTTGTTTTAGCGTGGGGAACATATTATATGTATTATTTGTGTTACCACACATCTTTGAAAGTTTAGTTTAGTTATATATGTGTAATAATTTTTATTTAAAACTATATTCGACAGCTGGATTTAGTTTTATAACAAAATTCATTTAAATATAGTCTCCTATATTATTTCAGTATTATTTACACCTTTTGTAGCTCTCACACGTAATCAACCTTGATAAATAAGGTATTTAAGGAAGGAGAATTTCATGGAGACGTGCATTTTGACTTTAAAAATATGAAGAATTTGTTTAATAAAAACCATTTAAATATTTATATAAAATGAAACCCGCAGCACTTGTCAGGATTTTTGAATCTGTATCGTTAAATAACTCCTATACCAAGCATCTGATTGAACCATCAAAATTGAACTTTTGAGGACAAAGGCATTAAAGAAAGTTGCTTGCGCCACAATCTGCAGGACAATATTCTTGAATATGTGTGCCGAAGAGCTAAGCATATGCGTATTGGGCGCATTGAAAGTTGGTGGACGTTGGCAGCAAGCAATTTCCGTGTAATATCTTTAAATCAGCGCTGTGATATTCGGAGCGAAAAATCAGAAAGCATGAATGACGTGAAATTCGTAAGGAGAACGTATATTTTTGCCCAAACAGAGGTAACCATGACTATCTCCTCAATTCTCATTGATTCTTACGGCAAAGTAATAATCTTTGTCAATTATGAGTCTCTTCTTTCCAGAACTCTCTCGTCTGATGATAACATAAGGCGATACATAAATCTTCTCGTCGCAGTTAATGCTCTTCGAATCATCTAAGCAATATTTCGCAGCCTCAACAAAACTTTTATTCTAAATTTGTTGCAAACCTCAATTTCAGTGTTCTTTATTTTAATTTTAAATTCTGTAAGAACATTAGAAGTTTAGTAGTTGTTGTGTTTTTGAACAAATAAACACGTTTATTTAACAACTTCCCCTCTTAACATGGGAAAAGGAAAGATATGGAAGAGGGTGGAATTTAACATGCGAGAGTTCTCGCACGGTTACGCAATTCCTTCTTTAATATTCTACTCAACGCCCATTCTCGATTCCACCAAAATCCATTTAATATTCTATTTTCCTCTCGGCTCCAAGATTTCTCCATCACTCAACCTATAGAATGATTTAATTTTTGTAATTATATCCCGCCTTTCTCACTTCTTCACATCTTTCTCCTATATCCCTATCCTTATGTGCTACCTAACTTTAAATTTCAACTATCATTACTCCCATACCTCTTCTCCAGCCAACTATCTCGCTTTACAATATTTTGTACTTTTCTATTTATTTTGTATGTTCATCGCTCCCTCCTGCACTCCTCACTACCGCCTTCCCACCTCTTTTCTCCAATCTCTCTTCATAGTTTATTGCTTTCTTCCAACGCTTTCTTCTTTCGTGATGATTCTGTCCTTTTCCTTCTTAAACGAATACTCCTTTTTAAAAAGATTAAATCCACTAAGCTATCAGAAGCCTTCACACCGCACCCCACTTCCCCCTTCACGACCATCCGCATATCTCATACCTCCCGCACACGAGTATTACCATTGCTCACAGGTATCTAGCATGTCGGAGCCGTCGTGCTCACAGACACATTAAGTCACAATTAACTTTGTTAGAGTTAACATTTTATTGGTTTATTTTACAAGTAAAAAAGGTAAAAACTGTGTGGTTTATTGTGGAAGTTCTTTTAGCGTAGGAGGTTGAATTTTGAAAATTACGGAAGATCAATTTTTTTCGGCGTCTTCTTACAACTTCAGTATTGATAATTTTTTTCCTGAATAAAATGCGTTCTCTAAAGACAGATCTTGACATTAGGTCATGTAAAATATTTTGAAAATATGAAAAGTTTTCGCATAATTTTCTGTAAAATAGAGCAGGGTATTTTTGAAAAATGCAAATTTTGAACATTTTAAACCCACCAAATTGAACATGGAGATTTTTGATTTAAATAAAATCTGTTCTAAAACATCAGCTCTTGAAAAAAGGTCGTGCACAATTTTTGAATCGAGTAGTTTTTGTGTTATTCGTGCTTGAAATTATGCTATTCATAAAAACATTTTCTAAAACACCGCTCAAGATTTCCATGGAAATACTGGGCTGTATAGTATTGTATCCGCAAGTTTTCTTAAACTTTGAATCCCTACCCTTACTTCTTTGCCGACATTAGCTTAAAAATAAATGTTGGCAACAAGCGTAGTTGACCAAATCCGGTAAGTAGAAATGTGCACTCCCGTGTAATTAAAAGTATTTTTTATCTAAAAATGGGCTAAAGATTTGGCACAGTCCCTCGAAATGAACACCCCTTCCCCCCTCGCATCTAGCGAAAAGAGGCGCAAGGAGACATTCGGCTCGGGAACACGGCCCAAGTGGGCCCAAGTGGGCAGAGGGTATTCGTTCATTACTCCTAGTCGTCGATTTTACATAGAAAGTGAGACTCAAAACTAATTTTAAAAGCATGCACTTTTCCTTACATACATGATAATAATACGAATACAATTGTTTGCAAACATATTGAAAAGGGTGCTTTTACTTTAATTTGAGCTCAGGTTTACATCTCTACGATAAATAAATTCAGAAATAAAAGCACCTAAAACATCGCATTGTTTGATAAATTTGAAAAATCCATGTTTCCATTTCGAAAGAATGAGAAAAATAAAAAATTGCGTTTTTGTTTCCATTTATGCATAATGTAAATATATTCACAAATTTTGAAAAGCTTATGGTTGCGCATGGTATTACCTGCGTGTCGCTTATTATAACGCGCACTTCCAACAACACATTCAAAAAATAAAATACTTTGTATATCTACCTGATCGGCATTGGAGTAGTTTAGGTGATAGACTTTGTAGCCTTCGTAAGACGTATCATCGCTGGCGGCTGCAATTATAAAGCGCAGGAGGAGCACCAGAAGAATCACGGGCGCCATCTACAGGAGAGAGCCGGCAGAGCTTCTGCGTTTCCAGATGAAGCTGCTGAAAGTCTGACCAATTTAAAGGGGCGAAAACAGTTGAGTGGAGGAAAGAAGGGAGACGAAAGGGAAGGGGGAAGTTAACCTGTGTCTAGAACGACGATTCAGCGACACTGTGAGAAGAAAGCTATGACTCGAGTCCTTCAAACCGCTGTTTTAATTAGTGAAGATAAATATTGAAACCATGAAAATATTGTGGAACATTAATGGCATTATAAATGTGTACTTGATAGCTTTGTTCCTGCCCGTAATAAAAAGTTCGAAAAGCCTCGTAAAGCAATCACGCGAATGCATGGTCTGAATTCGCCACGCGCGACTGTCAGATACGAATAACTTCCATGAACATACATTAATAAAATAAGACATAACTTCTTTGTTGTCAAAGATCATCAGTTGAAACGGTGTATCGAAGTGACTAATCAGATCACTGTATTCTATTCAGTTACTCATTGTAAATTACTTCGTCTAAAACGTGTCGTCACAATCCATATTTTGTGGGTCACATATATCAAAAAATCGATTGACAGCAAAACTTCTGTCTGTCCGTCCATTTGTCCGTCTCTCTGCCGGTCTGTCAACTGCCCTAGGGTATAAACCGTTCAGACGATTTTCTGTAAAACTGATGTTGCCCAATTGATCTGCCTGAGGTCGCGGCCTCTTGAATTTAAAACCGATATTTTAATTTTGGGTGTACTTTAAATGAAACCCCTTAGACATTTTCAACTTAAAAAATTGGATCCACTTTTTAAATTAAATTTTGTGGTCGGTTGAGGATGTAATTTACTGTATGACCAGATTTATTCACTTTTTCGTTACCGGGGTCCAACAATAAGAGTTTTTCTTGCCAAAATTCGCCACTTTCCCCCGCAGAATTACAATACTTTCTCTTTACTGCGTAAGCCGTAGCGGAAAAGTAAATTAGTTGCGCTGCAACTGCGGATTCTTTCACGCATTATTTGTGACTGCTCTCATTCTTTGAAGCACATACAACAAGAATCACAAATAACTTGAACATTCAGAAGTAAATGCCATCCAATAAATTGCCTTACGAATGCATTTGAAACAACGATATCATTGCCTAATGTCCATCTAATGCATATCTGTATTCTTCCCGACTTTAATAAAGTTGAATGTATTATTTCATTGAATGACAGTGTGACATTAACGTTACGTAAATAAAGCTCATAATCTCACCGCTGACTCAACCATGGCGCCCTTCAACAAGGATATTTGTGAAGTTATTCCGAGAATTTCAGTCGTTGCATTGTATGGCAACGCCGCCTACGATGGTGATATCAAATTATCGTAATAACAGTTTCAACAAACTTATGATACTCAATTTTGTTCACTTTTTTCCTTTGTATTACGTTAGGGTACCCGGTACAGTCGTGGGCACCAGTATAGTGATAGGCACAGCAACTGTAATGGGTGTAATAATAAGATTTTCAAAACAGCGAGAGGCCTTCTGCAGGTAATCTCTGTGTCTTATGTCTTTAAGTTTGAAACCCCAGAGTACGAATTTAATGTGCTCCCGCAGTGAGCGCAGGTTCACTTCAAAAGTTAGTGGTGCGCCCCACCTGTCGTCTATGCATCGAAACGTTGTGAATTCGTTAGCAAATGTGTGTCCAGTTATTAAGGAGTTAAAAGAATGCGTCTGTTTAAATTTGCAATTCGCTCAATGCATGGTGTAGCCAGGTATGTAATCTATGTTTTCATGTGTGTTTTCACCTTCTCAGAGCAGACCATAAGCCAAAACAGGTAGTGACCATAACTGTAAATATTTTTGACCTGCAGGTCAGTTATAGGCGTAGTGTCCATTAGTGTAATTTGAGCAGCTTATTATCCATGCATTGCCGTAATGTTAATATTGAATTTTAGAACATTGTTTGCCTTGTTAAGCGAAAATATACATTTAGAAATATTTTGATCAGTGATAGGCACTGATATTTGAATATGTCCATTACTGACTCAATAAGCGTTCTGGGGTTAAATGTTATCACTAGGGGACGAGTGTTGATTATCTTAAACACCTCCAAAAAATTGTCAATAAAATTCTTTTAAAATGTTTTTAAAATGTCCTAAAAGCAATGAAAAACCACATTAAAATTGGTTAAAACCATCTCAGATTATTAAATTACACTAATTTCGACGTATTAAGATGCTCTGAAGACAAAGAAGTTCACACAGTGAACAATTAAATCAGTTTTAAACATTACTGATGTAATTGAGACTTCTGCCCTTTGTTCAAGTGAACACAGTTTACAAACTTTTGGTTTGGACTGTTCTTTACTAGGAAAAATCTCTCCTCTTTCGTGGATAGCCACAAAAGTCTACTTTTCAGACGAGTGACCTTAGTTCTGAATTACAAATAATTTTACATGGCGTTGAGGACATCCTTCTGAGGCTCTCTCTGGAAAAGACTTCCTTCCGGTGTTGGAAGAGGTATTGCGCGCAATAAAGTCAGAAACTTGTAGCTTTGTTCCCCGGAACCCCGAGAGCATTGGTTTTACCAAATATCTTGGTCGGATGTACAATGACATCGCATCAAATGTGATAGTGAAAACATAGTGAAACGAAAACGAGACGTGGCATTTCTCTTAAGAGTCATTTATCAGTGCGTTTTGAGCTGCGTGGAAGCCTCGCGCGAACGCACAAAACGCACTCGGGCGGGGCGGGGCGGGGGCGAGCTGCGCTCGTGGAGCGACTTATGCGTTGGGGAGCCACTGTGGAACAAATGCCCACGTGTGACTTCGGGCACAGAGTTGACGCCGTGAGCGTGCTTTCATTGAGGAGTGGAGAGGAACACGAGTCAGGCCGATTTTCAATCCGATAAGGATCGCTCCTGCAATCAGGGGAACGGGTTTATCAGGGCTGTAAATAACTGTTAAAACTATTTATTTATAAATACTTATTTATAATAAACCTGTAAATATCAGAGTTCGTGTAAGTATTTGCTGGCGTGTTCCCACGACGTCACACTACCATAGCTTGTATGTACTTGGGTCCAAAATAGATAAAAACATTTTTATACAATAACAACTTTATTGACGACGCTGATGGAATTTTAAACTTAAATATAACTGAATAATTTCGAATACATTAAATGATTTGAGGCCTAGATGCCGGCGACGTGCTCCCCGTAGACGCGCACGGCGGGCCAGAAGGTGCTGACGGTGCGGGAGATGGCGGAGGCGGGCAGGTCGATGGTGTAGGACAGGTCCACGCCGCCCACGCCCTTCACCCAGTCGTCGCTGCCGCCAGCGGCCTCGTCTGCAAAGGAGAAGCAGCGCAACTGTTCGCTGGTGGTGGTCGCGAAAGTACGATTCCAAAGATGGTCAGATGACAAAGGGACCGTCGAATAGAATATCGGATGGCATGTCGGTTGGACTGACGGTAGGACTGTCGAGGTGGACTGACGGTAGGACTGTCGATGTGGACTGTCGATGTGGACTGTCGAGGTGGACTGTCGAGGTGGGCTGTCGAGGTGGGCTGTCGAGGTGTGCTGTCGAGGTGGACTGTCGAGGTGGACTGTCGAGGTGGACTGTCGAGGTGGACTGTCGAGGTGGACTGTCGAGGTGGACTGTCGAGGTGGACTGTCGAGGTGGACTGTCGAGGTGGACTGTCGAGGTGGACTGTCGAGGTGGACTGTCGAGGTGGACTGTCGAGGTGGACTGTCGAGGTGGACTGTCGAGGTGGACTGTCGAGGTGGACTGTCGAGGTGGACTGTCGAGGTGGACTGTCGAGGTGGGCTGTCGAGGTGGGCTGTCGAGGTGGGCTGTCGAGGTGGGCTGTCGAGGTGGGCTGTCGAGGTGGGCTGTCGAGGTGGGCTGTCGAGGTGGGCTGTCGAGGTGGGCTGTCGAGGTGGGCTGTCGAGGTGGGCTGTCGAGGTGGGCTGTCGAGGTGGGCTGTCGAGGTGGGCTGTCGAGGTGGGCTGTCGAGGTGGGCTGTCGAGGTGGGCTGTCGAGGTGGGCTGTCGAGGTGGGCTGTCGAGGTGGGCTGTCGAGGTGGGCTGTCGAGGTGGGCTGTCGAGGTGGGCTGTCGAGGTGGGCTGTCGAGGTGGGCTGTCGAGGTGGGCTGTCGAGGTGGGCTGTCGAGGTGGGCTGTCGAGGTGGGCTGTCGAGGTGGGCTGTCGAGGTGGGCTGTCGAGGTGGGCTGTCGAGGTGGGCTGTCGAGGTGGGCTGTCGAGGTGGGCTGTCGAGGTGGGCTGTCGAGGTGGGCTGTCGAGGTGGGCTGTCGAGGTGGGCTGTCGAGGTGGGCTGTCGAGGTGGGCTGTCGAGGTGGGCTGACGAGGTGGGCTGTCGAGGTGGGCTGTCGAGGTGGGCTGTCGAGGTGGGCTGTCGAGGTGGGCTGTCGAGGTGGACTGTCGAGGTGGACTGTCGAGGTGGACTGTCGAGGTGGACTGTCGAGGTGGACTGTCGAGGTGGACTGTCGAGGTGGACTGTCGAGGTGGACTGTCGAGGTGGACTGTCGAGGTGGACTGTCGAGGTGGACTGTCGAGGTGGACTGTCGAGGTGGACTGTCGAGGTGGACTGTCGAGGTGGACTGTCGAGGTGGACTGTCGAGGTGGACTGTCGAGGTGGACTGTCGAGGTGGACTGTCGAGGTGGACTGTCGAGGTGGACTGTCGAGGTGGACTGTCGAGGTGGACTGTCGAGGTGGACTGTCGAGGTGGACTGTCGAGGTGGACTGTCGAGGTGGACTGTCGAGGTGGACTGTCGAGGTGGACTGTCGAGGTGGACTGTCGAGGTGGACTGTCGAGGTGGACTGTCGAGGTGGACTGTCGAGGTGGACTGTCGAGGTGGACTGTCGAGGTGGACTGTCGAGGTGGACTGTCGAGGTGGACTGTCGAGGTGGACTGTCGAGGTGGACTGTCGAGGTGGACTGTCGAGGTGGACTGTCGAGGTGGACTGTCGAGGTGGACTGTCGAGGTGGACTGTCGAGGTGGACTGTCGAGGTGGACTGTCGAGGTGGACTGTCGAGGTGGACTGTCGAGGTGGACTGTCGAGAGGGACCGTCGGGGACGGACCGTCGGTTGGAATATCCGTGATACTTTGTTATGCCATAACATTGTGACATTCTAAAACGGACAAGATCCAAAGACAGTTTCTCGATCTTCGGATACTTCTGTGAAGTTGTAATAAGCCGGTAAAGAGTTGCACTCACAGAGGACGTTGGTGGAAGAGCCGATGGAGTACTAGCTTCCTCCGGCGGCCACTTGGGGTGCGTTCGCTCTGCGCGCGAGGGCATCCTGCAGATCACAGATGGCAGCACGGTCAAGCCTTGCTCAAACTTTCCCATTTTGAGACTAATGATTACGGCTTTGTTGGTGCGAAGAATATGTTAGCGAGTACTCACCAGAGCTTGCCAGTCAGAGGGCAGTTGGCTCGTGTAGCCCCATGGGTACAGAAGATACTGCGAACATGAAACATGTTGGTGAGAAGCTTGTTTGTTTATTGATGATTCTTACAAAGATGGTACACGGTAAAAAAAGAAGTTGCAATATACCAGATCCATGATACTATAACAAGTTCCCAACTCAAATGAAGTTTTTCGAAAATCCCCAAACGTTTCTGTGTAAATGTGGTTTAAATTTCGAATTTACTGTAGCGCTTAAGCTCCATTTTCTTAAAAACCGCTTCAAATTTTTAAAATATAAAATTGCCATTTAGGACGATGGTTTACTGTTTTTTAATATTCTTAAAATAATATTACTGTTCTACTAATAGAAAACCAAAAAAATTAGAAAAAAATTAAAAAATTACTTTGAGCGGCGGTAGATGGTAACAGGCAAGTGTATGTGGTAAGTTCGAATAGCTACCCGAGACCAAAGGAAATGGAAAACTAATACGGGAAAGTCCGTGCCACCAATAGTTTAATTTTCGTGTTCACGGTTTTGAGTAAAATGTAACAAATAGCCAAAGAAAAGGTAGTTTTTGCATTAATAGACATTAAAATTTCATGTAGTTGTGCCATTTAAACCAATTAAATTGGTTTGTTCAATTTGTATATGCCTTTTTCGCAGTGATATTCAGTATCCTTTTTAGAATACTGTTTTGTAGAATCAAAAATTAAACGATCGCGTTAATTATATTGGTTTCTAAATATTTCGACTTATAACTTCTTTCAAATGCTTGTAAATATTAAAAAAAATATTCATTTTTGTATCTTCGCGTCTCTATGACGTAGCATGTGGTCTGCGTTAAAATCGGTTACTAAGGTAGGAATTTGGGATAAACCACGTGTTTATTTTGACGAGATCAAATATATATAAACATGGCGGCTATTGAAGATTACGTTTCAGGAATTATGTAGTGAATAAAGGGGTTTATGAGTGTAATATTGGAAGAATAATACACATACTGTAGGTATATTAGCCCTTGTAGTTTACTAATTACCTAGTGATTGTATTTGAAGTCCATTCCTTGTAATAGTTTTATAACTGAAACGGGTTCGTTTGGTGTTTGTGGTTGCAAAATAAAACATATGAATGAGTATCATACTTACGTTAACATTTATATTTCCAAAAATAAAACGCTAAGAAGTGGTAAAAAATGTGTATGAACAACGCTAGCGGCTCGCAATGAGAGACGAAGCTGTATTTTGCATTCATCATTTCAAACCATTTTCGGCCAAAATTGCGTGATTAGTGAAGTTACTTTCCTTGGGGTCGATTTAAAAATTAAAAATGTGTTAATTATGACTATCACATGATTTTTTCACACGAATTACCATCAAATCAAACTCAAGAATGTAAGAAATATCCTTAAGAACTTACATTAAGTTTTACAAATGAATGAGTAGATTTGAATTAAGTTATATGATGATTATGTGAAAAAATAAATCTTAACCTTGTAAACCCTTGTGTGTTTTTGGTAGTTTGATTTGAAATCACAACAATGTTTCTCGAAATGTTTCTCTCTGTTGTGAGTACTTTTCTCGAAATGTTTTCTTGAAGGAAAGGAAATTTACAATTTTTTTTCAAAAACTGTTCCAATTTTTTTCTTTAAATTCTCTCCTGGGATATGAAGAAGGGCGCTTACAAAATGTCGTAGATCTCATTTTCATTCAATTCTAAATGTTAAAAAATTGCAAAACTTAGAAGTAAAGCTATTGTAGCATTACTAGTTTGTTTAATCTATTAATGGACCGAAAAATTTAGAAAATGTGAAAAAATACTTTTAAACGCCGAGTGGAAGCAACAAGGAAGATATTTGGGCAAAGTCGACAAACTATCTCAGACTAAAGAAAAACTAAGTAAAGTTAAGTGACTTTTTGGGAAGAGGGTCTCCAGCCCTGTGAATAGTTCAACATAACACATTAATTGTACCCAACAAATGAATTGTTTATTAATTGTATCATTAAAATTGTAGTTTCATTCCACTTGTAGTGTTTTTTATTTAATTACTAGTAAAATACGTCGTATGTAAGTAAACAAGTTTCATGGAAGGAGGGTACGCCACGTCTTGTTTCAGGCTGCGAGCTGTGGATACTCACGTTGCCATAGGAGTGGAAGGTGAGGTAGAGCTTGATGTTCTTGTTGTTGGCGAGCACGTAGTCTCGCAGGGCGGCGGTTTCCGGTTCCGAGAAGCCCCGTGGCCCGGCGTAGGTCTCAGAGCACGGCCGGCTGCTGGCGCCAATCTCTGCGGCGGATTTCAACGCAAAGCAGTGCTGATTAGTCAATAAAATTAGGAAAAAGAACAAATGATAAAGCAATTTATTACTACTTGTGTATTTTCAAGGTGGACAAATGGTATTCCTCCCCTGGATCGTGGTATTCGACAAGAAGGCGCCGACCTCCACGGCGGCTAGTGGGTTTTCCCAACCTAGCATCCTCCACTACATTGGCACGGCGCAGGCTGGAACAAGCCCTGAGCTCCTGAATGGTCTCCCGTCATGAGTGGTAGTGAGCTGGATTACGTGTGTGTGTGTGTGTGTGTGTGTGTGCGTGAGGGGTGAGGAGAGGAAAGGGAGAGGAACGAACGATCGTGTGCGGCTCAACGGCCGTTGGTTACGATACTGCTGCGCGATTGGCCTGGTGTTGATCGGAGAAACCGCGGAAAACTAGCAATCAGACCAGCCGGCCACTAGAATCCCCCCCCCCCAGACAGCGGCCGAATTCGTCGTAGCTATGAAGCTAGTATGGAAAATCCCTCCACCGCCGAGGCTCGTGTCATCAGTTGAGCCTCCTTCCCTGAAGAGTTGAGAGAGCGAGCGAGTGAGCCACTCACCCATCCAGTGGAAGTGGAAGTTGCGGTTGCCGTCGACGCCCTGGCCGCGGTCGGACAGCAGGCAGCGCTGCGTCTCCGAACGCGTCTTGCGCCACACACACACACACCACCCCCTCGAAAGGCTTGCTCCCTCCAACCCCCACCCCTTCCGACATCCTCCAACCCAGTGGCGTTTCCCCCTCAATGCACCCCCGAAATGTTACAAGCGAACGACGAAGACAGGACGAGCTGCCTCGACTCTGCAACTCTGGCAGGCGTGAGAGCATCTCGGCGTACGACAAGGTCGATCTCCCTTTGGAGTCGAGCTGCAAGGCTACCAAAGGTGAAAGCCAGCAGCAGCAGAGAGGGTCAGCCGCAGAACACAGCAGCTCTTCTTCCGTCATGCCTAGATCCTCCCCTCTCTATAAGAATGTTCTCTCTCACCCATCCTCCTCCGCTCTATTTATGCACGTAATGACCATGTAGCACGTATGTTGAGAATCTCATTCGCCATTCCCCCCTCCAAAGACGAAGTAAAATCGAGTCACTCCTTACACCCCAATGATGTCAGCTTTTGAAGGCGGGTCATCCCCATGCGTCCATTGGCGTCGACTTTAAACAAACCATACTCGGGAAACCCACCCCGCGTGCCACTCCGCGATCTAGCGAGATGTAGAATAGTTTGTACCGGATGTCCAGAGTTGGCTCGACACAATCGGTTGACGAACAAGAATATTGTATATAATGCTTGTACGTCTTACAGAAGACGCTGTTTGCTACAGCGACGACTGCAAGAGCCCGAGACCGGAGCTCAGACGGCAACAAAAGACAAACATTTTCTCGTCGCGGAGCCGGTGACAATAGAGCTTCCATCTACCAAACACTACAGACAAACGTACGCTACGCTATACGGTCGGCAGGTCAGCGGCACTATATCGGCAACATTTACCCTTTTACGATCAGCGATTATCGAAAATTTAAGAAGCAATTAATATTACAAACGTGAATGAAATTGTAACAGGCTACAGAAGAGAGTCTATGCGAAGATGAATCACTCACAGACGTGTGGGAGTACTCGTAGCCGTCGGGGTTGAGCAGCGGGATGACGTGCCAGTCGACGTTGGCGATGAGGTCTGCGTTGGACGGGTTCTCCACCAGCTGCTGGATGATGTAGAGGGCCATGGAGGGGGCGATCCACTCGCGCGCGTGGATGCCGGCGTCGATCAGGATGACGGGACGGTTGCCATTCCCTGAAAGGGCCTTGTCCTTGGAATCGGTGCAACAAAAAGGTGCGATGTCGCATTTTACTGCTTTTGAGTTAACGGTGGGAAATTGTTCTTAAAATATGAACTCCTATAAACTATAAAGTACGTTGTCCGTGAATTCTGTGACGTCTGTAGAGTACCCTTCAAGTATTAATGTTAAGAAGAAACGATCGATGTCCGGAATTAAGAATATTATTGCTATCTCTTCAAACTTTGAAGGACATCGAACGTTTTTGTTTTCTGTGATTAATTTATATTTTATAGAAATAAAATTGGAGTGAGTGTCTGATTTAAAAATAAATCTTTTATATACTCTCATTTGCCTTTTTAGATAAATAAAAACCAATTTAATTGTTTTTACGATTTTTGTCTGTTAGGGGTCAACATCTGGATCGGCTTTCCGAACATATTTCGATACGTTTTGTTACTGAAGAGGAAGTTTTAAAGCGCAAACCATGGGCTACTTTTTTCAAATGTCATTTCCCCTCGCCCACATAGGAGTGTTTGTTCGTTTCCTGCAAATCTGTCCGGTGCTCGGGGAGCGTTCACCTCCCGTGGAGACCTTGACGAGCGGGACCGCCCTGCCCTCGGAGACGACGTGGGGGAAGGCGGCCGCCAGCTCCTGCAGGTAGGCCTGGATCTCCGCGTAGCGGTTGTACTTGACGGCGCGGCCGCTGCCATCCAGAGGCGCCTGCAGCTGGCGCATGCGCTCCGCGTCGACGGCCCTGCAGCGCGCGGATTCTCAGCCTACGACTTCCCCGAACCCATGGAGGCATAGCGATGCGTATGGCGGAAATAAATGTTATCACTCGTGTTTTACGAGTTTTACTTTTACAATTTACGCGAGCACTCTTACGTTAGGTTAGGTTAGGTTAGGTTAGGTTAGGTTAGGTTAGGAACAAATTGTACATTTATTGCGACAAACATTAGATATTTATTTATTTATCGTATGGGACTATCAGCGAGTAGTGTCCTTGCGCAGTGTTCCGCACCTGAGTTTTCATCCCAAGCTTCCCTGGAAGCCTACCTCCGACCCCGGTCTGGGGACATTTTTGCCAGATGGCGGTCTCAGTTCATTATATCCGAACTATCTGTTTGGGAGAAAGTGAGATCTCGTAAAAGATTTTGTCGGAGAAATTTAATTTTGCCGGACATACACAATAGATTTTTGCCACGTTAATTCTACTATTTACTTACATTTCAAAAAGCCCGGCATTTCGTTTCCTTAATTACTACTGCGTAGTGGCGTTCCAGAATTGCGGCTTAATGCATTGTATCCAAATAAGGTTCTGCCGCAAGATCAATGCTTTTGGAGTTGTGAAAATTGAAAATGGCGTCTCTCTGCGACCGCAGCCGGGGTCGGTAGCTTTCTTGAAAATGTTTTCTTCCAGGAAGACCAGAGATATTTACTGATGAAGTTGTGAACTCGTCTCCAAATAAGTTTGCCCCGACGGGCCTACAGACTGCAGTAGTGCACAAACCGTATTCCATGATGGAAGCATGTTTCTCCCGCCCCCACCTGTTCTATATTCACTACTCCCTTGCATCTGACTTGCATTTGCATCTTTGTTGTGGTGTTTGGTATGCTCGCTTGCGCCGGTTTTTCTTGACTGTGTGGTGCTTCGTTTTCTGTTTGTGTTTTTCTTTCTGTGCTCGTAGACAGAGTGTTATGTAATTAATTATCTCTTTGAATACTGTGACGTATTTCAGAAGAACATCTCATGACTCTGCAACGCGAGTACTCATAAAGAGAATAGGACCACCTTACCCGAAACTGGAGATTGTTCGGACAAATAAAAGGTGCCGTCGCTCTTTTAACAGGTACTTTAATGAAACGCGTTATTGACAAGCTAATTACCTTCGAGGGTACGTCGAAGTAAATGCGTTTTATTGTTTGTAGTTTTACTGTGTTTACCCCAAATTGACAGTGAATAGACAATAAATCTGAAACATTTAAAAGAGAAGGTATAAGGGTATTGGTTTATCTTTATAAATCAAATTTATCCTTTGTCCCCAATTCCATTCCTACAGCCCCTCCTGTATGTATTCTGTTGCCCTCTCGAAATTTTCTCTGAAGTCGCCACTGGCACTTTTATTTCTAATTTCCCAAGCGCCCAGAAATTGAAAAAAAACAACTATGCAGCCTCTGGCCTTTTGAGAGGAATCTGCAGTTTTGTGAGATTCTCAGACTCAGAAGAATAAAAAACTTCTCGACCGTAATGAGGCTTTGGTAGTGAACTCGACAATTCGAAATTCTACCAAAGTAGTTGTTGAATAGTGTAATTCCTTTTTTGTGCAGACCAGATTAAACCTAGTGACCTAGTGACAAGTCTTCGGTGATTACGTATAAAATTGATCAGGAGCAGGAAGTGGCAGTGAGCGAGAATCGTTTAATATCGTAAATATGTTCATATAAAGACATCGCTCAATTTCAGTCAAATGAACTATTCGCATGAATGTGCAAGCTGGATAATATCCAAATGAATTTCGTACTATTGTCTGAGAAGTTGCTTCTGAATATTCACCGTGACACAAAATCTGGAAGAAGGGAAATGGAAGCTGAGTATTCTTCAAAGGGTCCCGCTTTGCAATGGGTTTATACCGTCCGCGTGATCGCTCGAAGGTGAATTTCTCACTGTAAAGATTCCTTGTTTCGAAGAAATTGTTTGTAATATATTATTTACATCACTAAGAACTTTTAGCGAGGATCATCATGTACACAATTTATTTTGTAATGTGCGTGCGAAGAGCTTTACAAAGTCTTCGGTGGAAAGGAAGACTCAATGAAAAGGAAATCCTACCACCAAAAAATGAAGATTCACGAAAGATATCTTTGAAAAATAATTAGATGTTGAAAACTACTAAAAGTGTATGAGGTTTCAAGTGGTGATATCTTAAGATATAGTTAATAAGAGGCGCTCGAAACCTTTGTGAATTACAAGTAGATAACGATTGCACGATAAGATCCTACGTCGCCTGACTCCAAGCGGCAATCTTTTGCCCAAAGGCTTTCTTTCTGAATCGTCCAAGTCGCGTTGCTAAAGATTATTATTTTAAGGAAGCGAAATATAGTGTATTGCTTCATCTATTCATGTTTGATCCTATTTTCTGCATGTGAATTCTAATAAGAAAGACAAAGAGAAATGTATATAGATTCAGCATATTAAAAAAATTCAACAAATTAAAATTTCTAGAAAATTAAAAACATATTGTATTTTTTTTATTACCACAAATACCCGGCATTGCTCAGGGTGAATTCTCAGGTTCGTGGATTCATTGATTGATGATTCTGGGCGCGACAACTGCTAACGTCATTAATACCATAAGAATAGTGTGTCTTATTCCCCCGGAGGTGGCGGTAATCTTCCCCCACTGGCTGATGAGACCTGGCACCGACCAGTCCGTCAGCTAGCAGGTTTTCCACTACCAGATATCTCTCACAATGTAAGTGTATGTAAGGGGTGAGGATAAGGCAAATAATGGGAAGGAAAGATCGCGCGTGTTCTTGGCCCGTTTACATAGCTCTGCTCCGGCATTCTCCTAGTAGTGATCGAAAAAACATAAAAAACTCTCGATCAGAGGAGCCATCCGCTGGTATTCTTCTGCAGAGAGCGACTGAATTCGACCTAGCCATGATTGGGAGTCGAACCTAGAATCTCGCGATCAGCGATACTTTTATTCGCAATTCAACTCAAAATAGTAAAAGAGAAGGAGTGGTAATTACGGAGCTGAAGAAAACGAGCACAGATTTTACTTCCCCTCTCATACAGTTTGAGCTGTTCCTTAAGTAAAATAATGAAATAATCGTTCGGTAAGTCCACATAATCCTCCTTCCTTTGAGTAAGTGGGTAAAAATCGGTTAGGCGAAAGAAAAACCCAATAAATTCCAACGAAGCCCTTTCCCGCCGGGTTGGCGGGGGGGGGGGGGGACTCACCTCTGCACGTCGCTGACGAGCGTCTCCCAGCGGACGCCCGCGCGGCGCAGCTGCTCCAGGAAGGCGCCCGGCGCTCGGGGCCACCATGACGGCGCCGGGCGACCAGAAGTCCAGCGCCGCTCGCCCCGCGCGCCGCGCATCCACTCCGCCTGGGCAGGCGGCGCCCCTCCGCTGCAGCCAGGCACGCACGCGCGGACAGACACACGCGCGGACAGACGCACGCGCGGACAGACGCACGCGCGGACAGACGCACGCGCGGACAGACGCACGCGCGGACAGACACACGGGCGGACAGACGCACGCGCGGACAGACACACGCGCGGACAGACGCACGCGCGGACAGACGCACGCGCGGACAGACGCACGCGCGGACAGACGCACGCGCGGACAGACGCACGCGCGGACAGACACACGGGCGGACAGACGCACGCGCGGACAGACACACGCGCGGACAGACACACGCGCGGACAGACACACGCGCGGACAGACACACGTGCGGACAGACACACGTGCGGACAGACACACGTGCGGACAGACACACGTGCGGACAGACACACGTGCGGACAGACACACGTGCGGACAGACACACGTGCGGACAGACACACGTGCGGACAGACACACGTGCGGACAGACACACGTGCGGACAGACACACGTGCGGACAGACACACGTGCGGACAGACACACGTGCGGACAGACACACGCGCGGACAGACGCACGTGCGGACAGACGCACGTGCGGACAGACGCACGTGTGGACAGACGCACGTGCGGACAGACACACGTGCGGACAGACACACGTGCGGACAGACACACGTGCGGACAGACACACGTGCGGACAGACACACGTGCGGACAGACACACGTGCGGACAGACACACGTGCGGACAGACACACGTGCGGGCAGACACACGTGCGGACAGAGGCACGTGCGGACAGAGGCACGTGCGGACAGACGCACGTGCGGACAGACACACGTGCGGACAGACACACGTGCGGACAGACACACGTGCGGACAGACACACGTGCGGACAGACACACGTGCGGACAGACACACGTGCGGGCAGACACACGTGCGGACAGAGGCACGTGCGGACAGACGCACGTGCGGACAGACGCACGTGCGGACAGACGCACGCGCGGACAGACGCACGCGCGGAAAGACGCACGCGCGGAAAGACACACGTGCGGAAAGAGACAGTGCGAACAGACTTGCGGAAAGACAGACGGACGAAAAGTCGAATGGACAAAAAATCAAATGACCAGACGAAAAATCAGATGGCCCGACGGACAATCATGGATAACCAGATAGAGAGTTACATACAAGCGGACAATCTGATAGACAGCTTTCCCGAAGAACCATTTTTTCTGTATCGGGAATCTAAAACGCATTGATTCTCACTACATTACGTGTTGGAAGATGTATCTCACTACACAGAGCGACAAGATTTCTCCTCTTTGCAATTTCATGGCCCCGCAATACGCGTTTCAAAATGTTCTCTTTCCACTGCAGCATCACTATAATTTTCCCTTTCTCGCTTACCGCTACGCAGTGGAGACATATGTATGAAATGCTGCGCGAAAAAAAAACAGTAAATTTTCAGCGGAAAATTATTGCCGGGCTTAGAAACGAAAAAATGGATAAGCCAGTTGCAAAATTTAGAAACAAAAATCTTCTAATACGTGGTGTAGTCAGAATTCATTTTTTGTGAGTCCTTGATACCGAAAACTCGAATGACGGCAAAACATGTTTATCTGTGCGCAAAGCTTGCGGCTAAACCGTTCAGCCAGTTTTCTCCAAAATTCATATTTCCCAATCGATCTGATGTCGGGAAAATTACACTGATATTTTAATTTTGTGAGGTATTTTACCTGAAGACCCTGGGACATTTTCAAAAATTTTTAAAAAATAGCTCAATCGTTTTGATTAAATTTGGTTTTTGGATAGTGTGAAGGACGTTTAAGCAACTGAGGCAGGTCTAATTTTCGTTGAATATAATGAAATTTAATGAAAATTTTTCGAAAATTGCAAAAGTTCAAAATTTTTTCGGCGGTTTCGTACAGCTACAATTACAAAGATAGAGACTTTTCCCATTAATAAAGTCTGTTCCTTAAAGATAGATTTTGAAGTAAGGTCTTGTACAATTTTTCGACGTTTGAGTACTTTCGACGTAATTTTGCGTGAGAAAGCAGTACTGTTTTAGTACTCTAGGTCTTTCCTACCCATCCTAAGGTTAAGAAGACAAGTATACACGGTCAAGGGATGTCTTCGTGCTAACCACAGGAACTCCTCATCCCATGGCCGAGAGGCTGGGCCTCCGCTGGCCGGCCAAGGCCCGCGGCGAGCCAAAGGGCAGGACAGACGCAGCGCGCGGTACCTGCGCGGGGGAGGCGGGGTGCAGGCGGAAGACGCGGTAGCCCTCGAGGGAGCGGTGGGCCGCGGCCAGCGCCGCCAGGCACGCGACGAGCAACGCACGCACCACGCGCATCTCGGCGACGGTGCGCCCCCCTCCCCCTCCCCTAGCGACGAAAGTCCACAGCCTATCTCTCCCGCAACCGATTGGGTCTCTTATGAAGTGCAGAGATTGAGGCGGAAATCAAGGCCTCTGACAAGAATTCCCAAGTCACCAGGTTTTAATTAGAATTCTAAAGATAACCAGGAATATTTGGAACAGCAGATCAAATTCTGTAGGCTTGGGTACTTGTGCATTAACAATTTGGCGTTCGAATACGCGTGAAATCAATTTCCCTGCGCGAACATTAAGCTATTAATTAGGGCTGAATTTAATTAAGGCATTAGAGATTCAGAAATCAGAAGGTGCATCTCGGGCTTCCTACAGCCCTAGTCATGCCACGGAGAATTGGTGAGAGTTACAAGAGAAGGTTACAAGAGAAACACACAGGTAGAAATGGCCTAAAAATAGATGTCTAAACCGGGAAGAATGTAAAAATTAATGCGGTTGTAGTCTTACATGTAGTTATTAATTGACAAGGTATCCAAAAAAGCAGTATTAAATAAACTCGATGGTTACAACAGAAATCTTGTAAAAATCCATTTATTTGTGTAAATAGAACTAATCTTCCAAAATGTATTTTACACTAAATTCAAATCTTACATTCCAGCGTGCATGTTTGCAGGAATTTTACATCATCTTCAGTGTTCCCATTTCAGGTGTATAAAGGAAAATATAAAACAATATATACAGATACATGGCTATTAAACGTGCACCCTTGCCGGCGCCATTTTGGCTTTTGGCGACTTAGAAAGCTAACAAGGAGACAATGGAGAAGAGGGGAAGATTGGGGGTTCGATGGAGAATACTCAATAAAGGACTGTTTTACATTGGTGCGGTCATTTAGACAGAAGGTAGAAGGATTGTGTCTAATTTTTGAATTTGAAAATCTTCTAATATATTTGTCCTTTGGTTTCAACATAATGTAACCTCTATGCTCTTAAATATTCACTAATTCTCTGAGTCTGTCCCGTGTATGCAGAATAGCTGTCATTGCAGCATTGTATCGCACTCTTATCTAATTTAGAAATTGAATTCTTATTCTTGGGGAATATGATTTTTAATTTAATAGTTCTCTGGTAAACTCTTGCTTATTTGCCTTTTTGAAGCAACATCCTCTATTTAGAGATGCAGATATTGGGAGATGCCATACTTTGGTGACGCGTCTCTAAAAATAGAACGTGAACGTCGAAGAGCATGGAGATTACATCAGAACAATACCACTTTTGCGTCCCAGCTCCGTGAAACAAACTCATTATTCAGACAATAACAAAAATTTCAAAATTTTACAAGTTGAAAGCAAAGAACTAAACTTAAATATGTTAGACATTTTTAAATTCAATATTCACAAAAATGTTCTCCTACCTCCTGCGTTAGTGACCGAACAAAAGTAAAAAGTCTCACGTCGTCGATTCCCCATCCTTTCCTCGTTCGTTTCCAAAGCCGCCCAGTGCAGAAAAGGGTGCCGGAACGGGGAATTTAACAGCCTTGTTTCGTATTTGTAAAATGGCGATTTGTCGTTGGTGGCCTTCCAAATAAAATAATTAGAGGCGTTGTCTCTGCCAACAATACTATTTATTAAAAGATGAGCTTTCGATGGCTTAGCAATCATGACCACAAATATTTTTAAAAGTTTAAATCAGAGATAACGTCTGTTATCTCTTTTAATTCGATTAGTATTCTGACCTTATTAAAAGACTAAAATAGTTTCGTATCTTATTAATAAGGCTGGAATACTCTTCCAATTAAAACATTGTTATGTATTAATAGATTACTAATAGAAAAGTAATTGGGAGTTTTGAAATATATAATTTTAAAAATAAGAGAATTTAACATCATAACAAATGAAAGAACAAAAAAGGGGGACCGTGTAATAAATAATTTCATACCACAGTAATTTTGTGAATCTATGGAAGAAAATAAATACATAAAATTGAAAACATGAACTGCAAGTGGAGCCGTTTCTTGCCTGCTGCGTGGAAGCTAGAAAGGCGACGGGCGTTCGGGTGAGCCGGGGGCGGGTGGAAGGGGTGGAAGGGGAGGAAGGGGAGGAAGGGGAGGAAGGGGAGGAAGGGGAGGAAGGGGAGGAAGGGGAGGAAGGGGAGGAAGGGGAGGAAGGGGAGGAAGGGGAGGAAGGTCATCGGCCGCCTCGAAGGGCGCGGGGTGGGGACGGGGTTTAACCCTCTGCATTGAACCACTGCCTGACAGCCAGATTCACTTTCCAATGCCGTTAATGGGAATGTCGCTGTAAGTACGCGAAGCGTCTTCACCTAGTGATTCAGCGCGTGTATAATCTTCAAGGAGAGACGGTCATTGCAGCTCTGGGAGGCGACCTTTTCATGAAAACTGTTGTTTTTGGGAACTAGCGATGCCTCACAGGGAGGGTTCCCACAGTTGTAGGTTTTGATATCTGTTTGTCGTGTACATGTTCCTGTATATGCATTATTTAAAGTCTGCTTTCTGCTTCTCAAGCAGATTTCTTTATTGAAGTGCTTTGTACAAACCATTAAAATATTTTTCTCTCAAGAGTTTTATGGATATTTATGTTTATTACTTAATGTATGTTGACTTTATTTATAGATAGTCTGACAATGATTATGCACAAAGAGAAGAAAACCATTCTTTTTGTCAAAGTTAATAAACTTCACAGTAATTTTTTTGAAGAAAGTCTTTTTTAATAAAAACTTGTAGGAAAACCCAGAAATTTTCTGAATTCTATGATTTCAAGATGTAGATATTCTGAGGTAGATATTCTCATTGAAGGATTAAAAAATTATGTTCCCATCAGAGGATTAATAATAAGTTCAGCGGAGGGGAAGGTTACGGTTTATGTTTTCTTTGAATATGTTAGCAATTGCAGAAAGTGAAAGTTACTCTTGTAATACTGTTACACACAAAGAAATTCAAATATTCGAAAATAATACATCCGAAAATACAAGAGCAGGGGAAGTAAAGACTCATTGGAAATCAGTATGATACCGTAATGCATCTCAGAATTATGAATTTTATCGAAGAGTTTGACAATATAAATAAGCTGGCACTTAACGGATGGCTGCATGTCGAAATGAAGAAAGCTCAATTGCCGCCGACTGCAAATATACTCAGCAATATCTTAAAGAAACGTTTTGGCACTTGCCTGAATGGCCGTCCTATACCTCTCATATGGTGTTACCAAAGTGCCACAAAGTAATTTCTTAATACGTCAATAGGCACTTTACACCGTATGAGACGTTGTGGAGAGACAGGCAAATAAAAGCACAAAACAAAAGAGTATCTCAACATTTGGAGTGGAGAGACTGAGGGTCTGAAAGAGAATAACTATCAAAATAGAGATCGTTCACCTAATAGCATTTTTAATTACTTTTTCACTTGTGCAATCACTTCTTCAGGAAATAAGCCGCTCTCCAATAAGAATAGAGCAGACTTTACCTAATTTTCTATTGTGTCGTCGAAGTAAGCTAACTAATTGCGCCGCTATAGATTATAGTATTGCACGATAACCTACATGCACTTGCAACAACAGATGCACAGATAAAGAAAACCATAAGCAAACACTGAAATTATTACTGTGGTTTCTCTAATTACTCGATAATCCTTCATGCATTAACTCGTCAGATGGAACATTTGCATAATGTAACATTCATAGCAAAAGAAACATTTTCTGTGTGATGCATTGAAGCCATCTGCCGCTACATTTTACCTTTCACATGTGAAGGGAACAAAGCTGCTCATCAATTTACAAAATTACATTTCTAACCATATGTGTTCGAGTGATGTCTGTGAAATATATTCGATATTACGTAGCTCGTGAAGTTCATCAGAGGAGAATAGTATGTAACAGCGTTTCCCGACCTTCGTTGAGCTTTCCTTTGTACATTGCCTGCACCGCAATAGGTACGGGAACCACAGCATAATATTGACACTGGCATAAAAGTAACAGTGAAATCCGGTGAGAAACAAAAGCGCAGTAAAATGAAGACCCGCCTGTCAACTGAGTTTTTCGCTGCAGTCTCGCCGGTTGTGTGGTTCATCTGGCTGTCAGGAACTTTACCCGGAATCTATCCCGCATCCCAAGAAGCGCGTGTGTGGAAACGCCGCTTTGCTCACACCGCAATTATGGCCACAGTGCTTTTGGGAGTTTCTGTGATGTACTGCGTGGATTTCATGAAGAGCTTCCCCTCGGCGGGCAACTGGGAGGCGCTCGCGCCGTTCCTGGCGCATCTGCTGGTGCAGCCGGTCCATTGCCTGGTTTGCCTCGTCGTCGCACTGGCTGGCCACCGCCGGCAGCTGAAGCGTCTCTTGGCAGCGATTCCTTTAATCGACTGCTTACTCTTTGAGAATCCGGAAGACGACTACCGAGCAATGAAGAAATACTTGCGCAAGGTTACGTTGCGTTTCGGTCTATTGTTTGTGATCTTAGGGTTAATTCTTGCATGGTGTGCGTACGGAGAGGGGCGCCATACCATACAATTATACTGGTATTTTTTCTGCTTCTTTAACACCTCTGTGACTTTAAAATTTGTCTCCTTAGTTCTTCTTCTTCGGCAAAGATATCGGAGGTTAAATTACCTCTTAAAGTGTGTTGTATCTGTGCATAAAGGAAAAACTAAAGCATTTGAATGTTTAGATATTCTCAACGATTCTCTAAACACCAAAGAAAAGAAGCATACGTTTATTAATTGTGATGCAGTTAAAAATGTCGAATTATTTGGAAGAGCCTACCCTAAAAATAACATTACCCGAATAAATCCAAACGAAAGAATTCAGACTCTGCAAGAAATACATTATTGCTTGTATGAAATGAGTAGAATAATCGATAGAGCATTTGCGATTCAGAATCTCAGTGATGTAGGTTCCGCATTTTGGTTCATGCTGCTCAATGCCTATGGGTTATCTGGCACAAAATCATTTGCAAAATTTAGGTTTACTCGCAGTTCTTCTATTTTAACGGTAGCTGCTGCAGGAGTAGACTTTTCCATTTCTGTTTTATACAATTTTCTTCGTATACTGTGTGTGTGTTGGGCTTGCTCCAGCATTCATGCCGAAGCGCTGGAATCATCGAGCTTGCTCACCCGTCTACTGTTGAATTCGCGTCTTCCGGAAGACACCAAACACCAGGTGCAGACGTTCCAGAATCAAATCGCCAGAACGGAGGTGCTGTTCAGTGCCGGGAAAGTGCTACGCATCCATTTGCCTCTGGCTTTCACTATCCTCTCCTCGCTTGTGACGTATGTTGTTGTGTTGAGTCAGTTCGGGAACTTGGCCCAGTCTGATTGATTGACGGCGGTGACGTCACGCCGCGCCGGCGGGACAGGGCTGGGGTTGCGCGCTCTGCGACTGCGCTCCAGTCCACGACCTTCTCCACTCACTCCTAATGACCTCAGACATCGTCAGTAGTGAGTCTTGGAAATGATCATAAGGCGGTGGTGATGGATGCAACGAAGTCGAGAAACTAAAAATAAAATTAAAAGGTGCTTGGCACGGGAATGTGTGCTCCTAAGGCGAAAACAATAAAGGAATTATTTGAAGGGTTCGCGTGCCAAACATGGTAACCCAAATGGAGACTTTGCGAGATGTAAGCAAATGAACATGTTTACAGGAAGGTGTTTAATTGGGGTACATGAAGATGGTAACAACCACACAATAACAATGTGCCATAAATTGGACTAATTGAGAATCACAACTTTGAGGGAACGCAACTCCCGAGGCCTTCATTTATTGTTAATACTATAGCGAACATGCTGATATGGAGTTTTCCATCTTAAGCGACTCATTCAGAATAATGAAATTATAGAAAGCTGCTCTGCAAAGGCAGAATGGAAGAAGCTTTTCTACCATTTTGGCCTGATCCAAAATGTCGCCTATTTTCAGCATAGCTAGCTCCAGAACCCTTCCTCAAAATAAAGTAAATAATTGCGTTTTGTAGGGAATTTGATCCAGTTCATTTTTAATATTCGTTTTGAATAGTCTTTGCAATAAATTGCATAGGCTACAGAAGAAAACTGAAAAATTGGCCATATTTTTATTGTTTATACATTTTTTTCTGTATAGCCGACCTCTTTAGAGGTGACAGAAAATTTGAATTCATCACTCCTCGCCTAAAAACGACATAAAACCGGGAAAAAAATCAGATTTTTTTCTGGGTTGGATTCCCTTTGATAGCTCTGATCGAAATACATGTTACAGAGTGGCGCCTCCAGAAGCAAATCGGACGCGAACCAATCGAGTCCCCAGATGCGAAGAGCGCGTACCGTCCTTCCGCCGAGCCGATTCAGCCATTTTGTGTCCAGTTGTGCGGAGAGTTGGAAGTGTGCGGTGTTGTGTGTGCCGAGAGTAGCAGCCCAGCCTGGAGGGGCTCTGGGCTGGGAGGACGTTAAGCGCCGGCGGTTGCGCCGCTCTGCGTCTGGGGACTCTAAGAGGTTGGACAGCGGCTTCCATCGATAGGCGCCCCCTCCCCTTCCCTTCCCCGTCCCCATTCGCACCCCCTCCCTTCCCCCACAGCGAGCCTGGTGCTGAGGCCCTTAGCCGGAACCGAACCTCGGACGCTCTGCGAGTGACTCGAGACCCTACGGACGGGACCGAGCGCCGGCGCGCCGGCGAGGCTCTGTTGCCTCTAGCGCACTCCACGAGAAGGAACGAGTCCCTGGTCGTTGGAGTTCCATGCAAGCACCTGCACTTTCTGACATTGGGTGGAAATCTGGCGTTTGATGTACTTCCTTCAGGATAAAGAAATAAACGTTTTTTTGACAAAAATAGCTTGCTATTCACTCATTGCTTCCTGGACATATCAATAAAGGTTACCATATGTAGGGGCAAAAAGATGTATACCTGTAAATCATAAAAAAATGTTTGAAATCATATTTTACAGACACGTCTTTCACTGCACTTACTGCAGCACTCACAAAATTCACGAGGCCCAGGAACGCTACTACATCGTTAGACGATTCAGTTTCATCATTCAGCAATTCCGTATGTAGGCAAGCTTTCTGTTTAGAACCACTTTTCCTATCCACTTTCCCATTGGCCTTCAGCTTCTGGATCAATGACCTCCATCTCGATCAGGTTTTCGTCCAGTTTCTCTGATTCTCTAGCAACTGCTGAGATAGACCCTTGTTTTGCTTCTGGACATAAATGTAACATCAATTTACTTCTCCCTATAGCACGTCACACACAGTTTTGAACTGTTTTTGACGTAAATAAAGAAATAAATAAAAAAGCTTAATTATCGACGGCCGCCTTGCACGAATTGTGTTCAAATATTAACACGTTCAAGCGTTATAGACTTTCCTCTATGCATGCATTCTTGTAGCTGTGTGATTAGTCATCCCTCTTGATTTTTTTACCAATGTGACACCAATATTTGAATCCTGATTTAGTCCATTGATAAATTTATTATTTAGTAATTTTGTGAAACAGAGCACTTCTTTGTTTGAGCTGAGCCACTTATGGTCACTATAACTTTTACTATTGAATGATTTTACTCTCGATTTCGGGTTTTTGTTTCTTTCACTATATTAAGTGGAGTTTGCTCAGGTGCCAGTTTTTTATGTAATTTCGTGTTTGTCTTGCTAAGATGCAAGCTAATATGTTTGAATGGTACTTCCACCACATTCATGGTCTGTGAAATTAACTATTTACAGCTATAGCAAAATCAAACTATCCACTGAATTCTTAACTCAACAGTCAGTATTATTTATTTTTATTTTATTTAATAGCTAATTATTACAAACAAATTAGCTTACTTGATCCTATGTGGCTAGGCCGAAGGCCTTTAAGCCATTACAATACCTACATCCTTTCACGTTCTAATCTTTCAAATGGTCTCTCCATCGCATCAAAGCCGCGGAAAAGAGATCATAAGGTACGTCTCAGGAAAAAAACCCTGAAGGGGGAACAACCTGCCGTCAGAAGCCGAGTACATGCTAACCTACCCGACGTTTATTTTAACTATTTATTTTCTGGCGCGGGCGTCCCGCCGTCTCCTTCCAGTTTTTGGCCTCCTCAGCACCTGAAATCAAACAGCGCCACAGAAAATGGTCCGCACCAACGCCTCTGCCCTTATTATTGCGAAACCGATAAAATTGGTAATTAGACATTCAAAAAAGTTGGCTAACACAAATAAATATGATGCAAAAGAAACAAAACACGACTATTGTTCACCTAATCGGCATGTGGGCAGCACTCGCCAGCACTCGACCACCGAAACCAACTTTGGCTTCGTAGAGGTTCGCGCTCTGCGGCGCTGTTTCCTTGTCGGCTGTGCGGCTGGCGCGACTCTGGTGGCGGATCCCAGAACTAGCGGCGCTCCCCAGGAAACATTTCCCGCGTTAATGTCGGCTAAGGCATGGCGACGCACTCCTCGCGCACGCGCAGTCAGGCCTCAAAGAACAACATCGCAGTCTGTTCACATGCTAGTGTAGAAAATAGGATTTCTTAGGGATTAAGGCTAACATAATTTGAATTAACAAAATTTTACATCTTTAGATGGACATTATTTTTCTAAATAGATTGTATATTTATAGTCTCTCGCGCTCTTGTGAGCCGCCAAAGAAGCCCGCGAGGCAGACTCACGACACAGGGGTGGGGCAGAGGAGCGCCCGAGGACAAAGTCTGGAGTTCGAATTCCGGCGAGGCATTTGTTTTCGACGCGCTTGTGGCATTGGGCATTCACACTTCCTCTGCACTCTACCCTTCCAAATCCCTTGTCATGACCGGTGACTGAGTAAACTAGCTCCTTACACTTAAGACAATGTGACAAACACCTCGATGAGGCCAGAGCTACAAGGTACATAGTAATCGGACCGATGTGGGTCTAAAGATATTGGAAAGTAGATTCTCGTTGGGAATTGCTCACAGGGAATTCACTGGGAATTATTCCTAGTTATTGCTGAAATTCAGGTTGAGTCCCTTAGACGCCATTTACGGAAAAAACAAAAATACAACCCTTACTCAAAACAAAATGGAACAAAGTAGCACGAGGCATTCTGTGCCATTCTGTAACACCACTAGTTACAAATTACTTTTCCTCTCTACTTTTCTAATTTACTTTTACTTTACGTATTACTTTTCTACAAATCAATTGTAGAATTTTGGATGCACTAATAGACTTTGCTTTCTTTCATTGTTTCGTCTTAGCGGAATTATTTGAAAACTACGCTTCCTTTGTGGCGCTTATCTCATTGTTTTATTTACTCAGCTCTGTGTAAACGACGAAATGCTTTCTGTAAATTACATCGATTACATGTCATGCCTTCAATTACTGAAAAAGCATATATTGTGGTACGCAGATGTGTATATCTCTGCATCTTTCTCCTCAAATTGACTGAAGTGAAACTCATTGAGTCACAACATCAGTTACGATGATTACCTAAAGATCTCCATTTACTTTAGTCTGTAGTATCTCGTACGTTTATGAAAAGTTTTAAGATTCTTTTGAAAGCACTAGAGAAATAATTGAGTTAGTATTTGCAAAATTCAGGTATACAGAAGTGGAAATCTACTATTTCTTTGTTGTCATTTATTTTCAAACCGTGTAAAAAGTCGCACCTACCGATCAATATCAAGAGACACTCGTACTGAAATAAAGAGAGAAGCACAAGTGCAAATGGCTTCCTCGGATGTAGCCAACGCGCTCTATCAAGGAGCCTCGCAGCTCTTCCGACTGGGGCGAGTGTTTGGCCTGGCGCCTGGCACCTTCTCGCCCGGCGAGGGCTTCCTCGTTCTCAAGCGCCACGTCGCCTACACCGTCGGCGTTGTGTTCCTGCACGGCATCTCAACAGCCATCCGGTGCTCGGTGTTAACGAGGGCCCTTCACAATGTAGGCAACATCAGCGCCTTGCTTCCCTTTCTCATCCAAATGGCGATGCCTCCCACTAAGACGATCATATGTCTGGTGACTATTCTTACTCGACAGAAGGAACCATTCCGCTATATCCTGCACGCTTTTGCTGCTGTGGACTCGCACCTGTTTGCAAATCCTAAAACAGAGTACAATCGAATGCGACTGGAAATAAACAAAGTGGTTTTCATACTAATAACATGCATTATAATCATCGGGGCAATAAATCTTGTTTGCTGTTGCCTACAAAGCCAATTTCAGATGATTTTTTGCTGGTGGTTGTTTTCGACTTTTGATTTATTACTGACGTGCAGGTTTGTGGCTTTAGTTCTTCTATTGAGAATTAGGTTTCAAGAGCTAAATGACTCTTTAAACGACATGGAAATAGAATATAGCTCTGAAGACGAGGAGAAAAATTACTTCAGTGCACTTCAGAAACAAACTAGAATGGAAAGAAGAACAGCAAAAAACGTCCTTTTTGTTGATCCAGCGGATTTAAATTTCTATTCTAAAAGAAATTTCCAATTACAACGAAGCCACGTTATTAACGAGAAGAAATATAATATTCAAATTAAAATAAGAGAACTGCGCTGCGCCCATGTTTTTCTGTGGGAACTGTCAAAAATAATAAATGATGCATTCAGTGTTCAAAATTTGTGTGATATTTCTTCGACATTTTGGTATATCCTGTTAAACACATATGGCTTGATCGGTGTTAAGGGGTTTGTTCAAGCACGTTATGGGGGAAATGTCTCTTTCATCATTATCGTAACAACTGGCATTGAGTTTGCCACAGCATTATTTTTTCACATTCTTCGAATAATACTGTTGTGTTGGTCTTGTGCCAGAACAGTATCAGAGTCACGAAAAGCACAGTCTCTCTTGTCAAGACTGCAGTTGATCGAACGTTTTTCCTCGGAAGTTGTTACAGAGTTGGAGAAGTATCAGCTGCAGCTCAATCGATTGAAAGTTTCTTTCACGGCTTGTAATCTCTTTGCCATCGACATGTCTACGCTGTTTGGCATAATATCAACACTTATTACATATGTAATATTACTTTCTCAATTCGGAAATTTAGCTCAAATTGCCGAGAGAACGTAAAAGAACCCTATTCAAATAGAAATACTCAACCCTTGGTGAAGCACGTTAATCGTCTCGTTTGTCTTTGAAGAAAGGTATTGGACAATAATTGTATGAAAGAGAGGTTGGTGGTGTGAACTGTTTATGATTTTCTATTGGATGACAAATTTTGTCTTGTGGCGTTAATATTCTTTACAGTAATTAACTTGTAGAATTAGGCATCCTAAGGTTCCTAAGAGATTTTCTCAAGGTTTTCAAGATGTTAATGTTAAGGAAGGTAAACATAAATTAGAGATTTATAAAATGTTCAATCTATTTAATAAAATTTGAGTGTCTCTGATTTCAAAACAGCTGCATTTTCATTATTTCATATCCTTATATGGGTGATGAAAAAACCAATTCAACCAGGTTTTTTCTATTTTTGTCCGTTTATTTTTTAGGTAATCTTTGGAATCGCTTAACCGAATTTCATGCTGTTTTAGCTGAAGAGTGTTTTGTCTGGTATAACCTATGGCACGTTGTGATTATTATTATTATTATTATTATTATTATTATTATTATTATTGTTATTATTGTTATTATTATTAATAATAATAATAATAATAATAATAATAATAATAATAATAATAATAATAATAATATTAATACTACTACATAAAAGAGTTTTTGTCTCTATGAAATTTAGTAAAAATATACTCCTAAATTACTTCTACTTCCTTTCCTCTTACAACAGTATTTAAGCGTGTACTCTTTCCATTTTTCGTAAATATCTCGAAATCGGTACTCAAATTCAACAAAGTGAATCACGCATTTCTGAAACCTCATACATTTTCGAACTAAATTAATTTGGTTTAATTCCAGTAGCGCAATTAGGTTCTCAGTAATTGAAGGTCAAAATTGTTACTAAACATTTTTTGGGAGTATGCAACAATGCATATGTTTACAACTACCCATGGCAACATGATTTCTGATCAATAAATATGGGATCTTTTCCGTTACACGTATACCAGTTCACTAGTCGGTTCCCTTGATTCAGCTAGCTTGATTTTTACAAAAGGTTCACTAAAACTAAATATTCGCCCATGTAGGGTACTTCAGCTAGAATTGTATAAAATTAATGACCTTATTTGCTTAAAATGGTGAAAATTAAGAGATTACGATCAATGAATATTTTGGGACTCGTGAACGAATGTGTAGTGATTTTCGCAAAGTTTTACGAAGGTTTTAATCTGATAGAGAAACTATACCTGTAATTGAAGAGAAAAACAGTTTTTGATAATATGTGCATGAATCCAGGGAATCTACGTTGATCTCTTTACGCATTTGAGTTGAACACTTATACAATATCTTGAATGCCAAAGCATTCAGTAGTAGCAGTATTAATTTAATCGCAATTTCTTGCTTTTAGGCACGTTTAAAACTTCAGTCTCAGCGAATCTCAAAGCAAAGAAGTTCTTAAAAATCCATCAATTCCAATTTCTGACAAAGTTTTCATCATTGATGTATTTGTTGTAGCCGGAAAGTAAATCACTAAGAGTCCACTTATCGAAATCGAATATTTATTTTTTCACTCGATAAAAATTAGGCTACTCGTTTCTTTACGTTGTCACATACTGCATCAAAGTATACATTTCTTGCAGTATAATTAATTCTCTTTATAGTTGCAAGTTATGAAATATCTTTTAAAAGCGTCACATTCTTGTGGAAACGATTGCGAAACACATTAGCAGTATGTGTCTTGGGTTGGCCGAAGACTCGACAGGTCTGGTAAGTATGCAAAACATTGTGTCTATCGAAGCAGAGCAGATAACCTTCACGGAAATTTCATCCACAGACGTTTTACTTGTGGCAAATGTATAGTTATTTCAAACAACATAGGAATGAAAATGGTTGAAAAGTGCAATCTATAAAGGTAAGAAAACTGTTGAGAGGGTGCGTATTTAAACTGCGCTTTACCACGAGGAGTGGGGGGGCACAGAAGTCAAGCGATAGTTGTTTGCTTTTTATAGGTTTAAACTTTTAGGAGGCTGAAAATTACAGATATTGTTCATGATGCGGGTTTTGTTCAAAATATTTGTTGCATCTTTTACGCGACACGTCTCTTTAGACCTTTTGGGGGCATTGAGCGTACGTGCATTAGAGTTAAGCTTTTGCCTTTCGTCTCGTAACGCTGCAGTCAAGTCGACGCTTTTATCCCTCCGGCCAGGAGCGTTAGTAATCGCGGTCCCCAGACGGTCACCCTTCCGGCAATTCGTGGTGTGTCGAATTGCTTACTTTCCGTGACTTCATGGAACTTAGAGTTTGAGTTATTGCTGTGCCTTTGCCTCTTAGTGAAAAAATTAGGACTATTCACTTGAAAGCTGAAAGTTCAGTATACATTTTGAAAATATTTAACAATATTAAACAATATAACAATATAAATCCAAAATATTTAACAATATAATTTTGTTTCATTCAATATATTCATAATAATTGTAGTTATTCGTTATTAATGTTAAATTATAGTTAATTGAGTTGTCAGTCGAGATATTGAAAGACTTTTGTTAGTATGTAAAGTTAATAAAAAGTATATTTGGGAATGTGTCACTGGTTCCTAGGGGGAGGATATCCCTTTAGGTCCCTCCCCTCAGGTGCACCACAGTTCCAGTTTCATTCGTTAAACATCTAAAATAAACTCGGTTGCACAGTCGCGTTAGTCAAATGAGTATTAAACTTAGTTCTCCAGGTTTTCTACAGTGGATCACAAAACGGGTAACAGCAGTGTTCGAGAGGTCACTTGAACCTTGGTTCAGTGATCAAGAAAGTTAATCACCTTCGCTCAGCAGTATACGGGTAAGAAAGGACATTGGTTGAATTTAAAGCGATAGCGCTAAAAGTATTTCTTAAAAAAATGTTTGTAACATAGCTAAACTAGTGGTGCTACAACACATCCTTTCTCGCATTATTAGGAACGGTTACGTAATATGATTAAATGGCAATTTATGTCCTACTAACTCTTCAACATCACTTGAAAAAGTCCACACTAATTCAAACGAAGCGCTTCCGGTGCATACTATTTTGATAGCCAATGATTCATTTCTTACTTCTTAATCCTGGTGGTTCATTTCTAACAGGCCAAGCGTACAGGCACAGCGTGCCCAGCGAGTCCCCTTAGAATAGCATTCTCTTCCATTTCAATCGTTTCCTTCAAGTGCTCAGAGTCATTCTTGTGCATCACATTGACTTAACATGAGATAGAAAGTTGACGATTTGTGCGACTATTTTGTATATTTTGAGGACCTGAAGTAGCCAGCTGTGTAGTACCGAGTCAATCGTCTTCTTATAACCAATGAAAGTCATACATTTTCTAATACAAAATTAACGATCAACGCTAACAGGAATAGTTTATTACGGAATTCAAACAAAATGAAACAGTCTATTGTATGATTTTATGGTAAAAACCGACCAAATAATACTCGTAAAACAAGATAAAGTAACCCACGGAGTACAGCTGGTATCCAAGAGATATCGCGTCCAGCACTAAAGCGGGCACACGATGACAACAATATGATTATGATAGAAACTTCTACGATAATAATTTACGAGAAGCGTGTTTGATTAGCCTGTTGCTTTGAAAATGTGTACGTCCAGTTTATACTCGGTATTAAAGAGGTACAATGAATTCTGCTGACTCACGCATCGTTTGTTAAATACTGATGTCGCTCGACATGACACTAAATATGCGAGTACATAAAATATGTACACAAGTCGCTTTCTGATCAGAGTTTATGACGAAATGTAAAGTCATCTTTCCAAATGAGTATGAATAGTTTATATCCAATATTTAATAATAATGGGTATTACGAGATGAAACAGCGTCTTTTTCAATTGTTTGCCTATATTGTATGTAATTCTATTTCAATTATATCCAACCTTCATAACAATTGTATTGCATAAATTGCTCAGAGATGAAGTAAATAATTTGTGAAAATTTGCTCAGAAATGTGTTATTAACTTCCAACGTTGAAAACAGCAAAATACATACGCATATGTACGCATTCATAAAATGAATAACGTAAAGCTACCTATGCCAACTTTCTTTACTGGGTCTTGTAAAGTATAGTTCTTGGATTGGAATATTCTAAAACTTTAATAACAGAGAAACGGTGCGTAATCTCACTCACTTTCTCACAGAATAACGGTTACGTAAAATTAAAATACCTCAATTTGAATCCACATTAACTCATCTAAGCGATCTCGTATATAACTCATTACTACTGGCGGATGATGACCTAAAACATCATAAAAAATGATCAATAAAATCCTCTTAAAAAGTTTTAAAGTGCCCTAAGAGCAAAGAAAATTACGATAAAATACGTTCAGATGAACAAGTGAAGCTGATGGATATCTTTCTGATGTAATCGAGACTTGTTTCCTTTCGTTCACATGGACTCAGCCTGCAAACTTTTAGTTTGGACTGGACCAGTAAACCTCTGGCTTTATTTATCGTGAAATCTGTCGCATTGACAATGATGCTAATAGGCCTCACAATCGTAGATTACAACGCAACGGATGACATTTTATTACAATTTCTGAGCGAAGAAATCGAATAGGCTACTCAGAAAATCTATGAAGAACATTTGTTGCATCTCATAAATATTATTTGAAGCAAGTGCCATTAAAATGATATTAAAATCAACGAAAAACGAAAAAATGCTTTAAAAATGACGAAAAAGGTAAATAATGACTTATTAGTCAAAATCGAAGAAAAATGTAAAAATAATTTCTTATCAAAATGAGTCCTTTGGTCATAACATAAAATAAATGTTTTTTATTTCCACACTTTAGTCTACCTTAATTAATTATGATTTGAGAAGGGTTAGGGTCCTTATTTTTTGACTGACACATTCTTGTAACATTAATTTATTTCATAATCGTGCAACGGTTTCGGGGATTGTTGTCCCCATCATCAAGATGTGAAATTTAATGTTGAAATTATTTAGTACAGAATTTAAAACTATTTACGATACAATATAAACATAGAGAAGTTATGACAGGAAGGAACTTACCAGACACATGAGAGCTTTCAAAACAGATGGTTTTTACATTTACATTATTCTACAGCTAACGGTCACCAGATAGACAACATCAGTTTCACTAAGTTAGCTCCAAAATTAAAATATCGATTTAAGAATTTAAGAGTAGCCACATCAGCCAGATCGATTGGGGTATATCAATATTGGAGAAAATTGGCTGGACGGTTTAGTCGCTAGCGTTGTTCACAGAAAGACGAACAGACGATTCGCCGTCAAACGAGCTTTCGTTTTTAAGGATTCACAAAGCATAAATTCTGGCTATAACATGTGTTACAGGATTGTTTCTAAATTTAGCATATGGATTTATCCACATTTTCGTTGGCAGGGTCTTGAAATAAGAGTTTATTTAAATATCTGCTTTTTTAGAACAAATTTTATACAAAAAGTCTATCATCAATATTGTACATTTTGATATTAATTTTTTGCAATTTTCGAAAATTCAGAGTGTGCCGAAAATCCTACCTGCGCTGTTTTTTCAACGTATAATGAAGGGGTTCGTAGGCTTCCGCGACCAGAGTCAATGCATTCTTGGCTCTCCGGGATGAGCCGCATCTCGGTCAATTGCACTGACGTTTCGGCCATCTTGCTGTGGCCTTCTTCAGAGCTATACTGCTGATATTATATATATATATGTATATATATATATATATATATATATATATATATATATATATATAGTACAATATATGCTTAAATTATGATTTAGGCAAATGTTGTACTAAAATTAGCTAATTAGCACATGAGCTAGACGGTTTGGATATATCTCTATGAATCACGATACGAGGAACGAATCGTTTTGGTCATCATCCGACTAATGTTGACATTAGCCACAGAGCCGTGGCTGAAGTAAGGCAAGTGTCCGAATGTCCGAGTGGCTCTTGTGTGTTCTCAAGACGAATTTAGTCATCAATTTGTGGTGAAAACTTTGAGGCGCTCAGTGTGAGTGCTGTCTGTAAATCGCAGAGGGCAGAGGCCGGGATGTCGACGCCCCTTGTCCCGTGCTAGCCTTAGAAACCTCGCATCAGGGGTCTCGTTCCGTGTATCACATAATACATGTCATTCCACGTCACCTATCCTACCCTCCTCATATTGGCTAATGTGCATTTCACCCGGCTTAAGACCGAAATCTGCTTCGAAGCTGTACCTCTTTCATGTGTTCATGACTTTGGACTAATTGCTACAGTTTGTCTCGCAATTACTCTCTTTTGGTTGGTGTCGATAGCACTCACCCCACGAGAGCGATGGCGCAGAGATGTCGTCGATGCGATGGTAACCTGCCACAGCGGCGCAGTGGAATTCGCAGCGGAACCGACGCAAGTGCGAGGGAGCTGGCCTCCCGAGCGGCCGGGCGTGGGCGGGGCAGGGAGACGTTCGAGCGATTCCCGCTGGTTGGAGCTGTGGAATAACTTGTTTATCCTACCAACTCATTACTTGCTTTTTTCTTTCTATTTACAAAGGTTATTCACGAGCTTCCGTGCTCTGGGCCTCAAATGATGTCTCGACGGTGGCAGGATTTTCGACACCCGCTGGACAGCAGGTGGAAATCAACTGCAATTTGGAGGACAATTCTAGCGACCGGCAGCTCTGATAGGTAGTTTTCCTTCGATGAACACCTAGCGAACACCGGAGCAGGACCCTAACAAACGGGCCACGGACCGCACACGATCTTTCCTTCCTCTTCTTTGTCCTATCCTCACCCCTCACTTACACTCACACTAACATGCACTACACTTCCTCACATGCCGGGAGCTTATATAACTTGCCCCCGCTGGGGCGCTGCCTCGCTGGTGGTAGATCGAGTGGTTGGGGATAACCTGGCTATCCGACGTGTGAGTTTGCACTGGATCTCCTCATCCAGTCGAGGAAGACGCATGCACTACACTTACGGGACTAATGACCTTAGCAGTTGACGCGTTCGTAATCACCAATCAGAGACTTCCCCCTGGCACGTGCAGGGCTCGCGCCGCTCATGGCGCGGAGGGAGCGGGCGAGCCCCTTCGAAGGCGCACTATTCGGATGGGGAGATGACAGGGAGGCGAGATGGCATACGTCTGGAGCAGATGAGGGAAACGTTGATCAGTGTGGTGCATCTAAGGAATTCGATTCCAACAGGCGCCACAAACGCACCGATGCGAATACATCCAGTACATTTTAGGCCCCTTCTCGAGAGCGAACCCCCGACCTCCAGGTCACTAGTTCACTTCAGTCGTGAGACGAGGTGAAAAACGCCTCACCTGGAGTCGTGAAAACATTCTTGAAGAGAGGAATTCTCAAAGGTGGACCGCAAACGAGTCCCTTAAACCTTGAAGCTGATAATGACAGTAAAGAAGTACTGCTATTACGATATTGAATCATATTTTATCGATGAATAAAAGTGGTGTTTTTGTTTGAGAATTTCAGACTTCCATTCCATGCAAGAGAAGAGATTAACCCTCGCGACACCAATGTATATAATAGATGGTCCCGTGCATTGTCAAGAGGGACTCCGGAACCCGCACCTTAAATATTGATTCTATTCAAGTTTTATTAGACACTTTTACAGAATTAATAAATTGAATCATTTGATAATATGATTACTCACTTAAAAAACATTATTAATTAAGTTCTACTATTCAAGAGAAAAATATATTCTCCGTAATAGTTGTTTTAAACATTAACTTCAAAACATATTACATTCTTATTGGAAATAAAGGGCGATGCATCTTCTTAATATATTAATATAATGAACATTCATGAAATACAATTTTCATGAAAGGTAATTTTTTAATAAAGCAAAATTATTTATGAGAAAACAAGTCAGCTGGACAATATACTTACAGCTCTCCGTAGAAAAGTGCTTGTTGTGCTAGTGCATAAACGCACAACGTTATTGATGACGGATAACCTTCTGTGTGAAGGAATTGGCGATTTTTTAATTTTGGTATCAATGATTCAGAATTTGCTTTTGAATTAGCTGGTCTTAAAATAGAAAATAAAAAACCTCCGATACGACTATTATAATTTATTGATGATAAAATATCTCGTATGTGCTAAGATCCACATGAGGTAAGAGCCACATTTCGTAAGGTGCTTTCAAAAAATGTTACAATAAATGAATACTTAATACCACTACATTAAAAGTTAAGAATGCCTAAACTTTGCGAGCTGTACATTACGAACATCAAAAAGTGTTTTTCCTTCCTCTTGTAAATGTTTCTTTCACATAGGAGATTGTGTACAATCAACAACGATAAGCATTCTGTTACAAACCTCTCTGTATTACTCTATTTGTAGTCAACATTTAATAGCCTAATACATAAAGAGATACAAACTGGAATTTTGAGTGTAGTGTAGATAGTAATATGTAAATTGTTTCCAAAATGTGGCTTGTGACTGTATAATTCCGAGCCATTCATACAAGAAAGATTATACATTTGGTAAAAACTCCCCCTTTCAGAGTGTCCCGCAGAGCTGTGGATCACTCTGTTTGAATGGACCGGAGCAGCGCTCCACAACTTTGGGAATAGTGCCCAGACTTTTTTTATGAAACTGAAGGCGGCCTATATTCCACTGGCGTTTTTCATGCAGAAGATTCTCCCAAAGGGGTCTTTGGTGGAAGAAATTGAAATTCACGGCGGAGAAAACTCGAATGACAAAATCTTGAAAGCTGTTGAGTTACGTCAATTACGCAAACTTGACTTATCGGGCAATGTAATTCCATCTCTTAGCGATGGTATGTAGGTCACATATTTTTCTGTTTTATTTTAAGACCTAAGTTATACAATTGTTAAATTAGTAAGTGCATGCGACTCTGGGGTTTTCACAATTAGTGGTGCACAATTAGTGGTCACGCTTGTGTATATTTCCGCCTTAGCGAATACCATTAACTCGCAGAACATCGACGCTACTTTCAAGGCCAGCGTTTATCAAACAACAAGTGTACGTTGCTTTTTCATCATCCGTTTATCGCAATGGCGTATGCTTGGCAATCGAAGGTACAGGTTTCAGTAGGAAACTTCTGATCCTTTGTTAACTACCGGGAAGAACCTACTGGGAATGACTACTCTTTTGACTTGAAAAGCGTAGCAAGAAAATAAGTATCTGCTGGATAGTCACCAAAACGATGCCGATACAATTACAAATTTCGAACATCAGGCAACAATGAGATCGCATGCGACTACTGATTATCTTCTCCATCATTTAACTTTGGCCTTTTTCCTCGTAACTGAAACAACGTCAAGAACAAGTGTTGCCGGGGGCGGCGGTGCCGGCGCGCGGCCTGCCGGGAGCTACAACGTGTCCGGGGGCCCTCCGACGTGTGCGGACATGTGGCCGTGGCTCAGGAGGACCCCCGGCGGATTCTGCAAGATCCTGTGGCCCGACGGCGCCCCCCTGCCGCAGGTCCTCTGCGAGGGGGTGGGGGCTTACAACCCCGTCGCCAGCAGCTTCGCCTCGCTCATGTACGACAGGTGAGTCATTCCGAATTTTGATTTGAAGCTTTGGACATACGAACAGGGAATGGGTTCATACTTCAACAATTTGAAAATAGCATTTCACTGGAGAAAATGTCAAATAATTGTATACGCCAGTTGGCGTTGAAATAATTGAATACACCAGTTGTAAAAATTCACATTATTTCTATCGAAATAGGTCCGCACAATTAATGAATTTACAGTAGGAGTACGTTAAAGTCTAATAAATAAACCGGCTCAGAGCATCAACTGATACCACTGCAATCCCTCTGATCGGGAGGTCCAAGGTTCGAGTCCCGACGGTGGAAAGATTTTCGACACCAGTTCGTCAGAATTTAGTCGCTGACTAGAGGAGAAATCTAGCGGCCAGCTACTCTGATCGGTAATTTTCCGTGGTTTCTCCAGGCGAATGCCGGAGCAGTACCCTAACAAACGGGCCACGTACCGCGCGCGATTGTTCCTTCCCATTCCTCGACCTACCCTACCACTTACCTACACACACACTTACATGCCCTACTCTACCACACATGCCGGGGAGTCCGGGCGGGAGCGTAGAGCTCTTCCCGGCTGGGGCGGTGGCCCGGTCGGGGAGATACCTGGTTGGGAACCACCCGGCAGCCGGCGGTAGGTCTGCGCCGGATCTCGCCATCCAGCGGGGGAAGACCGCCGCCACCTCCCCATCAATAGCATGCACTACACTTACGGGAATATTGACCTTAGTAGCTGACGTGCCGGGAATCATTAACAATCAAATAATTAAATAAATAAATTAATTAATTAATACTAACCAAAATGTTACTTTGTTTTTACATTCGCGTACGTACTAATTTAAGAAGAGAAAGTATTGTTATCGTGCGCTGAAAAATGGCGAATTTTCGATACAAAATCTCTTACTGCCGGGCGCTGGTAAGGAAAAAGTGTAAAAAATTCAGCGCTACGTATAGGAAAGAAAATCCTCCAACACGTGGTTTAACCAGAATCCATGTCTTGTGCGTCTTTGATACCGAAAAATCGATTAACGGCAAAACGTCTGTCTGTTCGTCCTTCTGTGCACAACGCTAGCGCATAAAATGTTCAGCTGATTTTCTCCAAAATTGATTTTCCCCAATCGTTCGAGTTGATGTCGCGGACCCTGAAATTTGAAATCGAAATTTTTATTTTAAGGTATACTTTACATAAAGCAATTTTCATGGAGGCAATTTCAAAATTTTCAAACAAAATGGCTCCAAATTTTTTGATAAAATTTGGTTGTTGAATAGAGCATAGGACGTTTATGAGAATGGTGCAGGTCTCAGTTTCGTTGTCCCATATTTTTACGAAAATTAGAAAACAAATTAAAACTACAAAATTGAGGTTTTGTCACAGTTGTGTCAAAGACAAAGTCAGTTGAACAAAATAAGTTTTCGAAAAAGGTCATGTACAATTTTTTGAACAAAAGTTGTTTTTGCGTATTTTACGATTGAAATTTACAACAACAAAAATTAAAAAATCGCTCCAAACTTGTTCTTTAAATTTTTTTTACATATGTAATAAGAAACGGTAAGAAATATGGCGCTATTTTCATTTTCATTTTTTCACCCTAAGGTTGTAAGCCCTGGGGGATGGGATGAAATAGTCACGTACATAAATATACACAGACATTATTATGATTATTATTATTAATATTATTATTATTATTATTATTATTATTATTATTATTATTATTATTATTATTATTATTATTATGTACTTTACCGTGAGGAAGGAAGAGGTACTTTGAACGAAACGTTGGAAACGGCCTGAGGCACGGCGTCTTTCGGCCGGGGCTCCAGACCACAGAACGAGATTGCAGTTGATAGTGACGCTGATAGAGCGATATTGACGCTGTTACAGTACAGAGCATTTCGTTTTGCAGTTGATGGTGCGCAGAGTCTAATGAAACACGATCGCTGATCACAGCACGGGATTGTAGTTGACGGAGCTGCAGGGCTGTGTTCCAGGTGACTGCGACGGAGAGAGAGCGCGGGCAGTGGGGCGGGTGGTGCGCCTATCAGAAGAGCTTCGAAATGCGCAAGGTGAAGTCGCTGTCGGAGGTGGAGCCGACCGCGCCGACCGCGCCGACTGCGCCGAGTGCGCCGACTGCGCCGACTGCGCCGACTGCGCCGACTGCGCCGACTGCGCCGATCGCGCCGACCGCGCCGACTGCGCCGAGTGCGCCGACTGCGCCGACTGCGCCGACTGCGCCGACTGCGCCGACTGCGCCGACTGCGCCGACCGCGCCGACCGCGCCGACTGCGCCGACCGCGCCGACCGCGCCGACTGCGCCGACCGCGCCGACCGCGCCGACTGCGCCGACCGCGCCGACCGCGCCGACCGCGCCGACCGCGCCGACCGCGCCGACCGCGCCGACCGCGCCGACCGCGCCGACCGCGCCGACGGCGCCGACCGCGCCGACCGCGCCGACCGCGCCGACCGCGCCGACCGCGCCGACCGCGCCGACCGCGCCGACCGCGCCGACCGCGCCGACTGCGCCGACCGCGCCGACTGCGCCGACTGCGCCGACTGCGCCGACTGCGCCGACTGCGCCGACTGCGCCGACTGCGCCGACTGCGCCGACTGCGCCGACTGCGCCGACTGCGCCGACTGCGCCGACTGCGCCGACTGCGCCGACTGCGCCGACTGCGCCGACTGCGCCGACTGCGCCGACTGCGCCGACTGCGCCGACTGCGCCGACTGCGCCGACTGCGCCGACTGCGCCGACTGCGCCGACTGCGCCGACTGCGCCGACTGCGCCGACTGCGCCGACTGCGCCGACTGCGCCGACTGCGCCGACTGCGCCGACTGCGCCGACTGCGCCGACTGCGCCGACTGCGCCGACTGCGCCGACTGAGCCGACTGCGCCGACTGCGCCGACTGAGCCGACTGCGCAGACCGCGCTGACTGAGCCGACTGCGCCGACCGCGCCGGCTGCGCCGACTGCGCCGACCGCGCCGTGTGCGCCGACTGCGCTGACTGAGCCGACTGCGCCGACCGCGCCGGCTGCGCCGACTGCGCGGACTGCGCTGACTGCGCCGACTGCGCTGACTGTGCCGACTGCGCCGACCGCGCCGGCTGCGCCGACTGCGCCGACTGCGCTGACTGAGCCGACTGCGCCGACCGCGCCGGCTGCGCCGAATGCGCCGACCGCGCCAGCTGCACCGACTGCGCCGACCGCGCCGGCTGCCCCGACTGCGCCGACTGCGCTGACTGAGCCGACTGCGCCGACAGCGCCGGCTGCGCCGACTGCGCCGACTGCGCTGACTCAGCCGACTGCGCCGACCGCGCCGGCTGCGCCGAATGCGACTGCGCTAACTGAGCCGACTGCGCTGACCGCGCCTGCTGAGCCGACTGCGCCGACCGCGCCGGCTGCGCCGAATGCTCCGACGGCGCCGGCTGCCCCGACTGCGCCGACTGCGCTGACTGAGCCGACTGCGCCGACCGCGCCGGCTGCCCCGACTGCGCCGACTGCGCTGACTCAGCCGACTGCGCCGACCGCGCCGGCTGCGCCGAATGCGCCGACCGCGCCGGCTGCGCCGACTGCGGCGACCGCGCCGGCTGCGCCGACTGCGCCGACCGCGCCGGCTGCGCCGACTGCGCCGACTGCGCTGACTGAGCCGACTGCGCCGACCGCGCCGGCTGCGCCGACTGCGCCGACCGCGCCGGCTGCGCCGACTGCGCCGACCGCGCCGGCTGCGCCGACTGCGCCGACTGCGCTGACTGAGCCGACTGCGCCGACCGCGCCTGCTGCGCAGACTGCGCCGACCGATCCGGCTGCGCCGACTGCGCTGACTGAGCCGACTGCGCCGGCCGCGCCGGCTGCGCCGACTGCGCCGACTGCGCTGACTGAGCCGACTGCGCCGGCCGCGCCTGCTGCGCCGACTGCGCCGACTGCGCTGACTGAGCCGACTGCGCCGGCCGCGCCGGCTGCGCCGACTGCGCCGACTGCGCTGACTGAGCCGACTGCGCCGGCCGCGCCGGCTGCGCCGACTGCACCGACTGCGCTGACTGAGCCGACTGCGCCGGCCGCGCCGGCTGCGCCGACTGCGCCGACTGCGCCGACTGCGCTGACTGAGCCGACTGCGCCGGCCGCGCCGGCTGCGCCGACTGCGCCGACTGCACTGAGTGAGCCGAGTGCGCCGACCGCGCCGGCAGCGCCGACTGCGCCGACTGCGCTGACTGAGCCGACTGCGCCGGCCGCGCCGGCTGCGCCGACTGCGCCGACTGCGCTGACTGAGCCGACTGCGCCGGCCGCGCCTGCTGTGCCGACTGCGCCGACTGCGCTGACTGAGCCGACTGCGCCGGCCGCGCCGGCTGCGCCGACTGCGCCGACTGCGCTGTCTGAGCCGACTGCGCCGGCCGCGCCGGCAGCGCCGACTGCGCCGACTGCGCTGACTGAGCCGACTGCGCCGGCCGCGCCGGCTGCGCCGACTGCGCCGACTGCGCTGACTGAGCCGAGTGTGCCGACCGCGCCGGCTGCGTCGACTGCGCTGACTGCGCTGACTGAGCCGACTGCGCCGGCTGCGCCGACTGCGCCGACTGCGCTGACTGAGCCGAGTGCGCCGACCGCGCCGGTTGCGCCGACTGCGCCGACTGCGCTGACTGAGCCGACTGCGCCGGCCGCGTCGGGTGCGCCGACTGCGCCGACTGCGCTGACTGAGCCGACTGCGCCGGCCGCGCCGGCTGCGCCGACTGCGCCGACTGCGCTGACTGAGCCGACTGCGCCGGCCGCGCCGGCTGCGCCGACTGCGCCGACTGCGCTGACTGAGCCGACTGCGCCGGCCACGCCGGCTGCGCCGACTGCACCGACTGCGCTGACTGGGCCGACAGCGCCGGCCGCGCCGGCTGCGCCGACTGCGCCGACTGCACTGACTGAGCCGACTGCGCCGGCCGCGCCGGCTGCGCCGACAGCGCCGACTGCACTGAGTGAGCCGAGTGCGCCGACCGCGCCGGCAGCGCCGACTGCGCCGACTGCGCTGACTGAGCCGACTGCGCCGGCCGCGCCGGCTGCGCCGACTGCGCCGACTGCGCTGACTGAGCCGACTGCGCCGGCCGCGCCGGCTGCGCCGACTGCGCCGACTGCGCTGACTGAGCCGACTGCGCCGGCCGCGCCGGCTGCGCCGACTGCGCCGACTGCGCTGACTGAGCCGACTGCGCCGGCCGCGCCGGCTGCGCCGACTGCGCCGACTGCGCTGACTGAGCCGAGTGTGCCGACCGCGCCGGCTGCGCCGACTGCGCCGACTGCGCTGACTGAGCCGACTGAGCCGACTGCGCCGGCCGCGCCGACTGCGCCGACTGCGCTGACTGAGCCGACTGCGCCGGCCGCGCCGGCTGCGCCGACTGCGCCGACTGCGCTGACTGAGCCGAGTGTGCCGACCGCGCCGGCTGCGCCGACTGCGCCGACTGCGCTGACTGAGCCGACTGCGCCGGCTGCGCCGACTGCGCCGACTGCGCTGACTGAGCCGAGTGCGCCGACCGCGTCGGTTGCGCCGACTGCGCCGACTGCGCTGACTGAGCCGACTGCGCCGGCCGCGCCGGCTGCGCCGACTGCGCCGACTGCGCTGACTGAGCCGACTGCGCCGGCCGCGCCGGCTGCGCCAACTGCGCCGACTGCGCTGACTGAGCCGACTGCGCCGGCCGCGCCGGCTGCGCCGACTGCGCCGACTGCGCTGACTGAGCCGAGTGCGCCGACCGCGCCGGCTGCGCCGACTGCGCCGACTGCGCTGACTGAGCCGACTGCGCCGACCGCGCCGGCTGCGCCGACTGCGCCGACTGCGCTGACTGAGCCGAGTGCGCCGATCGCGCCGGCTGCGCCGACTTCGCCGACTGCGCTGACTGAGCCGACTGCGCCGACCGCGCCGGCTGCGCCGACTGCGCCGACCGCGCCGGCTGCGCCGACTGCGCCGACTGCGCAGACTGAGCCGACTGCGCCGACCGCGCCGGCTGCGCCGACTGCGCCGACTGCGCCGGCTGCGCCGACTGCGCCGACTGCGCTGACTGAGCTGACTGCGCCGACCGCGCCGGCTGCGCCGACTGCGCCGACTGCGCTGACTGAGCCGACTGCGCAAACCGCGTCGGCTGCGCCGACTGCGCCGACTGCGCTGACTGAGCCGACTGCGCCGACCGCGCCGGCTGCGCCGACTGCGCCGACCGCGCCGGCTGCGCCGACTGCGCCGACCGCGCCGGCTGCGCCGACTGCGCTGACTGCGCTGACTGAACCGACTTCGCCGGCAGCGCCGGCTGCGCCACCTGCGCCGACCGCGCCGGCTGCGCCGACTGCGCCGACCGCGCCGGCTGCGCCGACTACGCCGACTGCGCTGACTGAGCCGACTGCGCCGACCGCGCCGGCTGCGCCGACTGCGCCGACTGCGCTGACTGAGCCGACTGCGCCGACCGCGCCGGCTGCACGGACTGCGCCGACCGCGCCGGCTGCGCCGACTGCGCCGATTGCGCTGACTGAGCCGACTGCGCCGACCGCGCCGGCTGCGCCGACTGCGCCGACTGCGCTGACTGAGCCGACTGCGCCGACAGCGCCGGCTGCGCCGACTGCGCCGACTGCGATGACTGAGCCGACTGCGCCGACCGCGCCGACCGCGCCGACCGCGCCGACCGCGCCGACTGCGCCGACTGCGCCGACCGCGCGGACTGCGCCGACTGCGCCGACTGCGCTGACTGCGCCGACTGCGCCGACTGCGCCGACTGCGCCGACTGCGCCGACTGCGCCGACTGCGCCGGCTGCGCCGACCGCGCCGACCGCGCCGACCGCGCCGACCGCGCCGACTGCGCCGACCGCGCCGACTGCGCCGACTGCGCCGACAGCGCCGACCGCGCCGACCGCGCCGACTGCGCCGACTGCGCCGACGGCGCCGACGGCGCCGACCGCGCCGACCGCGCCGACGGCGCCGACCGCGCCGACCGCGCCGACCGCGCCGACCGCGCCGACCGCGCCGACCGCGCCGACCGCGCCGACCGCGCCGACCGCGCCGACCGCGCCGACTGCGCCGACTGCGCCGACTGCGCCGACTGCGCCGACTGCGCCGACTGCGCCGACTGCGCCGACTGCGCCGACTGCGCCGACCGCGCCGACCGCGCCGACCGCGCCGACCGCGCCGACCGCGCCGACCGCGCCGACCGCGCCGACCGCGCCGACCGCGCCGACCGCGCCGACGGCGCCGACCGCGCCGACTGCGCCGACCGCGCCGACCGCGCCGACGGCGCCGACTGCGCCGACCGCGCCGACCGCGCCGACCGCGCCGACCGCGCCGACCGCGCCGACCGCGCCGACCGCGCCGACCGCGCCGACCGCGCCGACTGCGCCGACTGCGCCGACTGCGCCGACTGCGCCGACTGCGCCGACTGCGCCGACTGCGCCGACTGCGCCGACTGCGCCGACTGCGCCGACCGCGCCGACGGCGCCGACCGCGCCGACCGCGCCGACCGCGCCGACTGCGCCGACCGCGCCGACCGCGCCGACCGCGCCGACCGCGCCGACCGCGCCGACCGCGCCGACCGCGCCGACCGCGCCGACTGCGCCGACTGCGCCGACCGCGCCGACTGCGCCGACTGCGCCGACCGCGCCGACTGCGCCGACCGCGCCGACTGCGCCGACCGCGCCGACCGCGCCGACTGCGCCGACCGCGCCGACCGCGCCGACCGCGCCGACCGCGCCGACCGCGCCGACTGCGCCGACCGCGCCGACTGCGCCGACTGCGCCGACTGCGCCGACCGCGCCGGCTGCGCCGACTGCGCCGACCGCGCCGGCTGCGCCGACCGCGCCGGTTGCGCCGACTGCGCCGACTGCGCTGACTGAGCCGACTGCGCCGACCGCGCCGGCTGCGCCGACTGCGCCGACTGCGCTGACTGAGCCGACTGCGCCGACTGCGCCGACCGAGCCGACCGCGCCGACCGCGCCGACCGCGCCGACTGCGCCGACCGCGCCGACTGCGCCGACTGCGCCGACTGCGCCTACCGCGCCGACCGCGCCGACCGCGCCGACTGCGCCGACCGCGCCGACTGCGCCGACGGCGCCGACTGCGCCGACCGCGCCGACCGCGCCGACTGCGCCGACTGCGCCGACTGCGCCGACTGCGCCGACTGCGCCGACGGCGCCGACGGCGCCGACCGCGCCGACCGCGCCGACTGCGCCGACCGCGCCGACCGCGCTGACCGCGCCGACCGCGCCGACCGCGCCGACCGCGCCGACCGCGCCGACTGCGCCGACCGCGCCGACCGCGCCGACTGCGCCGACTGCGCCGACTGCGCCGACTGCGCCGTCTGCGCCGTCTGCGCCGACTGCGCCGACTGCGCCGACTGCGCCGACTGCGCCGACTGCGCCGACCGCGCCGACCGCGCCGACTGTGCCGACGACGACGACGACGACTAGGACTTAGGACTTAGGACTTTGGACTTTGGACTTACTTAAGACTTTGGACTTGCTTAAGGCTTTGGACTTACTTAAGACTTTGGACTTACTTAAGACTTTGGACTTATTTATGACTTTGGACTTACTTAAGATTTTGGGGTACTTAAGACTTTGGACTTACTTAAGACTTTGGACTTACTTAAGACTTTGGACTTACTTAAGACTTTGGACTTACTTAAGACTTTGGACTTACTTAAGACTTGGACTTACTTAAGACTTTGGACTTACTTAAGACTTAAGACTTAAGAGGACGTGGGACGTGAACTTTTGGACTTCGTTTTTTTTCGAATCTCTGACTCAGAGTTCTCTTCAGAACATGTCCTTCAGAACTGTGGAACGTTGGCTTCGTTGAAGATTCCAAAGCCTTGGAGTTGTATTTCAAGCACGCCGTGCGCATTTCCATAGAGCTGGGCTCGGCGTATATGTCTCTGGCGACCACCTTCCTGGGAGGCCTTGACAGCGAGTCGCTGGCGGAGGCGGTTCGGATGCGAGGGGGCGAGCGCTGGGAAGACCCGGTCGTCTTTGCGCACCATCTCCCGAGCCTGCGCTCCCTCGACATCTCTGGCAACGGAATCACTTCTCTGGCAGACGGTACGTTCATGAGGGTCTTAGAAGGCAACATTGCATCGCAAGTCTTTAGAGGCTAGCTTAAAAGCATGCCATGTGTTTGGTGTTTTATAATGTACTGGAATACCTGAACGCGTGTAACGTAAAAAATAATTTTTGGTTTTTCTGTAATTTGATTCGCAATAATGAGTAAAATATATCAATGTAACATTTTTTTAGTTTTTGAACGCTAAATATCTGAAGGTCGGATTAAAAATAGCTTCAGGAGTCAAGGCTCCTGTTACGTTGCTCTAACCATACTTCTACTTTTTCGTATACTATTATGTTCCTTTATAATGCATATATTCACGTAATTCGTTCCTATAATTTTTGTACTTCCACCACAGTCATAGAAGATCTAAGAGAATTGGCAGTTATCTTCGTTATTCCAATCTTCTAAGCAGATGTTTGCATGAGTTCACACAAAATATTCATGTAATTTTTATCATTGCCCATTGATAACAGTTCTGAAAACAGTTTTTACGCGAACTGATATTTGGATAATGATTTATTTCAATAATGGGCCCCAAATTATTTAAATTATGGACCACAACTGAATTTAACGCATGAAAAATCCAATATGTGATAAATATGCAAAAAATTAAGATATTGTGAAAATAGGAATGGTATTGGGAATGAATATGACTACAGTTAAAAAATTGAGAACACGGGCAGTTAACGCACAATAATATGTCAAGACCGTCAATCAAGAGAACAGAATCGATAAATGAACTAATCGAAAGAAAACAGAGAAACGTAGGAGTGGATGAGATGAGTGTGGGCAGGACAGTTTTAATTATGTTGAAAGTGTAAAATGTACAGCATATGCTTCAATTGCATTTTTTCATCAATTTAATATTTCAATGTTGAGATACACATATCTAAAATATTTGCTCAACACATTAGACATTTTTTGAGGTTATCTAGAAACATGTTTCAAATAGTGCATCCAACAAATGCATTCAAAATACTTTTTATAAAAAATAATATTAATATGTTGTTGATAAGAGGTTTTTCATTTTTTGATCAAATGATTATCGCCCAATTATTTTACTTTCTTGCTACGTAAGTAGTTAAGTTAAATGTACTTGAGCAGCGGAAATAGGCGACTTTTTGACAAACTCTTTTTTCGGGAGTAGTATATAAAAAGAGGCAAGCATATCAAGTTTTTAGAGACCAAGTATTTTTCAGTTTTCAAGTTTCTAATTATTACAAAATTTACATTTTACCCCATTTTAATATATTTTTACAATATTTCTCCTGGGATAACTCCATTTTTAGCATTTTTATCGCTTATCAAGGTTTCAATGCATTGAAGTCTGTTGCTTGGGCTCAGACTAGATTCTCAAAACAAAACACAAAGCAATTTTCAATTTACTATTGAAATTTATTAAAAATATATTAATTTATTAAAATATTACTATTTTTAAACAAATATGATTCAATATTCTGGAAAAATACGAAATATTTCTGAGTATTGAATATTTTACGTGACGTAAGCGTTGAGGTATTTTAAAATAGACCAAATTTTTTCAACAATTTGACTAGACCACTTTTTTGAACCTTTCTATATTGATGACATGATGTAAGGCATACCACTAGAAGTTCTAGTTAACAAAAAATAATCCTCGTATAAACGAGGTCTATCGAAACTCAATCAAGCAACACAAGCTAACGATATCAACAGTTAGATTCAATCTATGTTCATTAATATCCCGTTAATGTTAAAACGTGCCATAATGTGGGTTTCGCAGCGAGCCGGCTGCGCGGCCGCTCCGCGCCCTGGGTTCGTTTGTCTATGGTGACGGGGGCACGCTTAGATTTTCTGTCCGGCCAAAATTCGCGGAAGCGCGGGCTTCAAATCTCTGCGATTCCGGGAAACAAAGTAATAGCGATGCCAGCCGGCGATTTGAATTTCTTTGGCCGAGAACAACACCCGCAGAACACATGTACCCGTAAATACGAGTGCGCGGGCGGGAAGGGTCTTCTCTACTAAAACGTCGAGAGCTTCTAGAGTGAAACTTCGAGTGAGAACGGTTAAATGCAGCTTCAAGATGTGCCTGTGTCCGAGAGAGTCGCCGATGCTGCGTATCTTCCAGAGCAAAGAAGAACTCAATGTAGCTACGCCGCTAGAGCTCTCCCGATCGCAAAGTGTACGTTGCTAAGAGTAGTGTATGTGGGAGTGCGTAACGGGAAGAAAGCGAGTAGCCGCGATGTGGACGATGACATGGAGCGCTCGTCGTTCCGACTCCGCCTGACGACAATCGCGTTTCCGCCGGTGGCCGAGGGAGAGCGTGTCTGTCGCCGGTGAAGCCGTGACGCACACGTGCGTGGACGCTCGCCCCCCCCCCCCCCCTGCCCCCTGCCCCCCGCCCAGGCGGTGCGCGCCGTGCCGACGACTTGCGAAAGCCTGCGGGCCGCACCCGAGAAAAGAAGCTTTCCCGTGAAGTGACTCGTCTCCAAATCTAGTAGACGGCCATTTCGTGTAACTATGTGTAGTCTTTTGAAATTAAACTCTGTTCATGGTCATTCATTATTAAATTATTAACAGTTCTCCATTTCCTCCCTGTTTGGCAATTTGTATATTTAAATAATGGGGCAAATGCGCACTGCACGTGTTTGCGTTCCTGCTGCGCCGCCCAACCGTTGACTAAGCCGGGCAGCTCACCGACGGAAGGGGATAAGGCTGGAGTGCCTCCAGGCGCCTGGTTGCGGTATGGCATTGACATAATAAATAGCTCATCAGATTGAGCATTTTTTACATTCTCATAATATAGAACTTTTATTCTTCGGTTTCAATATTATACACATCTTCATAGATTTTTTACATAATTGAATACGGTATGAGTATGTTCACACAGATTAAATTTCATATTCTCTATAGTTCGTTTCTTAATATTTTTACATACTCTTACTTGTCTATTAAATCTGTTTTAAAAGAATTATTTTTTTCTTACTCCCACAAATTACATTTTCGGTATTTCTAAAATATTCACCTCTAAAAACAGCGGATACTTTACTTTTGTGACATGGATTCTAGGAGATACACAAAGATTGTTATTATATTCGATGTTTTCTTTCATATCTTCAAAAAAATTCGTTTCAAAATAGATAATAAAAAATTTATCTAATTTGCTGATTGTTTGATGTCATTACCATATTTTTGTCTTAGAAAAGCGTCATAAAATTCATATATTAATTTCAATAGATAAATTTATTTAAAATCACTTATTTTTTCAATAGAACAATACAGTAACTTAATAATATAATCCTAATCTTTGTAAAATTTGTGATAGCTTGATAGGTGTTTTTCATAGCATATTTTTTGTATATTTTTCATTTGTTTATTATATACTGTGTTGTTCATGAGTTTAAATAAATCTGTTTTAAAATCACTGTCTGCTTCTTCTATTAATGCTATAGGTTTTCGACGCGTGGTTCAGCCACGCTTTTATCGAATGAACAGACTACAATTTTTTGACAAAAACATATTATTGTATAACATTGCATAACAGTTTAACATTCTCTAATCAATGACATCATTCGGCTTCTCTTTTAATATACTCACGAGCTTAGATTTTTTTGTTTTTATACCTTTATAAAATCCCATTACTAATACTTGAACATTTATCATATGGTCAGGGAATAAGAGAAAATCTTTAAATTCATGTAATTTGGTTAGAATATCTCAATATTCTTCAAGTGTACTATATCCTTTATAACCACCTTCAGATAAATTCATAATACCTTCCGTTTAAACTGGTTTGTTTCAGCTTTAAAATTCCCAATTCATATCTGGTGAATTTTGAATAAACATGCAAATTCATTGCGTTTAAATGAATAATACAACACGGTTTTTACTATTGTAGATGCGTAAGATTTGAGGCTTTGCTTTTAACAGTTGTACTGATTTTGAAATTTTTGATATTAGAAATAACGATTACTAGCCAAATCATTTCTCTTTGGGATCGTAGATATACCAGCACGTACTGCTTTTCAAATAATTCTTATATAGAGTCTTTAGCTTAACTCGCAACCCTGGTATGAGAGCACTTGTTCTTGTTTCGATAATTTGGCAACTGCGTGTCTTTGGCATATTTCAAGACAGCCGTGCCTGGCACGTCGAGGCAGCAGGGGAGGAGGCAACTGTCGGGTCATAAGCTGCAGCAACTTTCCTACTTGTGTTTTTCCCATTCAAGGGCTTCAGGGAGCAGGTCCCCGCCACACACGCTGGAATCTTTCCGCTCTGTGCAGGTGGTTGGGGGAGTGTGGTCAGGGACAGGAGCAGGAAACAAAATGTATCTAGGCGAATCTGTTTGGTATGCTTACGAAACAAAACTGAAATACGGAATACGTTGGGGCAAGTTATGACTGATTTATTAACAGCAACCTAACAATAATTATTATTTAATGAAAGGCATCTCAGAAAGAAATGAAAAAGGTGAATCATTACTATCACGCTCATTATTATTAAAACAATAATAATGTATTATTATTATTATGGATTCTGATTATTAAGCTAATAAAAACCTCAATAAACTACTTAATTAGACAAGCAGTGTATACTAAATACTTAATAAAAAACAATAATACTAAATACTTAATTACTACAAATACCAATAAAACATAAATAAGTAGTAAATTAATGATGGAAAATAATTGATAAAAATAATGTAATATAATTTTCTTAAAATGAAAACAGTGACCGAGTAAACGTTTGAGGTGAATCATTTGTCAAAAGACAGGCGTTGTTCTTTTCAGTGCAGTGGTTGCAGTACGTTCATGAGTAACAAGTACAAAATAAGTTCTTTCTCTTTCTTCCAGCTAAAATTAGCCACATTCTCCAATCCTGAAATCTGACGGCACGCGACCGTGGGAGGCTGAAAGTAAAAAGGATGCCGAAGATATTTCAGGCGTTGCCAAAATTGCTGAAACAAGTGGTGTTTCCAGACATGGGTTGCGAGATAAGCTTTAGGCGCTGTAAACCTGATATGCAATAAGTTCAAGTTTTTATCCCGTTTATTTTCAATACACATGATCCCCTAATTGTGGCGAAGTAGTGTAATAACTAGATCTAAACCATAAACATCATAATTTATTTTCAAATTATAAAACACTTTTAGTAAGATAGTATCTTATCAGAGGGATAAATCTCCAAAATATTTACATTTCAAATGTTTATACTCATATTTTATAAAATTTAAATCAGCTTTATTATTTACAACTGAAGACAATTTATCTATTTTATTATTAAATCTTGAAGTAATGTATAACTATTAACCCATTCGTATGTATTATAGCGTTTCTTAAAATTAAATGCAGTGTATTTTTTAAGTGTTTCACGTACAAATGTTTGTAGTCAATAAATTTAGAAAGTTGATTAATACACTTTTTAGAAGATGCAGTAGCTTTCTGTATCTTATTTTCATTGACTGGTAAACATTTTTGTTCTGTCTTGTGTAGATTTACATTGAGGACTAAATGTTCTATTAATTTATATTATGGAACGTCCTTCAGATAGTTTAAATATTAAACTCTTCCAACTGTGAAAATGTGCTCATTTTGAAAATTATTCAGATCAACATCGATTTTATTTGTAACGTGATCACTCATGTAACAAATGTAATCAGTCACCGGCTATTGAGTTTTAACGCATTAATTCTATTTAATTAACGAATTAATTAAACATCGGTTAATTCTGCAATTAAGTATGTACGGAGACGTGCTAATGAACTTTCTTCTTTTTATGTAAATAATCCTTTCCTGTAGTTTTCCATTGAGTTTTCTTATATTTTTTTTCTACTGACTTGTCATAAAATGCATGTTAAAGTTTTAACTGCTGAGGGTGCATATAGTATTGTTGCGGATTTTTATTTAGCCTTCTGGTATACCCTTGAGTATTTTTGGATTCCCAATTTACTTCTCAAATTCGTGAAATTGTACATGAATTTAGAAACGAATTCTAAATTATCAAAATTTAAAAAAATGTGGCGCATACATATTGCATTAATTTGAAATCGATGTATATTTTTCAAATAATCCAATAGCTCTATTTCATTGAAACAATTGCTACTTTTCTTTCTTTTCAGAAAATTTTCTCCGTGTGCCTAATCTACACCATATTGACCTTTCGTACAATCAGCTGCACACGACTCCAAGGGGACTCCGTTTATTACAACAGCTGAGAACCCTGAACCTTTCGTACAATCCTATTGTACAGATTGGACACAATTTCGCCATTCTACTGCATTCATTCCCATTACTGAAAGAGCTGAAGATTTCTGGTATACGTCTTGAAAAACTTGATTATTTGTTGCCAGACCAAGCAACTGAAGATAATATTACTGCAAATTTTCGAGCTTTTAATACTCATTGGGTAGGCATAAATTCAAAAATCCATTAATCGTTTAACCCTTAAATCGTGTAGGGAGGCCTTCCTCACTGCCATTGGACGCTTCCAGTATTCGCGCCTGGAGGTGCTTGACGCGAGCGGCTGCAACCTGAGCTCCGCGGAGAGCCGCCTGTGGGCGCGGGCGGGCAGCCTGCGCTCGCTGCGCCTGGCCGCCAACCCCGTGGCCTCCGTGCCGCCCTGGTTGGCGCAGCGACTGCCGGCGCTGCAGGAGCTGGACCTGTCGGGCTGCCTGCTGCGCCTGGCGCCCGCCCAGCGCCTGCGCCGCCTGCTGCTGGCGCGCAACCGCCTGGCGACGCCGCGGGGCGCGCTGGCGGCGGGCGAGGGTGCTGGGGGCGGGGCGGCGTACCTGGACGTGAGCGGCAACCCGCTGCGCGGAGAGTGGGGCGCGGGGGCGTTCGAGCCGCTGGGCGCGCGCGCAGCCGTCAACCTGTCGCGCGCGCACCTCACCGCCCTCTCGCCCCAGATACTGCGCTCCTTGGAGCCGCTCGCGCAGGTCGACCTGGGCGGCAACCCCCTCGACTGCAGCAGCTGCGCTATCCTACCCCTGCGGGAGTGGCTCAGGAACGGATCAAGTAATTCGCATAACTTCTTTTATCAAGTACATAAGCAATGAACGGGCACTGCGCTTAATTTTTTATACCCTTCCCCTAATGTATCCTTCGTTCTAAAAGAATGGAAGTATAAATGAAAACAGTTCGTCAAGAATATCTGAAATCATCCAAGGTAGTTTCATTGGAGATCAATCAAGATGTATCCCCTTGAATGCGAAGTTCCACAGTGCCCACCTTCCAAATACAAAGACCTTTTCTTAAACGACCGAATGTGAGTTTGTAGTTTGTGAACTAAGTATAAAGAATAAAAGTAAGAAGAGAAAATAGTTTTATATACAAAATAAAGTCGCGTGACTGCTCATATTAATCGCCAACAGAAAATACGTGCTGATAGAGAAACGTATACCGTGTGTAAGCAATAAAACATTTGTGTCTCCCTTCATTATGTTATTGCACTTGAAGATCTTAGTTTTCGAAGTAAATACGCATCACATTCGAACAAATTACCATTATTAAGGAAAATACACAAAATAATGCTGCCATGAAATGAATTGGACAGCAATTTTTGGGATACTGATGTAAACATTCCACATAGAAATTCGGAATCCATTCTTATTGATGTAGTTTGCGCTGCGTGAATTCATTTTTTGAAGTTGAAAAAAGACATTCAGCCCCTTGAAAGGCCACGCCTACTCCACAGCTCGGTTGAGACTCTCATTCAGTAAACAGAAACTTACCGCAAGCGACTTCCTCTCATCTGCTCTTCGAGTGAGCTGTTTGGTTGGTTAGTGAAAGCACCCGTTCCAAAGCACCATGTGCACATCCCTCCTCGGGTCCAGATTCTCTGTCGCTGATGGCGGCGCCTCAACCGGTAGCAGTTCGCCCCAATGGTGTGTGCGAGCTGCAAGCACATGGAAATTGTTGATGTACTGAATATTTTCTTCTCAGTGCCAAGTAGTTCCTCCCGAGGAGAGAGTCCGCTTCATGTGAATCGAATTGCTAGTATTCTAATTGGAGCACATTGTGTGCCTTGAGTCCCGGCGCTGTCATCGCCGGTGCAGAGCGCGCCGTGAGTGGGGCTGTCCCTCTGTCCAGCGCCGGAGGTGCTGACGCTGGGGCAGCGGGTGCAGCTGCCGTGCGAGACGCCTCCCGAGGATCGCGGGCGGCCGGTGCGCGACGCGGACGGCCCTCCGCCGTCCGACTGCGCCGCCGTCCGCGGGTGGAGGTTCGAGCTGATGGCCGTGGCCACCGCTCTGGTGCTTCTGGTCGCCTCGGCCCTGGCGCTGCTGGCCTTCCGCTTCCGCCTGCACGTCACCTACGTGCTGCACGTGCTACGCGCCAACCGCCACCTCAAGGGAAGGCCGGAGCAGCGAGGGTTGAAGTATGAATTCGACGCTTTCGTCTGCTACAGGTAACTCGCTGCCATTTTTCTTTTAAGTAATTTCTTCTTCACTTTCAGGATTAGACTTCTACTTGTTTGTCAACAGGTGAATGAGTCGCTAGGACACGCGTATAGTGAAAGCTCGCTTCTGGGGGTGTCGGGTTTGAATCTCTCGCAGGCATTGTCGTAGCTTTGTATGCAGTGGCATGTTTTACCTTCCATCGGCCAACGGGCCTTAGGTTATTGGGTGATGTTGGCAGACCGGGTGACACCGCGTCTGACGCTGTGGTGCCGACGTTTCGGCCATCTTGTCGTGGTCTTCCTGAGGGTTGGTCTGCGACGCGGCGGCGCCGGGGCAGCTAAGAGCAGTCGCAAGACTGTGGTCGCAGAAGCCCACAACTCCGCTGGTTCTTACATCAGTTGGAAACGTCTTATTAGTTGCGGCGCAGGAGATCAAAACACACGTCGATTCCTCAGAGTCACCCACCTCTTTTCATACTGTACGCCCATGAAGCGGCTGCCGGTCTGGACGCGTCAGTGGCGCTCTCTGGCGAGAGCTCGTCTCCCGGTCTCGAACAGCGCTGTTGTTTCTTCCAAATTCGAGGTCAACTCAAACAATGACCAACGGACGACTGTCCTCTGCCCACATGCCGGGCGGCTCAATCCGCAGCATCAAACAAACGCCTTTTCAATACAATATACAGTATGCTTAACCGCACCTGAATATCCGTTTTCGCTCGCAAAATATCTGTTTATTAAGCATCGTAGTTCGAGTCTTCTATTGATAAATACTTCCAATCATTTCTTTCTTCGAAAATTTATTAGTATAGTTACTATTATTTTTATTATTATTGAATTAGCGCAAAATTATTATAAATATTCACAATTCGTGGTACCTTTATTTAAATTTTCCTTTCATGTTGCGAGATTAACACATTTTAAGTCAACAAAAATTAGATAAAATGTCAAATTACATTTTTTCCTTTCCTCTATTATTTGCGGTTGTAGAATTAGAAGAAGCATAATCATTCGGTAAAACAGGTGTCTAATTATGAGTTCAACTCTTGGACTTTTATTTGTTCACTAATTTCGGAAATTTCTTTTTATCTAATCGGATGTATCGTGCAATCGATCTTAGGAATCTCATTCTCGAGGCCTGAATTCTTGAAGCGGTTTTGCTGTTAAAGTCCAACATTCAGAGCTCTAGGTAATGGTTGGAATGGGCATTATTTTGTATAGTGTATTTATGGATTTTACTCCTGATTTATTTTTCCAATTTTCTTTTAACCGTTCCATTTGGATCGTTGAATCTAATATGGTAATGCTAATAGATGCAAATATCCTTCTAAATATAAAAAACATATTTTGCAAAATGCGAATAGAACATATACATTAGAGTAACAGAAGTATTTTTCACAAGTAAGTCCAAAAGATGTTTTCAGATATAACTGCTTCATATACTAATATATAAAACCATATTTAGAAAGTATAAACGTTTGTAAAACCGTTGCATTATAATGGTAAATATATCTACCTTAAAGAATAGGAAATTGGGTGCTTTGCATAAAACAATTCAGAATCTTATATATTATTCGCTTTCGGTTCCAGCAAGCACGACCGCATGTGGGTCTTGGAGAAACTGCTGCCCCAGCTGGAGGGCGGCCACCCGCCCTACCGCCTTTGCCTGCACGAGCGCGACTTCCCGCTGGGCTCCCTCGTGGTGCAGAACATCGTGGAGTGCATGGAGCGCAGCCGACACACGCTCATGGTGCTCACGCCCTCCTTCGTCGACAGCCAGGTGAGCACATGGCCCAGCATACAGGTAAAGTAGGACTGGACAATTAAGCTGAGAGGACGTGAAATCCTTATTGCAATTTGAGGTGGGGATGGTGATGGGCAACCAGGTGCAGGGAACTGTGTGTGTGATGTGGAGCCAGCGCGAGCTAGAGATGGCGACATCCGCCAGCTGGATGTAGATGTGTATGTGTGTGTGTGTGTGCGCGCGCGCAGTGGTGCCAGTGGGAGCTGGAGATGGCGACGCACCGCCTGCTGGAGGGCGCCGGGCGGGACGTCCTGGTGCTAGTGTGTGCTGTGAGTGTGTGTGTGCGCAGTGGTGCCAGTGGGAGCTGGAGATGGCGGCGCAATGCCTGCTGGGGAGTTGATGTGGGTCTTGTGTGCTTAGTGGTGCCAGTGGGAGCTGGAGTTGTCGACGTAATGCCTGCTGGGGAGTTGATGTGGGTGTTGTGTGCTTAGTGGTGCCAGTGGGAGCTGGAGTTGTCGACGCAATGCCTGCTGGGGAGTTGATGTGGGTCTTGTGTGCTTAGTGGTGCCAGTGGGAGCTGGAGTTGTCGACGCAATGCCTGCTGGGGAGTTGATGTGGGTCTTGTGTGCTTAGTGGTGCCAGTGGGAGCTGGAGTTGTCGACGCAATGCCTGCTGGGGAGTTGATGTGGGTCTTGTGTGCTTAGTGGTGCCAGTGGGAGCTGGAGTTGTCGACGCAATGCCTGCTGGGGAGTTGATGTGGGTCTTGTGTGTTTAGTGCCGCCAGTGGGAGCTGGAGTTGGCGACGCAATGCCTGCTGGGGAGTTGATGTGGGTCTTGTGTGCTTAGTGGTGCCAGTGGGAGCTGGAGTTGTCGACGCAATGCCTGCTGGGGAGTTGATGTGGGTCTTGTGTGTTTAGTGCCGCCAGTGGGAGCTGGAGTTGGCGACGCAATGCCTGCTGGGGAGTTGATGTGGGTCTTGTGTGCTTAGTGGTGCCAGTGGGAGCTGGAGTTGTCGACGCAATGCCTGCTGGGGAGTTGATGTGGGTCTTGTGTGCTTAGTGGTGCCAGTGGGAGCTGGAGTTGTCGACGCAATGCCTGCTGGGGAGTTGATGTGGGTCTTGTGTGCTTAGTGGTGCCAGTGGGAGCTGGAGTTGTCGACGCAATGCCTGCTGGGGAGTTGATGTGGGTCTTGTGTGTTTAGTGCCGCCAGTGGGAGCTGGAGTTGGCGACGCAATGCCTGCTGGGGAGTTGATGTGGGTCTTGTGTGCTCAGTGGTGCCAGTGGGAGCTGGAGATGGCGACGCACAGCTGGAGGGAGCTGTGTGCGAGTGCTTGTGTTCACTGATGCCAATGGAATCTGTGACTGTGTGTATGAAGTGGTGGCAGTGCAAGCTGTAAGTGTGTGTGTGCGCAGTGGTGCCAGTGGGAGCTGGAGATGGCGACGCACCGCCTGCTGGAGGGCGCCGGGCGGGACTTCCTGGTGCTGGTGGAGCTGCAGCGCCTGGAGGCGCGCGCCCTGCCTCGCCTGCTGCGCCTGCTGGTGGAGACGCGCACCTTCCTGCAGTGGCCGGCCGCGGGGGGCCGCGGGGGCTGCGCGGGGGGCGCGGAGGAGGGGGCGTGGCGGCGGCTGCGCGGGGCGCTGGGGCCTCCGCTCTCGTGAATGGAGCAAACTCTCATTTTGCCCCGGGTATCGCAATTGATTCTCAAATGGCGCAGGGATACAATTATCTTCGCATTGCTCGTAATTTTAGTAGAGCCTGGTCGTGTTACAGGGAAGAAAGGAGTTATAATTGATAAAATTATTTGTTGAGATAGTTTTAGAATCCACTTTTTAATATGTTTACTTATCGATATCCAGAATCGATATTTATTGTTTCTTTGAGACGGATAAATCGATTGACATCAAATGGGGTCAACGTTGGGGCTTAACCAGACGATTTTCTCCAAATCAGATTTGAACGAACACGAGGCTTTGCGAGTTTTAAACGGATATTTTAATTTTTGAAGCTTCTTTTCACGAAAACTCAAAAACATTTTCAAAATTTTCGCAAAAATGGCACCAAATGTTTTTATCAAACTTTGTCCTCGAAGAGAGTAAAGGACTTTAAGAGAATTGTGCAGGTGTCATGTTCGTTGAAATCCCATATCTTTTTTAATTGAGAAATGCAATTTTTTGGGAACATCTGCAACTATAATATTGTAGATTTTTTTTTACTTAATGAAATATGTTTCTTAAATGGATCATTAAATAATATAATGTTCAATTGTTCGAAAATATAGTATTCGTGTAATTTGGCATAAACTGTAGGCAATTTGAATGTGTTTTTTTTTTCACAGAGAACGCTCCAAAGGTTTTTTTTATTTTTTCAACAGACAGAAGAAGGGGATGACGCGTATCTCTCTTTCGATGAACTCTGAAATTTCGAAAATTGCAAATTTAGAAATAATGCTAAAAAGTATATGCTGTTGCAGCACTTGAGTAGAACACGTTAGTTGAAAAGTTGGCTGTTGTTCGTCTGTCCTAGCGTGTAAAACACTACCAGATTTTTTCCAATGATTCAATTGAAATCCAGCCATTTATGTGATTGTCTATGCGATTTTGTAATAATCCTTTTTTTATTATATCATATGCTAATAAAATTTAAACTAGAGATTTATTTCTTAAATCGGTTTATTTCTATAAATTACGTCTTTACATGAGTTTTTACATTTGTTTAAACATCAGTTGTTTTTAAGTAGTTTTGTATTATCATGTGGCAATTTTCCAAAACATTGTCTCAAAAATTTCTTTAAAGTTCCTTTTTGAACATTCTGTGAAGATAGTTTATAAAAATAATTTACTTAATATTGGTGCATTTTTATTTTTAATTTTTCCAAAATGTCTCGTGTGTACTCACTTAGTTAATATTTACAAATAATGTTTGTAATTTGAACACTTCAAATGACTGTCAAATGCGTTTGTGTACAAGTTCGTTAATTAATCTCTCAAAATATAATGGTTCAAGAGTAAATTTACTCATAAAGGCGCATTTAAAAAATAATCAAACAACATTTGCTAAAAAATGAGTTCAAGCTGTTGTTGAAAAATACAGTTGTGACAGTTGTTCAAAAATAAATAAAGTATAGCGAGTGGCTTGGGGACTGGGAGATCCAAACAGCTTGTGCAGGGAGGTGTAATATGAAAAACAGTGATGTGGTTTGAATTCTGTAGTGAGTGAGTTTCTATTTTCACAAACAACTGTGATATCCTTTTTATTTCCCTACCTTGCACGAACATATTTATAAAATTCTGTCCAGTTATTTCCCTTCCCATCAAGAATATTCTTTAAATATGCCTCTTGAGCATTTTCTTTGCTCGCTCCAATTCTTTTGCATGATTTCGAAAACTATTCGTATGCTCACTACTGCGCTTTGTGTTCTTAAATGCCTTTTTCGTTATCCTCTTCATTCGCCTAATGTTTGCATTGTAGTATTCTGGATCAGGATTATTTTATAAAATTTGTGGCAGCATTACATAATATTCCCTCTACTTTGCCAAAAATGATCAACAAAATACTCTCAAAATGTTTTTAAAGTGCACTAAAAACAAAAAAAGTGACGTAATTTTTTATCCAAACAAATTCAGATGCGTAACTCAAAATGTTAGATATGTTACTGATGTAATCGCAGGGGCGTATCGAGGGGGCATGCCCTCACCCAAAAGGCCAAGAGACAAAAATTAAAATGGTAAAAGTGCAGGAAAAAATAGAAATGAGAAACACAAGAAAAAATTGTAGAAACTTCTAAATTGTATCGAAAAAATAACCGCGCGTACTGTCTTTGATGATTGATGACTATGATTTATTTAACCATGCACTTGATGTAAATCAGCTGTCCACAGATTCATCCAATCGGGAGCTTTAACGTTCCCATAGTGACGTCACTGTGGTACATAAATCGTAATATAGTGGTTCGTATAGAAAATGGCTGTTCTCCAGAAGCGTGTGACTGCTCGTATCTCTTTCTTCCTCCGCTTGACGAGCGGTGCTCCTCGCGCATTGGAGTGTGGCCGACGCAACCGGAAGCGGTGTCGACGGAGGAAGGTCTCACTAGGAGCCAAGCGAGTGATGGCAGCCCGCTGTGACATTTTGCATAATTACAGTGTTCCCGAAACAAACGAATAGGGCATGGATCGCTTACATGCGCCTGGATACGGTTAATACGTAGTACCTACTTAAGAAAATATCTAAAAAGAATGAGAAGAAAAGATAAAGAAATATAATAAAAAGAAAAAGTAGAAGAGACTTGAAATATATTTTGTGAAATTCTGTCGGCTTTCTTCAGTCCTAGGCACTACATTTGAATGTACGCGCATGTTTAATTTGCATTTTTATTTAAATTATATCTGTTGACATCTGTATCATAGAATAAAAAATATAATACCCGAACCCTTCGTTGTTTGGCAGGTCTGAACTCGACGATTTTAATAACAAATTATAACTATTTTTAATTAAAACTATATATAATTCATTATTAAAATATTAAACTTAATATTTTAATTTTGGTCAAAGCACTTATGATAAATAACTTACCTTGCGTATTATTTATATTATATTTGTTTGTATATATAAAGAAATCTATATAGCGCGTCCGAGGTTAAGAATGAAGTACTATGGCCTTTTCCGGTAAATAATCATACCCTCCGTTTTTAAGATTTCAAAACTGTTTTAAACTCTCATTAACATAATTTTTCATCCCAACAATTACATTAGTAAAATAATACCTCGAATACATTATGTATTTACCACAAATTGTGGTGAATATCTTTAGAATCATCATTTTTGAAGGAAGTGATACGTTCGGCTGTTGGACCAGCCACAGCTGCAGTGCCACGTGCTTCGGTTGCCAAGCCATGCTGTGCTCTGAAAGGTCGCGTTCCGATTGTTTACTTGTGTTTGTTCGCCTGTGTATAGTTGTGTCTTGTTTTTGAGATTTATAGTTTTCATCGCAACAAAGTACAATGTGATATCGTTTACTTTTTTTCTTCAGTTTCGTTTTAGATTGTGGTAAATCTTTCAATTTATTTTTTTTTTTAAATTTAATTTCCTTTTACTTTGCGAACTTAATTTAAACGTACGATCCACATACCGTAAAGTGCTCAATAGTCGAAATAAACAAAGGTCATTAATTATTGTAACTATTTAACTATAATTATATTTTCCAACGGGATTCATACGCAATACCGCGAGATAAATGTCCGCTCATGTGGCTGCTCGGTTTGCCTGAATCGTCTTGTTCCCGAGGAGCCCACTTCTTTTGTCTTCAGAGGAATTTTAAATATTTTGTTCGGTAATCAATACTAATTATTTATCAAATGTTATAAAGGAAACGAGGCTTGGCCTTTTTGCAATTGCATGTAGTTGGCTTGAATTTTGGATATTATTTTGAAATAGTGATGCATTTTAAAATTAATATTTCTTCCGGATTTCTTATGACATTTCGAAGCACCAAGGACTTGATAAACTTAACAGAAACATTCCTGTGTTTTGGAGTCTCTTAGGAACAGCTTTAGATTTGAGGAAAGGAAGGAAATTTGATTTTAGAAAATCGGAAAGGTTCGAGATAAAGTACAAGAGCGCTAAACTAGCGTTCCGCCTCCTTGCGGGATTCACTGTCACCATCGAGCTCGTAATTTTCGATTCGTACAGTACTGCAGAAAAGCGCAACGTTTGGCATCACTGTCGCCATAAGAGACCGTACTTCATTCTTAACCTCGGGCGTGCTATAGGTACTTTAAAAAAAATTGTGTCAATATCTCTTACATTTTAAAAAATGTTTAGATTTATATTATACATAATCTTATGTGCCCCACACATACATTCGTATTAGTGAAAATCACATTTCAATATCTATAACGATTAAAAAGATAGTCTAAGGGCCAGGAAGGAAGCCGCTCTACATAAAGGAATTTTATCAAAATTGTTTTAAATACATACAAGTACACTGAACACTGTGAAATGGATAATAGTTCACCTATTTCTTAATTTATTGTATAATTTTTATTGTTTAAAATAATAGATATTAAATATACTAATTGATATAAGTAATATTATAAACTTATCAGAAAGTTCAGTCTCCCCCACCGCACGAATACACTTCCGACGTTCCTTATATCATGGGGCACACCTACCTCCACTCCTTTGCCAACATTAGTTAAATTACGAATAAATGATAGCAACGAGCGTTGTAGGCATAATTAGATAAACAGAAATGTTCGCTCTCGTGTAATAGAAACTATTTTGCTTCAAAAAAAGAACAACAAATTTAATGTAAACTTTCTTTTGGAAAAACAAACAAACTCCCGACTCCTTTCGCAACTAGCGAAGCGAGGGCTCAAGAAACCACGCGCGAACAATACACAGTCGAGCCAATTCGCGTCCTAGCCTTGCTGAAATAGGGAAGTCCCCGACCAAGAAGAGTCCCAGCGCTCTTGCCAACTCTAGGATATGGAACTTCCCTTCTTCAGCGTCTGATGTGCTTCTGCTGATCCGAATCATATAATTCTTAAGATTATCGAGAATGAAAAGGAGATTGTAACACAAATATGCCTTGTTCACATTTGTTTGGATGAAGGCATTTATAAAGGGGTCGAAAATATGCAAATTTCGGATTCATAAAACTGTATTAAATAAAAACAAGTCTGAAATGCATTTGCGGTGAGGTTCGCCAGTGGTCTGATTTGCGCGCGGAACCAGAAAACAAACAGCCAAGTAAAGTTGAGAGTAGTTACCCGAGAGTAAGCATTTACTCTAAAATAGTAACTCTCGAGTAGAATATCAGCGTTTAACCGTGCTTCCACAGGGTTATTTTACTCTTGAGTACATACATACTCTCCGATTTAGGACCGATTTCACCAAACAAAGAGTAAGAGTTTACTCTGGAGTAAATCATGTTTACTCGAGAGTAACTTCTTGGAGCGTTTCACTAAGGGCCGGATTCACCAACAGCCGAGTAAAGTTGAGAGTAGTTACCCGAGAGTAACCATTTACTCCAAGATAGTAACTCTCGAGTAGAATATGAGCCATGCTTCTAGAGGGTTATTTTACTCTAGAGTACATACTCTCCGATTTACTCCGCAAATCAGCTGAACACACAATATTTGAGAGCGATTCAAGAGGCTGTGAGCGAGAATGACGCTGAGAACCAATGCGGACCAACGTGAACCCTTGATGAATTCCTTATATTCTATCATTCATTTCAGTTTCGGAGTTCTTGGCGTTATAATCTGGTGTGGTGTTATGGTGGTTTCAGTTAGCATAGTTTATTTCCTAGTTTCTGTATCTTTATTTCTTAATAAATATTCATTCTTCTTATCTAGAGACGAGTTACTATTTTGTTAGCAATGCAGAAAAATCTAATTTGCAGTTTGTTTACCGATGGCGGTGCAAATGAATTTTCTATAACTAGGGAACGAAAATGTTTAGTTTTTCAAATGTTGCTGATCTCGTGTTTTTCTAAATTTTATTATTATATGTTGTTTTATTTTTTAAACTTTTATTCATCTTTCAACTATTTGTAGTTAAAATGTTGGAAAGGGATTCTGGAACTCAAGAAAACGTGCCCAAATGATCTCCCCCATACGTCACATACAGTTTTTACTGAATAAATAAATGAATATTTCTTAGTACTTGTAGTTATTATTTTTCCTTTTGTTGTCGTATTCGGTACGTACTCAGGGGCGGATTAATATTTTTGCCGCCTGTAGGCACATCAAATTTGCCGCCCCCTGTTTAAAATTAATGTTACATTTCAAATTGTAACGTTTCCGTAACAATTCCTCATTAATTTAAACGTTTTAACTTTAAAAGTAACATTATATTTTGCACATTGTTTTCATAAATTAAATAATTTTTTTGGATTAGCTAATTTTGGATATAAACTGTATCTTCATAGCAAGTAACGTTCAACATTATTAACGTTTCAACACTGAAACGTTAACATTAAAAGGAAACTAAAACATGACAACTAGAATTGCAAAATGTTTTCTTTCGTCAACGGGCCTTAGTTTCTGATTCATATACTTCTGAAATCATAAGGTATACTCTAATGAAGTAGACAAATAATAGCTTGTATTAAATATTAATATGATATTTTTAAAATAAAAATATGATTTATGCTGTTATAGTTTTTAGAGAACCTAAATTTGTTATAGAAAATATCAAGAAAATTTTGCGCCTTTGAAAATTTGCCGCCCTTGAAAATTTGCCGCCGTAGGCACGTGCCTACTGTGCCTATGCGTAAATCCACCTCTGTACGTACTACCTTTATTTCGTATCCACATGGGACAAAAAGAACTTTAGAAGTTCTCTACAGTTTTCAATGTATCAAATGAAGTTGAACAGCTGATTTGGTCAAGCATAACCTCATGACAAAATCTCGATCGTCATAATTAAAACCAACCCATTCTCTCTCGCACCCTTTGTCATCGCACTAGTGGATAATATTTCGAATCATTCTTCAAATACTATCATTCGTAATCGTCGAACCGTAACAACACTTCGGAGGTACATGCACGTTGGAAACTGAATTTACTCCGTACTTTACCCGACGGATTTGCGCGGTGTAAAGTTACTCTCGAATTTACTCTCGTGTAAGCGATTTACACTCGAGTAAAGTGTTGGTGAAACGCTCCAAGAAGTTACTCTCGAGTAAACATGATTTACTCCAGAGTAAACTCTTACTCTTTGTTTGGTGAAACCGGCCCTAACACTTTCCTAGACACTTTCCTAGAGATCGCTTACACGAGAGTAAATTCGAGAGTAACTTTACACTGCGAAAATCCGTCGGGTAAAGTACAGAGTAAATTCCGTTTTCAACGTGCATGTAACTCCGAAGTGTTGTTACGGCTCGACGATTACGACTGATAGTATTTGAAGACGATTGCAGCAATGATTTGGAATATTATCCACTAGTGCGAAGACAAAGGGTGCGAGAGAGAATGGATTGGTTTTAATTATCGAGATTTTGTCACGAGGTTATGCCGACCAAATCAGCTGTTAACTTCATCAGATACCTTGTAAACTCTAGAGAACTTGTAAATTTATTTTTCGCCCATGTGGATACGAAACAAAAGTTTTACGTGCCGTATACGATAACAAAAGGAGAAATAATAACTACAGGGACTACAAGTACTAAGTAATATTCATTTATTTATCAATAAAAACTATATGTGACGTATTGGGGACATCATTTGCGCACGTTTTCTTGAGTTAGAGCGGTTAAATTATCAGTATTGTGGAAGCAATTCTTGCGGAAAGTGATGTTGGGCGAGAGAATTACTTTTAGCAAGGAAAAATAAAGCACTTTATGCACTTTTGCCTCTGTGAAACATCCATTTCATTTCAATATTATATAATCGATTTCATGAGTTTGCTGAATTTGTGTGCAGTGTTACGTCAGAAATACCAAGCGTCACCTACAGGTGAAATTCAGCACATGCACTCTCGCGTACTTTCCGTGCTTCCGAAGTTATGATCTTCAGTTTTTTTTTTTATTTTTTTTTAATTTATTAATAGACTCTCGTCTATATATACACAAATTATAACAAATATTACAAGTTTGTACTTACTGAAAGATTATCGTACTAAAATCGTTTCTTTTAATTTACACGTTGACATTGCACTGAAGTGTTTGGAAGAAAAAATTGCTGAGTTGATAGAAGACATCACGATTTTTCCTTCCGAAAGTGGACTTCTCACGTACGAAGCAAGTGGAGAAGAGAATAGGTCTACTTCTGAAGTGAGTTATCTTCCAAATATAATGTTGAGATCAAGAGTATTCAAAATTCTTATCTTCCCTAAAAAGTAAGAAAGTGAAATATTGAAATAAAAAGTATAATTAGAAATGGTCCGATGATGAATGCCATTTTGTTTCACGTGCAAGATGTGCTAAAATGAAAATATTTGAAAATATGATGAACTCAAACCAACTCAATGTTTTGAACCTCTGTACAATGAGGATACAATAAATGAGATAAGTGATATCAGCAAATTATATGCTACGCAGAGGAACTATTGACAAGGATTAACATTAATGCGGATGAGGTGAAGGTATATTTAGCAATACTACTAACGAGAGGGTATATGACTCTACAAAAATTAGAATATTTTGATAAAACAAATCAGATGTGCACAATGATCTAGTGTCTAATAGTATGTGAATAAACAAATTTCTAGAAATACATCAATATCTACAATCTTCAGATAATAGTCTTTGGACTAGCAACCCAAAATGTCTTGTCGAGAAAAATCGGTACAGAAAATAACTTAATTATTGTGAATTTAGAAGAAATATTGTGCATATTGTGGGTTTACATGTACCCTGTTGGATTGATTATCACACACAAATGCAAGATGTTCCGTTCGTTTTTTGTTTTTTTTTTCTTGCGAAGAGGCCGACTTGGACCACGGTGTAGGTGCATGTAACTTTATCTGGGGATCAGCATTTATCTGAATCCGATTTTTACCGCCAGGGTTGTTAGCCCTGGGAGTATGGAAGATGAAATGATGATGGTAATGAAGGGTAAAAGGACGACACACACATATTGTGAGGCTTACACATATAAAATCACGCCGGAGGCGGGACTCTTTTTTTTTTCCTTTTTTTTCCCCCTCTAAATCAGAACTGATTTTCTGGTAATTTGTATTCATTGTGCCCAATGTCACCTATTCAATATGAATTGACATATTTTGTGCAATAAAATATTTCAAACATTTATTTTACGTTTAGGCTTTGAGGGGTTAATATTCTTCGGGTGTGATTTTAAAAGACTAAATATGTCTGACAGTATCCCTGCGGAAGCAACAGCAATTCGCTGATTTTAATACTGCACTAGGCAGACGATAAATCCCGAAGGCTCCGGACTCCCCATTGTCTGTAACAAATAATAGCTTGAGCTATTGAAAGCCCCGATCTCGATCAGATTTTTTGTCCACTTTCCCTGACCCATTGACCAAATGCTGAGATAACCTTCTGTTTTGCTTCTGGGCTTGAAAGTAGCTTCACTGTGTGTGTATTGAACTCTCCGTTCGCTAGTTGTGGCAGAAGTTGAGCCGGCGGATTGTTATTGTTTAGTTGGAAATACTATAAAAAATTAAATTTGTTGTTCGTTTTCCGATACACATACGTTTTCTATAACTCGGATGCGAAAATGCCTAGATTTCAAATGTCTCTAACCTCGCTTTGATTGTAGTTTTATCCATCATTTATCTATGTGTAGTAAAAGAGCAGAGAAAAGATTATGTAGCTCAAGAAAATGAGCGCTGATTAAACTTCTTCCCCATACATCACAAATTTTACTAATTATTTTTACGAATATAAATCAAGTCAAACGCGGCAGATACGAAAAGAATACATCTTTAATTTTTGAAAGTTCAAACGTTTTCATCGAAATAGCTGTGATGATATGTGAGTGCACTTGTGTACTTTAAATATGAAAAGTATAATGAAAATATTGGGAGTTTTTTTTTGAGTAAATCGTGTTTATGTATTTGTCGAAAATTGTCACGATTTGACTCAAAACGATTCGAAAATTAGTCAATATTTGAAAAGCTGTGCAATAGTATATTGTTTAAAGAGTGTGATTTCGGAAAATTGGTTTCATAAATGAAGAAATCCGCTGTTTCAATACTAAAAGGGTAGATAGATTCGAACAAAAATGTGAACTTTTGCGATTTCCGAAAGTTTTCTAGATTTTTATGAAAATTGGACGTATAAGCTACCATAGTTATAATCGAATTTTGCTCTCTTCGAGCAAAAAAGAAAAAAAATGGAAAACATTTCTCAGTAAATTTTGTAAATATCCTATGGATTCCATGTATAGAACCTCCAAATTTAAAAGATTCGTTTCAAATTCTTCGGGCATCGATTTCGGCTTATTGGGGTGAAAATTTTGAATACAGAAATGGATACACGAAGATGGACGGCAAAGAGGAGACAGAGACGTGTTCGGGAAAGGAAAAAAAAAAAAAAAAAAAAAAAAAAAAAAAAAAAAAAAAAAAAAAAAAAATCTATATCAAAATGGGTGGTACTGATATAGAAATTCCATCAAAATATTGACGCATTTCCATCAAAATATTGACGCAGAGTATTCGCAGTATTACGTCTTTCTATATTACGTTCCGTCCGAAAGGATGGAAGCCCCCCATTTTGAATTGACCGCTGACATTCGATATTTTACATCGAAGAATGTCAAGTCTTCCGAATTAATACAGAGAAGACAACAAAAAGAATATGGAGAATTAAAGATGATGATTTTTTTTACTTTGTTGTAAAGCATGCGTAAGAAAACACATTCTTGGATAAAAATTGAAATGTTTTGTTATCTACGAAATAATATCCCAATAATAATGGTCCCAATTTCATTTATTATTTATCGAAGTTTAAGTTTGTTGAATAACTAATGCAAAACATTATGTACCTGAAAATCAATATTATGAATAATTATTACGTAAATTTCGTCATATTGAGACATTATATTAGATTGGCAGAATCTTCTCTCAGACTGTGCAATACCGTAAGGTAAGCGGTCGAAGTAGGGTATTTCTTCCCGTCAGGTTGCACACGTTTCAATCACCTTCCAAAATTTGTTTGGTGTTTATACTGCAAGAAGTTTTTAAGGATATAATATTTAACAATGGGTGTACCGAAGTTTTTCAGGTGGATTAGTGAGAGATATCCGTGTCTAAGTGAATTTGTTCGAGAATATCAGGTGAGAAAGTGTGTACTTTTGTAATTAAAAAGTGGCCACAAATGACGGTAAATTGTTCTATTTTGTGATCTTTTTAAAGATATTCAAATAAATTATGATTACTTAACATTCTTCTTCTCCTCTAAGTTATCTCTGAGACACCAAGGACTATTTCCAACATTTTCTCTTGTTAATATGATGCTTTGCTTTCTACTTCATTTCAACAAATTTAAACCTATCAGTGAGTCTGGTATTGTGCTACATGTATTAGAATTCCATGTTTTATGGTTCATGTACAATTATAGTTTTCTTTTCTAAGACTATACCTATAGGTGCTAAATGTAATTTAAATGTAAATGTTGTCTCTATTCCTTAAACTGTCACCTTATTTACATATCTTCAACATGTCAAATTATTTTTGCCTTCTAGTTGATATAAATTGTGTCCCTATAAGATACTTTTCTTGGCCTCATTTTTTCAGAGATGTAAAAAAAAAAAACGTTTACTCCCTTTTGTCATCTGTAGATATATAGATTGATCCAGATCGTCTTTTAGATATTATGTCAAAGTCAAAAGGACCCAAGAGGAATTTTCTATTTATTTTTGCCAGCTATATTTTTTCAAGTATTCAATGTTCTAGAAAAATAACGTCTTAATAAAAAAAACAACATTTATTTAATAAATGGAGGAATTACGTAATTCATCAACTCTTTAATTATAACATTTCATGGTGCACATGTAAATTGTACAAACTAATGCTGCATGTTTCATTGTTTTCCTCACATATGTTACATTGCATTTACTTTAGAAATAAGAATGTATTATGTTGCATCATATTTTTTGTTTGATTAAAGTTTCTAAGATATTGACCTTTACAAGGTTGTTGTTTGTTTGTTTTTTGTTGTTGTTGTTGTTTTTTTGCGTAAATAGTCATTCTGTTCACTCAAGGAGGCATGAGGCCAATCATTTGAGCAATGTTATAAGTTGTTTTGAACTCAGTATTCAGTTGATTCAGTATTTATTTTAATCGGAGAATAAAATGGTGTACTCCAGTTATACATATTTTTAATGTGCCTTAAAAATTACTTATGTTTCAGATCCCAACATTTGATAATTTATATTTGGACATGAATGGAATCATTCACACTTGTTCTCATCCCAATGACTTTGATCCTCACTTCCGAATTAGCGAAGAGAAGATTTTTAAGGATATTTTTCATTATATTGAAGTAAGATTATTTAGAATGCCACATTCTAATTTCGTGAAGTGAATATCCCATATTTTGAAATAATCTGTTCATTTAAATTTGTCAGGTTTTATTTCGCATGATTCGGCCACAAAAATTGTTTTTCATGGCAGTAGATGGTGTTGCTCCTCGTGCTAAAATGAATCAGCAGCGTGGTCGCAGGTGAGTTCAATTTACAGGAATTATTGTTAATTTATACATCTGACTACTCAATCATTTATGAATAGAATGTGTTTGAGGTGGTTATATTTTCACCAAATCCTAATCTAGGGATGGAGGGCAACAAGCATTCTAATGAAGATTAAGAAGCAGTTTTGAAGTATTATAAAGACTGAAATATTGAAATCAAAATATATCCTTCTCAGAATTTTAATGTGAATGTGTTATATGTGTGTGAATATATATGACATAATAATTTTCTCCGTATTTGTGCAGTTTGTACATAATTTTGCATTGATGACTCAACTTTGTTTTTGTGCGAATCATGTTAAATTGCCACTGGATATTATTGTTTAGGGTGAGACCTCTTTTGGATGGGATGGGATGGGATGGGATGATTCACCCCGGGATTATTGTATTGGTCATGACAAGTACTAAAAGTTTTCTTGTTAAGTTAATTCTCTGTTCAGAAGAAGGTTTTAGATTGAAAAAATCTCAGGTAAATGGATTAAAAGCGACAGCCACATAATGACAATTGTTTTAAGGAGTTCCACAATGATTACCAGGACTAGGATTCTGATTACCTTAAAATTCTTTGAAAATAACCTATAAAATGTCTTAAAAATAATAGGAAAATGTCCTAATATTTTTTTAATGTACAAAAATTTGTTTGCAAATGTTTATTTATTCAAAGAATTTTACAATTTAATATAAAATTTATTTATATAAAATAATATTTAATATAAAGTCTTTATTTTAGGAGAAAATGTAATACTTAGCTTTGATCTTTCAACTGTTTGTATGGTTGGAATACCAATCAAATGTGTGGTTCCTTTTAAATAGATTTAATCATTTAATTAACATGTCATTTATTGAAAAGTATTTTTATATTCTGGAACAGTGACAAAATAAAAGCTGCAATCTTGAAATTTTTAGATTTCGTTCAGCAAAAGAAGCTGAAATTCTTGAAAAGAAGGCCCAAGAAAAAGGAGAAACGTTGCCTACTGAGGCTCGCTTTGATTCAAATTGCATTACACCAGGCACAGTGTTCATGGCTAGATTGCATGAACAACTAAAATATTTTGTGACTTATAAAGTGTCTACTGACCCTTTGTGGCAGAAGTGTAAAGTGATCTTGTCAGGCCATGAAGTAAGTAAGCATTTATTTGATTTTATGTACATCAAGATATGCTGTAATGAGAAAAATCGTAATATTTGTCTTTTGCATTGCAGACACCTGGTGAAGGGGAACACAAAATTATGGATTATATCAGATGTATGAAATCACAATCAGATTATGATCCCAACACAAGACACTGCTTGTATGGACTTGACGCTGATCTCATTATGTTGGGTTTATGCTCACATGAACCACATTTTTCACTTTTAAGAGAAGAGGTAATTAATAAATTGTTCCTCTTTACCAGAAATAGGTATTTTTTGTAATGTTTTTTAACAGCCTATGCAATACAGATAATTCAAAAACCAAATTTCAAATACTTCTAAAATCATAACATTTTAAACAACTATAGTTAAGATTCATGTTATAATCCATGTACAAATGGAAAGAGTTTGACATCGTGCTATATTCTATGAAACATACATGAATAATAGAAAACAAGTAAAAGTATTGCAGACTGCATACCGTATTTAAGGCTTGAAATATGGTGAAGGTTTTTACTGAATTTTAAAGGGTAAATTAGGAAATTTATATTTCCTAGTTTAAATTTTATAAAATGTGTACAATTTTCTTTGGGCTTTATTGCAAACAACTGATTACACATTATTCAAAATGTACTGTTCAAAATTTGTCCATCGCTAGTCACTGCATTTTCCCACCCTCTAGGGAGTTTATGAATCCCTCGTTAAAAAAATTGCTAATCTGAGATAATTGAGGTATAGATTTTTGGTTTCTTTGTAAGAAAGTAAGTGCTGGTCAGCCAGGCTATGTGAGCCAGTGGGAGCAGTGGCTGGGGAGTACGGAGGATGGGGTAGAGCTTCCTATTTCAGTGTTTCCAGGTATGTTCTGACTGACTTCGCGACATTGTCTTGCTGCAGAATCACTTTATCGTTTCTCATTTTGCAGCCATTTGCCTTTTAATGCTTTGCTTGAACATGTTAATTGCTTTCAATACATATTGTCAGTGATTTCTTTCTTTTGGTTTTAACAGCTTATAGTAAACTAAGCCGAGCTGCTCCCATTGAGTTCAGAGCATCACCTTAGAGTTGTTAATATTCATGGAAGCATGGCTGGGAGAGACCCATGACTTTCTGCACTTGGGGTTATTGTAATGATTATCGATGAGCTTTAGCCACCACCACTTAACCACTACAGCCATCAATTGGAAAATGAGGGAAGCAAAGTTGTACACTTTTTATAATTTTTCATTTGCTTTGTTGTATACTCTATTGGTTGCCCTCTATTGGTTGCTAATAATATTGCTGCCAGGGATGGAGTAGATTAATCTGTCCACTTACTCTGGTGGAATATATGCTGTCATTCTTGCATCAGATTGTGATTGAGGCATGCACGTTCAACTTTTTTTTATTAATAGTAGAATAATAATGGCATTTGTTTATTTCATGCAGTGCTGTTACAAAAATTTACTGCAGTCCCTGACAATAATCCCGTCAATGAAAGGAGTAACAAAACATTTTTGCACAACATGCTCAAAGCAGATGAAAACAAGTTCTAGAAGTGTTTTGAAAAGAAAAATGCATGAATCCCAATACATTCCTGAATAAAAACACATAATCAAACAAGTAAAGGTGCCAAATGGCAACTTGGCACTCAGCTCTCTTTAAGTTTTCGATTGGTTTGTTCTGTATGATATAATTTTTTTTCTTAATTAGTATAAGCAATTTTGCAGTGACATCATCACAATCAGAAGCCACATATTGGTTACAAGGACCCCCCCTCCCCTGTCAGCTGCTAGCTGTCAAGTTGACAGAATTAGTATTTGAACAATAAACTGTATTGGCCACTTATTCATTTTTCTATGTGCTTCTACAGGTAAAATTTGTTCGCACCAAAAGTAAACGAACAACAGCCCCTGAAGACCAGACATTCTTTCTTCTCCACTTGTCACTTCTGCGAGAATATTTAGAAATGGAATTTCAAGTTTTAAAGGACAAATTGTCATTTCCATTTGATATAGAAAAGATAATTGACGACTGGGTTAGTAAATTTTATTTGTTTCATTTCTTTCCATTCCCTTTTGTCCTTTCTTAATGCCCATTATATTAATAAAAACAATATTTTGAACCTTTGAAAGCTACAAAAGAAAAAATACAATTTGCAAATCATTGATGTATTAATAAAAGGTTGCCTTTTAGGTTCTTATGGGATTTCTTGTTGGAAATGATTTTATTCCTCCTCTGCCTGATATGCACATAGCCAATGGTGCTCTTCCTATTCTTTATGAAGCTTATATTCAAGTCCTGCCAACTTTGGATGGTAAGCACATCATGAGAAGAAACAATTTTAAGAAATATGTAATGTAGACAATGATTACTTATTATGTATGGTGTGTATAGAAATGGATAAAATAATTTTGAAATATAAAAGAAAAAAAGATAATGCAAATATAATGCAGTTGAAAACGGAATATACAATAAGGAGAGATTTTTTATTGTAATTGTCTTGTTCTAAGATTTCCAAATGTAGATAATGGTAAACTTCAAGGCATGAAGTAAAACTCCATTTATATGTTTCACACCTATGTTTTACATGTATTCATTCTTCACCTTTATACTTCCACAATAAAAATCCTGACTATATACTAATGTAGATGTGAGAAAGATCCAAACTCTCAACCATTCATAAACACTATTCAAATCCTGGAGATAATTCACAAGAGGGTTAACATATAATTTGGTGTCATCTGCATACATCTTGAAGTGGGAGAGCATGCCATTCAGCAGGTTGTTAGTATACAGGATGAATAAGATCAGTCGCAATACCAAGCTCTGGGGAACTCCACTGTTGATTCTCTTCAGTGATGTCTTATATTCTCCAATTCTCATGCAAAAATGGCAATCCTCAAGGAAAGACTGTATCCAATGCAAAAGCATCCCCCTTATGCCAAGTGAGCAAGTTTGTGAAGCAACCTTCAGTGCAGTATCTTCTCAAAAGCTTTGGAGAAGTCCAAGTAAATGATATATGTAGGGTTTCCATTATCGAGATCCATTGTCCAGTCTTGCAGTGAAGATAGTAGGTTTGTAATTACAGTTTGTAATCTCCCTGTTACGAAGCCATTTTGGTGCGGTGGTATGTGTCCAGTTCTCAAAGTTAAGTCGAATATCTTGTCTGCCAGAATCAACTCAAAGACCTTGCATATGGAGCTGGACAAGCTAATCGGCCTGTAGTTATGGGACCTAGCTTACTAACTTTCTTGAAAACTCGTGTAATATTAGCTGTATTCCAATCCGTAGGCAATACTCCAATATTACATGCATATTATTTTCTGACCCAACAGTATTGTCAAAATATCAAGTTTTTATTTTGCACTTAGATTTTCCTCCTTTTTAGTTATGGATTTTTCTCACTAATACATTTCTCCCTTCCTGAAAAACATATAAATGAAATTTTACAGAATATTGAAATGGAAAGAATTTTTTAGAAAGTTCCCTCCTTAGTTTTGTTGAATGAAATTATCACTTTCAAAACTATAGAGAGATAATGTCAGCTGTTATGGTTTTTAATTACTTCATATATATTCAGAGGATAAATTGCTGATTTTGTTTTTAAGAAAGTATTTTGAAATGATTTGTGGCAAATTCACCACTACTTCTCAGTTTTACTATGTTCACATCATGAAAATGCCAGCTTGGAAGCCATTTAGCTTTCACCCTGCAGCATCGCCACAGGAGGAGCCTACAAAGCAATGGCCACTCCCGGTGACAGTTAAGAGTTCACGTGGCTGGTATAACCCTCTGTGGCATAGTTGGAAGAGATGTCACGTAAAGAAGGGCAGAAAAATCTGAACTGATATACTTAATTTTTTCCTTCAGAGTCAATTATCTGGTTGTGTTCTTCAGTTTCTGTATTAAGTCTTGTCTGGTATCTCAAAGTAGTTCTCTTCGAGATCAAATGGGCTTCAGTTCAAACTCAAGGGTATTGCGCAAAGAGGAAGGAACAAGGCAACACCACTTTCCCTTTGCTCTACCTTGAGACTTGCAATTTCATGATGTGAACTATTGGTACAGTATTTATCAGTCACTTGCGTCTTTAACCCCTGTTTACTCACAACCTTACAGGTTAGTTAAGTGTAGATGTACCTACCTCTATTTTAAGAAATTTAACATCCTTAACAATGTAAATAAACAATCATCAATTCATCGCAAGTCAAATGTTAAGAAAAACATGATGATGCACGAAACCAATCATATTCAAACAATTGAGAATAAAAGTAACTTGTGTTAGTTTTAGGGATAATTATTGTTAATTGTGGTAATTAAATTTGTTCGAAGAATTGGTTGCCCCAACTGGGATTCGAATTCGGGCCTTCTGGTTTACGCCCAGCTGCTCTAACCACTAAACTTAATTGTAGTATTACTAATAGTACTATTATAAAATTGTATAGTAGGTATAAGCAGCAAAATTCATTAGTCAATTTTTAATGTTAGGCCTCTGCAGTAATAACACACACAACTTTACTTGGTATGGTAGTAGCTATTACCAATAAGAATATTGTTTTGTAGACTTCAACTGGAGTGTTGCATTAATATTTTTTTTGTAACTATTTTAATGTTTGCAAGGTTACATCAATGAAGGAGGCACACTCAACCTAAAAAGATTTCAGAAATATATGGAAAAATTATCTGCATTTGACATTAATCAATTTAGAGAGACCTACGCTGATCTTAAATATTTTGAAGGTAAAACTGGTCGTAAATTGGGAAGCAAAGAGAGAACTGTTGTAAGTTGAACTTCATTAATTTTTTAAAAATTTGGTACACTTATAAATCTTTGTAAAATTTCACATGCAAGAAATGCATGTAAAAAAATGTGTAATACTCATTTGTTACTATATTTAAAAGATGTGTTTATCTGTTTAGTATAAAAATAAGGATGGTGAGGAAAATAAAGTTGCAACCTTACAAGATATTGCTGCCCTAGTAAAAGAAGCTGGGAAGGTAAGTGCATTGTCAAACCTAATTTAATTTTTTGATTACATTTTTAATTCCATATGTCATTGAAATGGGGATGTTCAATCAAGAGAAGTTTCTGTATTATTTTTCTCTAGATTTGCAACTAAAACATTAAGATCGAGAATTCATAAAAAAGAAGGTATCATAAAAGAGACAGATCGAGTAAATAAATATTTCCTGCCAACCCTTGACTTGCTAGATTTAAAAAGTCTGATTTATTGGGAAAATGCATTTTAAATGTTAATAATGATCACTGTTGTCAAAATTTGTTTCTTATTAAGGGAACTTTTGTAGATGGGCCATTGGCTAGGGAGGGGCTTGGATCAGGGAAAGGCTGGGTGGAGGCTACACTACATAGTACTGGTTTCACCTAAATAGTTTCAGTGCTTTTTTTTTTAGAAAAGGAAATATGTAGAAAAATATATGTGCAAAAAATGTGCATTTTCCCACCTTTTACATCAGTTTTTCGTGGTCCCTTCAATTCCTCTTTATCACAAAGTAAAATTGTCCCCATGTTTACACTTTTGAAATTAAAATTTCCTATTTTTTTGTACACTGTTTCCCCCTGACTGCTTTTTTGCTGATTTACTTATTGGTATTATTTTTCAGCACCACGAAGGGACATAAATAAATGTTAGATTTATAGACTTAATTACACAATATACTCAGATAATATGAAAAAGAAAATTTTAAAATTGGTATGTGGGGGAAAAAAAAAAGAAAAGAAAAAATAAATATGAATACAAAAATAATTCATAGCAGAAACCTGCAACTTTATATTGTAGGCACATACGTCAGCAAAGTGTCAGAACTCAATCCAAACTTCAGTCACTGAACTGAAACATATTCACATTTTTCATCGGTAATGTCATACGCAGAACTGGTTACCACTTTTGCTATTGTGAAGTCATAGATACAAGACATAGGTACAAGGCAAGGAATACCTGGAAGTCTGAAGTATTTCAGGTCTACTGCTTAACCAGGAACAGGCCCCCTCTGGCCTTTCATCGTTTCTTTAGACATACAGTAAAATTTCACTTAAACTTTTTTCAGGGGACTGAAGGGAAAAAATGTAAAAGTGAGAAAAGCATTACTGAAATTGAATATTATGAGCAAAACAATAACTCGATACTTTTACATTATCATTTTATTAGAAAATATATTACAAAAAAAAAATTCAGTATGCAGCTTAAAAATTATTAATGTAAAAAGTCTAATATCTTAGTGTGTATAACATGATTTGCCTGTAGGGTGCAGAAGTGCACAAAACATATACCACAATGTATGCCATAAGATACATAACACAAGACTCCTCTATAGTTTCAAAATTTGGATTTTAACTACCTAGGATTCCATTTCTTAATTATGCATGATGCAATAACACAACATATGTGTCTGTACTGATTACGTATAGCATAATTTACAAAATTCAGTATTTTAAATATGCGTGATGCACTCCCAGAGGAAATTGCCAGCAATTCCAAATTTATAGGATTGCGCTGTACGAATTTAGCTCATTGCCAGCATTGCCTCTGTCTCTACAGCGACAGGAAGTCCTTAGGTTGAGACCCAACAGTGGCAGATATTTGACCCTAGCTAAATAGTAAGGTAAAATTCTGCCATTCCCTGGAGAAGAAATCTAGCAACTGGCTGTGTAGGTCAGTAGGTTTACGTGGTTTCTCTTATCAATACCCAATGAATGCTAGAGCAGTACTCTTAACAAACAGACCTTGGACGTTCGTAATCGTTCCTTCCCATGTCCTCCTTCTTCTCCTGTTACACATGCACGACATTACCACACATGCCAGGAGACCAGTCAGGATTTTGGTGCCTGTCCTGATTGGAGCAGTGCCTCATTGGGGAGATACCTGGAGAGAGAGATCTCTCACAAGCTGGCATGTTGCCTCCTAATACAGAATTCATTGCACTCACAGGCTTAATAACCATAGCATTTGACATGCCTAGAAACATCAATCAATCAATCAATCAATATGTGTATACAATGTCGTATAAATAATAAAATCATTTTTCCGGGATGAGGTTTTAAAGTCCTAATTTTAAAAAACTTTTTTTTGCAGAGTTCAGGAAGTTATGAAGGCCCTATTGATCCTGATGTGCTATCTTCTGATGGCCATGTAAGTTGAAATGCACTTTTAAATATGTAAGCAAGTTTGATCTTTGGTTAACTGAAATTGCTTTTGATTAAGAGGAGGGGAAAATTGTGTAATAGTAATTAATGCAGAAATGTTCTTCATTCATTGTTCCATATCAGAATACATGTAGTTTATGTTCAATTTTCATTAAAAACTCAAATTTTGGAAATTGCAAATTCAAATCTCCTGTGTCTCTTTTACTGGAGTTTTTCACATGATGGCTAAAAAATGCTAATTACCCTGTCGTAGTGAAGTATAATCCTTGGTAATAATGTAAGTAAATACATACTGTTGTAGCACCACTAGTTGTAATATATCTTAAAGGAAGGCTTTTATATCCTGTTATCAGATACATTATTAAATGCTCCTCTCCAGGAGAAAGTGTGATCTTGTGAATGATAACTGAACTAAAATCCATCTGCGACAATATAAAATGTAATCACTCACTGACCAAGTTCATATATTTACACCCATCCAATCTTTGCGCATATAGTTTGAAATTTTAGGATTTTGGCAATGTTGGATTTAGTGGATATTTCAGTTCAGTAATACAGAAAACTCTTGATTGTCTACTGAATTGTGTGGCTCGGCAACTATATATAAGAGAATTCTTCGTAAAATGCAAAAAACAACCCAAATCAATACAAAAATGTTTTAACTTGTTTTATTTACCCTAAAATTGCTATATGTACAGTGACATAAGTGATAAAAACTATTTTTTATGAACTTACAACTTTCTTTTCTTGCCTGTTAACAAAAAAAAAGCAACTGTCTTTCTTTATTTTGTGTGTACATGCGTGCACATGTATGTGTGGAGGGTGTGTGTGTGTGTGTGGTGAGGGTCAGAGAAAGAGAGAAAGAAAAAAATACATGCTGAGGGCGTGCATGTGCTGCGTGCATGCATTTCGTGTTCAACACGTTTCTGCGCTGTAAACACTATTGTCAAAAAAGGGAAACGGAGAGTTCATTGAATTTCTTAATCACAATATTAAGGTCAAAGAAAGACTAGGGGCAAATTATTAGTTTCATTCTTAAAAGAGGTCAGGAAATGAAGCTACTTTTCTCGAAGTTCTAATTAATTGAAACCCTTGCTAATCATTTCATGAAGTAATCAATTTCTAAAAAATATTTAGTTGTAAATTGCCTTAATGAAATTGCTAATTTTGTGTTTAAATGAAAAGAAGAAGTGATAATTTATTATTTACACTTCTGATTTAATTTTAATTATCGTATTGTTTTAGAAATTATTTGTCATTTTTTATTATTTATTCTTATTAGTTCTTTCTTTGTGCAATTTTTAAGGTGGTCAGTGATGCTAAGGAGAATATAGTATCTTTAAGTGATGCTTCTCTAGGAGAGGCTTCAAAACCTGATGGAGTAAGTTGTCATTATATCCTGCTTTTGTTTTTATTTTATTTTTAGTTTCACAATAAAGCCAGGACAAATAAGTGCATTAAGAGGCTTACATTCAATTACAATAGAAAATGAAGAATTATATAGAAATGAGTTTAATAGTTTCTTACATTCTTAATTCTTTACCTAAGTGGTGTGCGAAAATGCCTACATAAGTCACAAATTTTAATGTAAATTCATTGGCAAAGTCACTCATGATTGGCAGCCTTGAATCAATCACAAATCTGTCATTAGTAGTGAAAGTATTAAATGGTGTATAATGTGTAAAAGCTAATTGGGAAAAAGTGGGTAATTCAGTTGCTAAATTTAGGGGGGGATCTCTATCACGTACTGCATCTAGGATCAATGTTTTGTTGGTCTTCGATACTGAAAAATCAATTGACAGCATAATGTCTGGCCACCTGCCTGTGAACAACGCTAGCGGCTAAACCGATCAGCTGATTTTCTTTAAAATTAGTATCCCCAATCGATGCTGCAGCTGATGTTGCGGCCCTTTGTATTTAAAAGCGATATTTCAATTTTGTGGTGTACTTTACTTAAAGCCCCATTTTCAAAAAAATTGCTCCAAATTTTTTGATTAAATTTTGTTTTTGGGTAGGATAATAAACAAAAATGTGCGGGTATCGTGTTCATTAAAAGCCTTGAATTTTCTAAAATTGCAAAAGTTCAAAAATTTTTCTGTATCTTCCTACTACTAAATATTAGAGATAGGTGTTCTTACCTTGAATGAAATCTGTCTTCTAAAGACGATTTTGAAATAAGATCATGTACAATTTTCCGAAAATTTGAGTATTTTTCACGTAATTTTGGGAGAAATATAGTCAATTTTAATTTTGTTTAAACAATTTTTCCTCAAAAATAGCACAAATATTTTTGTGACTTTGTGTAGTGTACAGGATGCCTAAGAAAATAATGCAGGTCTTGTGTAAAAGTTCTGATTTTTTGAAAATTGCAAAAATTTAAAATTTTTTCGACTCCTTGCTACAACTACAGTTGTGAAGGTAACTTTTTTTCTTTTCATTCTTAATGAAATGTGTACGTCAAAATCAGATCTTCTAATAAGGTCAGATTCAACTTTTCAAAAATATAAGTATATTTTGTGTAATTTGGACGTCAAACACAGTGACCCACTTCAAATTTCCTGCGCTTCATGAACATAATTTGACAAGTGCTTGGAAGCAGTTGGATGCTATGCAAGTTATAATTTTTATGTTATTTCATATTTCTTTGTTCATTTCTTACATATGAGCTTTTGGTGTATATTTACAAATTAGCCTTTTAAATATTATTTAAAACATATTTAATAATGTTATTTGTCTGTGTTGCAAGGAAAGTATTTGCATTCTTGATGTATTGTCTTTCAAGCAATCCACAAACCTTAATTGAAGTGAGTTCAATTATGTTTTCTCTTAAAATTACGAGATAAATGCAATGTGAATGATGATTTGCTAGGCCTCAAAAAATATCTGATTGGAATGCGACAATGGATTCCGCCCTGCGAGATGGTAGTTATAGTTCTTTGTATTCCGTCTCCTTGTTGGGACATGATTTAGCTGCATGAAACTCAGTTATAATTGTCAAATTTGTGTGGATATTTGCCTGATAATATCTAGTTTTTGCATGTAATGTTTTACGATTTGTAATGAGTTTTCCAAAAAATGATGACTGAGATACTTTATATTGCAATTTCTCTCTGAATTAAATTGTTTTACATAACAATTACGAATGTTGAGAAAGTATGTACTGTTTTAGCATCACTAGTTTTACAAATACTTAATTTTTATATTATTTATTTATTGAATAATGGTAGCAGCAACAAACTGTTGTTCACATATCATTATAATCATAATCGATGGCTCATTGACATATCTTATCAAATATAACATAATAGTTTATCACAAATATCTCTTATATCACATCAGAATATCATTTATCACTATTTATATACTATCTGTATACTATTTATAACTCAATTTATCCAAGTTATTTTTAAACGCACTCAGAGTTTCCTTTTCGATGCATTCTGCTGGTAGTTTATTCCACACGTTGACTATTCTATTGGTGATAAAATGTGCTCTTTGTCCAGTTTTTGTTTTCTCTTTCCTCAATTTCATCTTTTGTCCCCATAGTCTATCATCAGTAGATCTTGTAAAGAGGGATTCATGTCGTGGGATTTTGTATAGTCCATTCAAACTTTTGCTTCTACAAGATCGGTTCTAGTTCTTCTCTGTTCGAGTGACAATAAGGACATCTTCTGACATCTTTCCTGGTAATTGGAATCTAGGCGATTTTCTCTTGGTATCTTAGTTACTCGTTTTTGTATTTTTTCCAGACGTTGTTTGTCTTTTTTATAATATGGAGACCAAACTATATAAGCATACTCCAATATGGGTCGAACATATGTCGTGTAAATTTTCCCAACTGTAGGGCTGTGTAATTTGGAGAATGCCTTTCTCATATACAGAATACTGTTTGCTCGCCTGGCCACTGCTGCAACTTGACATTCCCATTTCAGATAATGAGAAATTAGTACACTCAGATCGTTTTGTAGTACTGTGATGTCAAAGGTGTGATCTGTGATAATGTAGTGTGGCGTCGTCGGGTGCAAGTAACACACAGACACGGAGTTGTTTTATACAGATTTATTTACAAGTTTTTATACACTATATACACTCCTCGGAAACTAGGGCTGCACTCCCAGCACTATCCATCTCTGAGGCATCCCCGCCCCAGTCTGTCGCAGACCCCAGCGGCTTGGCGCCGCTCCTGGTCTTTTGTCCCGTGGCAACCGCCACACCTCGCTGCCGAAGCTCGCGATAACCCCTGGCGGGTGAAAAGTGCCTTCCGCACCGCGATTCCGTTCGACAACGAATGACCACGGCTGGTTACTCTCCACTCGCCTCGCGAGGGGTCACGTGACAGACCTCCCATGCCGGCGGCGTCCTCTCATCCCGAAACTTGGGCCTGTTTGCAATTTTGGAGTCCAGCTGCACCGCGGCTGGACTCACCCATCATCTCCCTCTGCTCCAGTTGACACCCACGTTCCGAGACACGCCCACCCCGGCCCTTGAGGAGGGGCCCGCCTCTGATGGCCTTCCGCTTACCGCCAAAGGACTGCCCCCGACCCCTCGCTGGCCTTCCGACGAGTGAGGTCCATCTGGCCCATTGGCACGACGTTACAGTAGGGAAGTCTAGGATTTTTCGTACCAATTTGGAGGATTTTGCATTTTTTAGAATTCAGTGGAAGAATATTATAGTCCCTTATGTCCAAAACATCAAAATCCAGTGTCAGGGTTCTACTTCTTGGAGAATATTGTGTGGCACAAAAATTTAATTTTTTATCACATTTGTATCCAAATTCTCGACCATAAAAACAATTGGCCAGTTACACATTCAACTATCTGGCCAGAGAACACTATGGGTCATGACATCTTAAGTATTCATAAGTTATGGTTTGTATTCACTATGCTATGCATCAATTAAACTAGTTTGCAGTAAAGCTGCCAGTGAAATTTCCATTTCTGAATTACATAGCTTTTACATTTTCTTTTCTCTCTTTTTTGTTTTCTGTAGGTTTTCTAACTTCTTGTAAATAGATTTATCAGTAACATTCCTTGTCATGGAGTATGTTTGTATATTTTGTGCATTTTTCTCTGAAGCATATTTTAACTACAGTAAATGAAGTTAGAAAATGAACAGTTAGTAATTGAACAGTGAAAAATTCTGAAAATTTGATTGAAATTAGTAATTAACTTTAGAAGTTGTAGTTACCTCCAATTGGGATTTGACCCCAGGTCTTGTGTTTTCTGCTCAGTTGTTTTGACCTCTAAAGTACTGATTTTGAGAACAGATTCATGAGCTTGTGATTGCAATATTCATGTGTCTCCTTTTCACATTTATGAAATTCAGAATAGGAAGATGTTCTGTTCAGCAATGGTGTGACCATGATATCAATAATATTTATGTTGTGACCATGTTATCAGGATCAAACCACCTAATTCTTTAAGGCGTTGTTGATTCCAAGCACACTTAGTAACACATTGACTACATTGATATCAGTAACTAAGAGGAAAATATGTTTGTGAAATTTGAGGCAAAGTGATTACATGAACTATGGAAATTGTTGCTGGTTCTTCTAGGAACACCTCATCAAAGTATCGTCAGCTTCAGCCAAATCTTTTTTTCTTTCTTTTGGGCTTATTTTTCAGTCTGCAAACAGAACATTACGTTCACTGTGTGAAGATTAAAGCTGTCAGTTGCTTCTTTTGGGCAATTTTTTTAAAACACTTGCAAATGGTCCTACTTTTACTTTCCATTTTATTTCCAGGAAAATTCTGGAAATTCTAGGGAAGAAGCCCAATCTGATGGACCAAATACAGAATCCCCAAAATCTGACGGTGTAAGTGTTATTTCTGAACACATTTGTAGTAATGTTTACTTGCAGGTAGATTTGTTAGAAGCATGCTGATGATTTAAGTCCTTAATTTAATTGTGTTAAATTTTTGTATTTAATTTTCATTCTCACTTCGATTTCCAATTATCAAAAGGAGAGAAGTGTGTCTTCACATATGATAATTGGGATGTGGAAGCATTTCTTGTAATTTTTTCAATATTTAAATTTTGTGTATAAAATTGTGCTTATTACTCCAGTAACATATAATTCAAAACTTTGGCAATATTTTAAAATGTAAGTTTGAATTCAGGCATTCTCAAATATTAAGTTGAAATCATTATTTTAATGTTTTTATGTTACTGGATAGAGGATGAATAGTAAAGAATAAATGTTCAATTTTCAGAATGGTGCAAAATTAGGTGGTAGTGGGAAAAGAGTATTAAATCGTGAATTGGAAGCTTTGATTAAAGAGACAGAAGATTTGGTAAGTGTCATTTATTTTATTAAAACTTTGTTTGGTAATGTATAATTGTTACATTTCTGTAGATGTGAGAATAATCCTCAGTTTAAGACAAGTATAAAAAATTTAAACTGTGATCTTCTTTGAGAAATATTAAAAAATTATTAACCATGAATTCGTTAGTATATTATTTACTATACCTAACCTTATGCCCTAAACAGGTAAAATCAGATTAGTATACCTGTTGCTACTATTGTAGGCAGGTACATTATACCTGTGACAAGTATACCTCTTGCTACTATTGTAGGCAGGTATATTATACCTGCCTGTAACTCATTCATAAATGAATAATGTAAATAAACATTGTGTAAATAGGAAATCTACTGACTGTAATGCTGTAATACCTGAATGTAATTTAAAATACAAGTTTTTCCTAAATTTCACATTTGAAAATTAAGGATTTGTCTCATATTCACAGGTTAAGCCTAGTTGGTAGGGATTTATTTTTCTACTGCCTTTAAATCACAAGAAGCTGATGTGCTAAATATTACCATATCTATAATTCCTTATATTTGTGGAGAATATATGGCATTGTAGTTAGTGAAACATGAAATTGAAACATTGCGGAGATTTTGTTACAAAATGTTCAACGAATCCTCACAGGCCCTCAGTTCAGGATGCCCAGCAAGTGCATATCTGCATTTTACAATAGTTGGAAATGAAAAAATTCACATCGGTAGAAGTACACAATGTATATCCAACCATGGAAGCATGATAATAAAATAAATTCAGAGCAAAAAATTCCCAAACATTGGTAACTTTCCAAGGAAGTAAGTGTTTGCGATGCACAATTGGCTCACCGAAATGTAAAGTTAATACTTGTTAAAGAATCAGAGGCCACGCACACATACATCAGGAAGAAAATCTAGCAACACAGAAGAGAATATTTTTGTGAGACCATTGAAAACTTAGGTTGAAATGTACAGTGAAACCTGCTGAATTGACCACCTCCTTTAGTGTTAATTTTTTCTTTGATCCAATTGATTTTCCCGTAAGGTACATGTAAAAATTCTCTCTTTTAAGTGATCACCTGACTCCATTGTCTAGAGACAAGCACATTTCGTATATTTACGTGTATTAGAAGATACTGATATATTTGCAACAGCGATACATAATGCTATACAAAGTGGACGGCTGCTCGAGTTAATCATTGATTCAGTACCTTCCTGTATCGGAATGCAATATCAGATTACTTAGCACTGTGACATTTATAGTTCTTATTTCGCAAAGGTGTTAATTTGTGCTTTACATAATAATTATTTTCATGGATGCTATGAAGATTCGCCAGGAACAGTTTCAAATCTAGTTGAAAATCAAGTCCATGAATGGGGGGAAAAAGATCATTGATGTGAAAAATAAAATTATGCAAAAAAAAATTGTGCATGAATTGTTTAAATGCACAAGGGAAATAATTTTAATCCAGATTTTTTTACTTAAAGTGTAAATAAAAATTTGTTACAGACTCTCACTAACGATCATATTTACCTTCAATGCAAACAAAATTACACATGCTCACTTCTCTTTAGCTGTTATCTGTACCAACCATTAAGCTGTCATCTGTACCAACAACAATATTTGTTGGAACCATCAGGGTCTGCTTAAAACAGGTTTCACTGTACATCGATATAAGTACCCGTATCAGTATTGATAAAAAGTAATTAAAAGGAATAAAACTTAATATGGTATATGTAATGGGTTTGTCGTTAAATTTGTCATTATAAGTCGTGACCTGTTTGTATTAACATTGTTTTAGTTGCTTGGTTCTTCAGCTCTTGATGACTTCGATGATAATGAAGAGGATGAAGACGACAATGATGATGATTATGACGACCTCGATGAGGATGACGATGATGAAGAAGAGTGTAACTTTGTAATGGAATTTGATCAGCATAAGAGAGATTATTATATGAATAAATTGGAGTATAGTATAGTGAACGAGTAAGTAAAATTTACCTACTAAATGTTTTGTGTCATGAATAGTTCTAATAAATTTAAGTTTGCAGAATTTTCTTGTTTAAAATTACAAAACTTTCATGACAAGAATTTCTTATTCTTGTGATTATTAGGTAAGCTGCATGTACCAATGTGCCTGTCTATCCATTACTTAACAATTAGAGCTGTTCCCGTCTACTATTCTTGACAATGGACACATCTCATTCTACTACAGGGCAACTGACAGTTTTTTTTCCAGACCTTCCTGAAAAACCATAGAGAATTTTCAAACAAACATGTTTTGGAATTTTTAAGCACCTAAAACTCATGTGGGCTGTTTTAAGGCACCTAGAGAGGTGATCGATAACTCATTTTAATTCTCTTGACATTGTGAATCAATTAGTATTAATTTAAACTGATTCCTTCCAAGAATATTGTGAAAAAATTGTAGAAAAAGCTTCTTTTGGGGGTTTCAAGATACCTACAGTGATGTCATGTTGTCAATTACAGTAAGTATTGTCTTTCTGATGTAACATGAATTGGTTATTCAGACTTCATTAATCAGACTCATGATGATTAAACCTAATTTTGTAAAGATATATAAAAATTGTTTAAAAAAAAGTAATTAAGTTAAAAAAGTATTTTCTGTTTCTGTAACAGCTCTGTGCAATCCTGGGCTAGTTTACAATAAGATAATTTTAGTGGCTCGAATTTGCTAATGGTCACGATGCAGTGGTGGGGAGAGAGCAAGGAAGCAGAACTTTCCTGTATGTTGCTTGGTTAAGAGCAAAATATTAACATACCTTACTGTGTGTTTCTTAGTTGCATTAAAATCTTACTGAGAGTGGGTCATAATTTGTCAGTGATGTAGAAATCACTTGTGACAAATCACATTCTCTTTAAATATTATTTATTTTGTTCATTTCAGCTAAATGCTCAATACAATTTTATAAATCCATACAATACTTGTACAGTTACAAGTTAAAAATAATGCAATAAGTATCATTATAGACTTATCACATCAAAGATTTGACAGTTACATGACATTCTTAATTATGATCACAGAAAATACTCATCTCACAGGTTCCACAAGCTGACACATAGGAGTCATTAAAATCTAAATTTAATATATTTGCCAAATGACACATTCTCCAAGAGGACAATGCTATAAAGCATTAGTTTCAGCAATAGATTTAAAAAAATGTATCGTCAGATTTTCTCAGACCTCTGTGCATCACCTTACATGAAATTTTCGTCAATACTTCCCCACAATCCATGCGATTTTGCAACAATTTTGTAAAAATACACCAATGATTATAATTTTATGTGGCTTTAATGAGCTCAATCTCAATGGTGTAGCCATTGCCGTATAATCATGGCGCATACTAGGTGATTCCAGTCTTAAGTTTCCTTGCTTCAAAATTTATAAACATGTCTTGAATTTTTTTAAGTTTATAGATCTCATTTTGCTTGTGCAGAGATCAAAGAGATGATGCCTTCAATATCATTGGTCTCGCCAGCATTACAAACGTCAAATCCCTACATCTGTAAAGCTTTAATTAATATGTAATTTATGTATGATAATTAGTATATAAGATGTACATCGAATGTCAGTTTTGAGTTGAAAGAATTCACCCTGATCTTTAATGTGATCTACAGTATCTAATAATTTGTTGTCTATCGAATAAAGGAATTTAAGGAATTTCCTTAACCTTCCATACCTTACAACCTTACATTTTTGAATATTCAATTTGTTTATTAACCAAGCTCCAATGTAAGAGACTATTCAAACCATCAATATCAAGATATTTCATTTCCTCAAAGACTTTAAAATCATCTACGAAAAACAGAATTAAATTTAAAGGCAAATAATTCTTCATGTTATTAATAAAAGAAGAAGTAAATATGAGCTAAGATGTAACCCCAAGGAACATCTGAGGTCATATCGCTAACTTTTGAAATTTAAGATTCTGAGTTAACATACTACACTCTGTTTAGCAGATATCTTCTTATCCTCGATAACAATGTGCCATGAATACCCAAGCCATTCAATTTTTGCAACAAATTGAAACTGATTCCTGTAAGATTCTCTTAATTAAGCTAGCAATTCTTGCGTTGCCTTGCCTCTGGATTTACAAATCCGTGGTTTTGTTTAAAATGACTTAACAGTGGGAACATATTTTTAGAGGATACAGATGTCTATAACAATATCACTCAACATAACAATCATATTCATCAAGTGTCAGTATCAATGGCTCCGTACAAAAATTCACATACAATTCATGTACATTATTTTACAACATATTACCAGATGACATTAAATGATTAAAATCGATTCACAATTTTAAGTAATTATAGACTATACTAAGCATCTAAAAGGAAGGTAATATTGATTTTAACATTGATATTTAATCTATTTAACTACTAATCTTAGTACTGCATAGGTCTAAAAGACTATGAGCAAGTAGTAGACTGTAACAAGTAGTGTACCTCATCATCTGGGTCTATGACCCCCATCTCAATCAGGTATTCCGTGCAGGTTCTCTAATCCTTTGGAATGCTGAGATAGTCCCTTAAGTTGCTTCTAAACATAAATGCTCCCTCTATGTTTTCTCACTCAGTTCTCAACATAAATTCACTCTCTGAGTGTTTTTTAGAGTTCAGAGTGAAATATAGTTTGTTATTCTTCATATTCTTGTGGCAGTAAGTTCATTCCTTCATGAAGGGCGTGATGAGGAACAATAACTAAAATCTGTAGCTGATTTGCTTTTGCTAATAGTTTTTATTACATGGGAGCAAATAGTTTGTTATCAATTCTTGTCAAAAACACTTGTATTCATAATTCAACTTTTGTATGGGATAGGGTAGAGATCCCAGAATTTAAGGAAACATGCACAGAATACACTTCTCCCCATATTACATCAAACAGAGATTTTATCTATTGTGGCATTAAATAAATGAATAATAAATAGGTAAATAAAAAATAAATAAAAAATTAATAAGAAGATTTATCACTTTTCCTCTAATAGGAATTGAAAATAAACATGATTCTCTTTACTCAGGGGAATTCTGCAAACAGATCTTTCTGAAATGCCCAAAGCACCTGCCACTCACTTATGAATGGCATTGACGGTTTTAAAATCTTCTTCTGGTTCTGTCTTCATGCATTTATACTCATTTGCAACAATTTCACACCTCTAAAAAACTTTCTTATGCAACTGGACTTGGCAAGTCACTTTGCTGTTATTAGTGAATGCCTCACAGAAACAACACACTCACAAAGAACAGTACAAATGCCCCACTCAAGTTGTGGAAGGTACATAACGAAAACTGAAATGCAGGGCAAATAATAATAGATCTGGCATAGAGCAGCCAACACCTTTGCAAAGGGTTGATCTCTTTTTAAAGCAAGCAGTTTAAGGAATCAACTGGCCCAGCAGTACTGCCCTCGGCCTTCAGGAGCCTTACTAAAATAATACTACTCTTAGTAATGAGTGATCACTCAGTTATTAACTCTCTATTTGGGGTTTACGAGCAACCTCTGCCAGCTTCAAGTTACTGTCAAATGAAATACTGTTAAACCTGACTAAGATAGAACTTACTTTAGCTGGAAAAAAATCTCAGAATGGACTGTTTTCCAATGGAAAGTACACTGGATAAGAAATCTGCATTACACAAAAACAGAAAGGAATTTTTAGTACGACAGTATTAAAAATTCTGGACAAGACTGAAAACAAATATTGTTTTAAAATTAAACATTGACTTGCAAGTGTTTGCCACAAGACACTCAGAGTTGTGCTCGTGCATTTGTCAGCTACCCTCAACTGAATATTGTATTTCCCTCGTGTGAAAGCCATTATTTATTTGTAATAGCACTGATCTTCAGAAGACCATGTGAAGGAAGGGGGGTCGCAAGGAGTGATCCTTCCGCAGTTCTTGCAATGTACGCTTTGGGTTTAAATGTTTACTGTCCTTCAGTTCGATGAGTTATAAGTATTGTGTAAATCTGGTGTTTATGATGTCAGGTGGCAAATTGAAAACATTATCTCGTGATGAGAAAATTAAACTATTTGAAGAACAAGAAACAAAACAACTCTCTGTCAAGGTTCTGATATAGAAACTTAGTTGGGAAAGCTCAAGTGTATGACACCTTAAAAACAATAACAAAAGCATGAATTAGTGGTTAAAAGAAATTTTTTGTAGGTGGCTGCCCCAATATTCACGAGTACCAAGGTAAAGAGCCAAAGCCTAAATCATCAGATAAATTCATATGTTTCTTATATATTGAAGAAAATAATATATTAATATATATATATATATATATATATATATATATATATATATATATATATATATATATATATATATATATATATATATTTTAATGGATTTCTTTGTTTCGTTGGACTTCATGTTGCGTTACTGTATGTCATTTTCTCTGCCTCTCCTGGGAAGTCTTCATTTCTTTGAAATGTAGTTTTTAGGCCAGATAAACTACTCATTCAACCTATACCATCTTTAAATGATTGTGTTTTCTGAATTGACCGTTTTTATTGAAAACCTCAATAAGCCTAAAACCTGTACATGACAAGAAAATGTTGGACCCAAATGATTTCGGCTTAGGTTTTTCTGTGTATTGTTTTGCTTTGAAATGTGGACCTCCATACCAAGAAAAAAATTCCAATAGACGCAATGTAGGGTTCAAAATATGTGTTAAGAGCGGGAGGGTCTATATTTTACCTAACTATGAGTGAAAAACCATTGAGTTATTATTTATTATACTGTAAGTGGATGTGTAATGTTTTTAACAGAGGTTAAAGATATAAGAAGCCTGTTGGTCATAAAATTGGTCACTGCTTATGTGGGTTGGGGAGTATTCTAATGTTTTTGTTTGAGCTGTGTCTGTCACAATCTCACTCTTTATTATACTCTTTCTTTCACTCACTCTGACTCACTGTCTGTCTCTTACTCTCACTTTCTGACACACACCTCACTGAGAGAGCAAATAAATTATTAAAATGTTGTTAAATATGTAATAGTTTTCAGAGAAAAAGCCAGTTATCCAATTCAAGTAGGAATTTACTTCAGAAATAGCTTCTCAAATATTTATGAATTCATAAATATTCATTATCTATTTTATGTTTTTCCAGAGAAGTTATGCGCTCTCAAGCAGAAGGTTACGTTCGTGCAATACAATGGAATCTCAATTACTATTACAATGGTGTTTGTTCATGGTCATGGTTTTATCCTCATCATTATGCTCCTTACATTTCTGATGTAAAGAACTTCTCTGAACTGAAATTAGAATTTGATATGGGAAAGCCATTCCTTCCATTTCAACAGCTTTTAGCTGTACTCCCTGCTGCCAGGTAAATGTATTACCTTGGATAATTTGTTGACATCAAACTTTCTTTACATTATGTTGATAATTTATTATTTGCACTGTCCCTGCTTACATCTTTGTATCTTGACACATAACAGCAAGAAACTTCTTCCTGAGCCCTATCAGAAGTTGATGATAAATACCGATTCTCCAATAATTAGTTATTATCCTTCTCAATTCAAGACTGATTTGAATGGCAAAAAACAGGAGTGGGAAGCTGTTGTTTTAATTCCATTTATTGATGAGGTAGGGTGTGTGTGAAATGCTTTTAATAATTTTTGTTAATATTGTATAACAAAGAAATAATATCTTTGTTATTGTTGTTCTGGTAATATTCATTAATTCAGTTTATTAATAGAGAATATAGAATGAAAATAATTAAAATAAATTTTGTAAGTTAAATGTTAATTTCAAGTATATCATAGGTAAAATATGCTATTTAAAGTATGTAAAACATGCATCGTAAAGACTGGTACACTTTGATATTTCAGACTGTATTGTTGGAAGCAATGGAGCCCATTAAAACATTATTGACTCCAGATGAACAAAAACGCAATTCACATGGACCAGCACTTGTGTATGAGTACACAGAAGATGATTTGGGTATGATAAGGTCTTGTTTATGAAGTATTTGTTTGAATTGTTTTCTCACATTCAATATATCTACTTTTCCCTTAAAAGGATATTATGCTGCACCGGAGTACTTTCCACCGATATCACATCATCATGCATGTGTTGTTGAACTTCACAGAGAAGAGTTATTTGTGGATCCCTGCAAACTTATAAAAGGATTGTGTCCTGGTGCAAAATTAGATGTGTATTTTCCTGGTTTTCCTACATTCAAGCACATTAAATATTGTGTAAGTAATATTCAAAGGCTATCAAAATTTGACCTGGAAAAACTTTCTTAATTATTAGAAAATATTTTAATTTAGCCCCTTGAAGTTGTTTTGAGAATGTAGAATATTGCAGTGTCCAAAATAAGAAATAACAAAAACCGTATACACTCGAATATAACCTGCACTCTTAATTTTCCAACAAGGAATCTTCAAAAAAAAAAAAAACTTTTTTCACATTTTTTACTTTTATTGCAAAACTTTCTGTACTCAAAATACCCACCAATTGAAATGTTAAATCGGTTAGAGTGCAATTTTTATAAAGCTGTGCCTCAAGGTCTGTCTTCATGTCAGGCTTTTCTCCTCTTTCTCGGTTGTGCCACTAATGTCACAACCGTATCACGTGGTGCTTGATACAGTCATGATCATAGATATAGATATAGCGACGCTGTGAAATGCGTGATATATTCCATCACACCCTTGAAGTTTGTTGTACCAACATTGACTCGAATATTACCCGCACACCAATTTTCAGCCAGCAATTTTTGAAAAGAATATGTGGGTTGTGTTTGAGTATATACAGTGTAGCAAAATGCCAGTATGCCAGTAACGAAATTGTGGGGGCCTCAGTAATTATTTTGTTATATTGAAATTTCAATCTACTGAAGAAAGTCAGATCGTACGAACAGAAACTATCTGGTGCCCGTTGCAGGATCTACATTACTTTAACATGAATTTACAAATGAAAATGCTTCATATTGATCGAATGAGAGGAATCAATTTTATACATTAATTACAGTTGTTCATAATTTTGCACCAAATTTTTGCCAATTGGATTTAATAATGATTGTTTTGAAAATGCATTTTCAATGGATACAATTCAAAATCAAACTATACAATTGAACTATAAAATTGTGACATACATTGGTTGTTTGTAATCTATGTGCTCTTACCCACCCATTGACATGACTTCTTCATTGAAAGACAACCATAACTCCATGATTCACATTCATTTCTGGAAAATTACTGCAATAGTTGAATCATTTTAATAATACAGTGACCTCCAACAGCAAATATTCTGCTGAACAAATCCACCCAAAATGGTTTTTCAAAAAGTAGCATGCACACTCCCGAAGAACAACAAATAAAATTCTCTCAAATAACATTGCAATAAATTAAAAATTAAAAAAAAATACTTCACAAATATTGTAATAGTTCATTTTTCTTTCTGTCTGTAAAACTTTCAACTTTGACATTATTTTGATAGTCAGAAATATATAATTCTTGGATAAAATATTTTCTTTTAAATAAATCAAAAAATTAAGTATATATCTAATTTATTTAAAATGTATAATGTATGGTTAATTAACTTTCATAATCGCGATGATTATTGAAATTAATTAATTTAATTACGTCTGAAGATGAAAATAATTATTTCCAAAATGTCATGATTATGAAAGTTATTTAACTATATATTATACCTTTTTAATAAATTGAATATACATTTTATTTTTTCATTTTGTTTAAATCAAAATCTGATATCCAAAAATAATACATTTCTATGTATAAAATAATAACCAAGTACAACCTGTGAAAGTTAAGCAATGTAATAATGTAGTATAGTAAGTATCAGTACAGCATACCTTTACATACCAAGATTATCAAAAACATTGCTGTTCCATAATGTAGCATGTCAATAGCAAATATTTAATGGTGGGCTGCTTCTTCCTTGGAGCCTTGCTGTTGTATGACAAGCTGTGTCTAAGCAATGATGTACTTGAATATGAGAAGTCAGTTGGTACGTGCAGTGTAAAAATAGGCAGAATAACACGATTATTGCATATTTTTAGTCAAAATTGAAAACTGTTTCATTGTTATTGGATATTTCCAGAGATCATGGGTATCAATTAAAACCACAAATAGTTGGAAATTTTGTACTTTTCTTTCAATTTTGGTGCACGTTGAAAATAAGAAATATATTCAATACACAAAATATTTATTGTGAGCGAGGTGAATTTCAATTAATTTTGAAAAAAAACAAAGATAAAAATTTGGGAAAAATTTTAATTTGGTGAAATGAAATTTTATGTATGATACAGAAAATGGGGACCTGAAATTAATTTCATTCAACTGCAGTTTTTGTTATCTTTGTATTCACAAGGACATTTCAGTGTTAGTGGTGTTTTTCGATTTTAACTTTTACTTAATTTATATTATTTTCTCACTTAACTCTGAATTCTTTGATGTATATTCTTTAAATATAGAATTACTGGGCATTTCTCTTTAAAAAAATGTGCAGTGCAGTTGTGTTATTAATCCTATAATAACATTTTGTCTGCTGTTGTTCTAGTCATCTCTAGAGAAGAAAAAGGTTAAAGTTTTTGAAATGCCAAGCCGAGGAGATAACATGATTGTTCACATTTTAAACGAAAGCAAACCTGATGTGAAACAAGTGGCCACAGATCTTCTTGGGAAAAGTGTGTTTGTTGATTGGCCTCATCTTTTGGAAGCAAAGTAAGAATATGAGGAAATAGTGTATATGAATTCACAGATATATTTTACATTTTGTGTTAAAAATGTACATATTCCCCTCAGAGTGATTGCTGTGGTTAGTAGGGAAAAACGTTACGCTTTGCCATTAGAGTCTGGTACAAATTCCTCAGCAGAAACATGCGAGATTATAGAGGAAGAAGTAAAAGGCAATCTAGCTGCAGTATGGACATCTCAAAAAAATGCCATTCAAGAAAGGTTGGTACTGAAATAGAAATGAGAACATAGTTTATTTAAAAAAATATATGAAAATAAATAACAGCAACTTGCATCACCCTCACAACAATCCTTTACAACCACCTCCAAGCATGTGATATCAATACTGAGCACAGTGATTTTGGTTCTCATGAATTTTAATATCATTGTACATCATCCAATGAAGTCCTGATTTTAATTGGATTCTTTGTATAGTTCAGTTTCTTGAAGTATTATAGTATTTAAATCATGTCATAAATATTGATTTTTGTCTGCATTTAAAGGTACATGAATCGACTTGGGGTTGACATAGGTACAACAGGAATATTACTTCAGTGCTTGCCCATTGTTGGTCGACAATTTGCATTTGGCAAGCAAGGTCGGATTACATTAGACAAGCATGTAAGTATGCTGTGTGTTTCTTGAGTTTATACATGAAAAATTCATTTTTTTGAAAGGGGTTTTATGAAAATATATTTAAATAAAACACTTCCAAAAGATTTCTGAATTGGGTCTCGAAAAGTATTTATTCCTTTCGGTATTTTATGGGAATAAATCCCTTTACATAGATTTATGCTGAGAATGACATTTTATTTTTCACAAATGTATGTTAAAATTAAATATAATCACTTTCAACATTCCCAGATTCACTCACATCCCCCTGATTTGTTGTCACTTTCACAGAACTGGAAACATTCCCTAGTATACCGTCCTCGCTCCTGTCCATCTTATTTGAAATGCCACCCACTTTAAAACTTTGGCAACCAGTTCGCCTGAAATCAGTGCCCACACTTCCAAAATCCACTGGCAAAAGCACACCCACTCATACGTCACATGAAATTCGCTTTTGAAATGACACATGAAATTTTTTTGAAATGTCACATGAAATTTTATTTTTTTTCCCAACTGCTGAATATTTACATTCTTGCCTGGAAATGCACATGTGTTTCTTAAATCCACCACCTCACATTTGTGTCATCAACATTGGACTTCTCCCAGCTACTCGATTCCTGTACAGTTCTGCGAACTTCACTGCGGCTTATAAATGAGATTTTGCTTCTTCAAATTATTGTGTCAAAGATCGTTAGTGTGACCTAAACATGGACATGGCGTATACACAAACAAACGATACGACAATAAAATAAATAATAATTCAAAAGGTTTCTTTAAGAGAACAAAATAAGATTGACTACAATACATGTAACACTTGTGACCAGTGGAAGATTGTGCAATCAGTGTATCGACTTAACTTAGATTCTGTATTTTTGATGTTGGTTACTTATTTCTTAATCAAGTCTTAAGAATTATCAGCATTTGTTCACTTTTTGGAATTCATGTAAATGTTTCATTGATCAAGATATACACAAGTGTCTCACAAAACTAATCTTACCCATGATGTGTTGGCAGAAATAAAACAGTATTACAGTTCACTACATCACACTGTGTTTTCTAATACCTACTGACTTTAATACATTACATTTTAATGCATTTCAAACTAAATTATAAAGATCGTAAACATAATTAGTATTTAAACACATTCTCTGCATTACAATAATTTACTTTCAAATGAGTTAACAAGAACTAGCATAAACCTTCAGTTCATGATGTATTAAAGTCATTAAGTATTTCTAAACATATAAACAATTTAGTAAACTAATATTGTTTTACTTCTACCAACATTTCATGCGTATGATTGATTTCCTGAGCTGTCGTAAATGTGTCAGCTCTAGATGGTGAAATATAAAAACATGTTCTCAGATTGAGTTGGAAGCTTAAAGTCAATTTTTTTTAAATTTCTGGATGCAGTATGGTGATCTGTATTTTAATCTATACCATTTTTATAAAACTATTTAACATCATTTATATAATTGTTGCTAAATTTATTTTATTTTGTATTATGTTTCTTAATTTTAAATTTGTCATTACTATTTTGTCTCTTTGCATTTGTTATTCAGTACTTGTAAAGAAAAAGAGAGAATGAAAGAAAAAAAAGAAAATAATGGGATTGTGCTTACAAGATATCATTGTAGAACAACTATTTATGCATGTTAAGTTTTTTTTTAACCACATGCGCTGACATTTACCGGATCTTTTTGTATTAAGTGTTTTAGTGATTTGACTCTAAAAAAATATTAGTGTCAAGACCAAAGAAAAAGAATTGCTTTTTTTGTATGTAGAGACTGATGGCCATGTCTGTCCATTTTAAACTGAAGAGTTCCCAAATAGAGCCCTTATGTTACTAGTGAAGGTATTTTATATACAAGTTATAGTTGGCCCCCTGCATAAACAGACTGACCCTTTCAAGAATTAGCAAATCTATTCATTCATTTGTACATTCAATTCCAAACCTGTAGGTTTAGAAATCATGGTAATTACTTTACAAAAAAGTTCTTTGAGAGCTTTACAAAGATGACTTTTTAGATGGCAACCACTTAATTACCTTTTCCCAATTTGATTGTGTAATGTTATCCAGTGTACAGAGAGATTTATATAATTAAATATTCATAACTATTGATTATTCTTGAAGCTGATGATCTCTTGTGTTGTTACAAAAAATAGTTTATTCGAGTTCTATAAGCACACCTTGCTGCTATTTACATTCGTCTTTTAAATACAGTGACTATTCCTTGATGCATTCTTTTGCTTCTTGTGTTTCAGTGGTCTAAAACTGCAAGTGCATTTGCCCTCCAGGCTACAGTAAAAGAGATTTCGGTTCATGATCCAAGTTTTGCAGAATTTTCTAGTGTGGAAGAGGTCTTTCCAGTTGGCACACGTGTCTTTCTTTTGGGACTTCCACATTACGGCTACATGGGAGAGGTAGATATGTTTATACATTGTAAATGTATCTTGTAGTTCTTATTTATTTAGTAATTATTCAGTTTTGATTTAAATTGCCCACTGATAATTGTATATTGGGTTTAAAGTAGTCCACACATTATTAAGATCATATAAGTTCTTATTGTCTTTTTGGTAGATCAATATGTAAGTTTGTTTCTTCAATTTGTTGATAATTTTAGATGTGTGACAAGAATTTCGGTTTTGTTGATATAAAGTAATGTTTCAGGTTAGAGATTATGAAGAAGGAGCTCAAAGAAGTGGCCGTGTCAAGATCACAGTTACAGTCACAATGGAGCCAAATCTATCAGCTGCTCATGATAAACATTTGAATTTCCGTGTAAATTATATGCCTGGTAGGTAATTTTGTTTTTCTTATTATTAATACAAATGCTATCAAACAAAGACACAAGCACCACTGATAATTGAACAGAAGGGCCAAAGGCAGAAAAAAGGAAGATAAACAACTTCAGATCATGCTGCATTCACTTAACCATCTAGAACGAATTGTGCAAGTGTCCTGTTATAAGATATTTGTCTGTCTCGAAGAGGCTGCACCAGTGATGGTTGCCAAAACACGATTGTCCATGCAACTTTTTTACAGTCAGAAAGATTCCAACAATAACTGTTTGACCTAACGAATAGATAAACTCTGCTGTGACGCAAATGCTTAACACAAGTGAAGAAAGTGGACACTTATTTGTCCAATCAACTGAATGGTGTGGAAAAGTCTTAGAACATTTGGACCAGGAAGCCATGGTTGATTGTTGGATGTTTGGCGTAGCCACTTGTGACAGTTGTAGGCGTATTTCTGAGAATCGCTCTTGCCAAGCTGCACGTACAAGGAAGCAGGTCAACAGTCAATCCCCAAGAACCCTCACCCACTGGCTACCACCCGGTTGGCACACTGGCGAACAGAGCGGCATGAATACAGTAGCATAGAGCTAATGGCTGAGAATGAAGATATTTATATGAAGCATTTACAAAACTATAGTTTTTTGTTTTTACAACCATTTCTCAGGAATTTGTTTATTTACAATAAATGGGCAATTGGCAAATTTTACATTTGTAGAATATACAGATCATATAAGGTGAACAAAACATAAAATATATATACATAGCCCTCAATTAAACGTCAATGCGATCGACTGAGATGCTGCTCATCCCATACAGCCAAGAACCCTCATTCCCAATGTTATTGTAAACCAATGGAATGCTCTCCCAGTGGATTGTGTTATGAAAAATACTTGAGTATCATTCAAATCCTGTCTATACAATTATCATGCAAATTAAATTGTTAGTGCAATATATATGATTAGAAGCCGATAATTTTGTGAGAAATGTGTATATCAGCTTGTTGTTGCTTCCATATAAATAAATTTAAAAGAAATACAGGACGACTTGACTATTTATTTAATAGTGTAGGATGTTTAGTAGCATTTAAAGTTAACATTATAGCTTCTAAAAGTAATGCGTATATTTTAGAAAATAAATTATAAACATTTTTATGAATTAAAATCACTTAAAAACTAAATTGATGTGCATACCTAGATCATTCATAAGACCATTGTCTGGATAAGTAGCATTGCCTAGTGTATCTTGATTATTTTTGCTTTGTCTGTATTTGAAAGTTCAACAATATCTAGTTTATTCAAGTCTGTCTGCCAGCGTCTTCACAAGCTCTGGTGCTTTAGAGGAGATTCTCAGCACTGATTATCTAATGTGTTATGGCAAGATGAGAATGCAACCTCAGCTGCATCCCATGTGCATCGGCTATGCAACTTGCAAACATGCTTGTTTGTTGCTGCATTGCTTGTTTTTTATGCAGCAGCTTCTCAACCCATAGGCAGTGAGTTCGGCTTATGAACATCCTTCCAATGCATGGAGGGCTGAAATGGCAATAACTGCTCAGATCAACTGAGCACGGATCACCCTGGACTGCCAAATATCCAATGACTCCAGCTGCAGAAGCTTATCTAATATTTCAGCTGCAGCTTTGATCTTGGCTGGATCAATTATTTCATCCAGAGCTTCATCAGATGGATTTACTTTTATCTATTTGCTTCAATATAGTAACATTGTCA
>JAZDUA010000124.1:777500-815000 GCA_038098605.1 Gryllus longicercus
TCTCTTTCTCTCTCTCTCTTTCTGTCTCTCTCTCTTTCTGTCTCTCTCTCTTTCTGTCTCTCTCTCTCTTTCTGTCTCTCTCTCTTTCTGTCTCTCTCTCTCTCTTTCTGTCTCTCTCTCTCTTTCTGTCTCTCTCTCTTTCTGTCTCTCTCCCTCTCTCTCTTTCTGTCTGTCTCTCTCTCTCTTTCTCTCTCTCTCTTTCTGTCTCTCTCTCTCTTTCTCTCTTTCTCTTTCTGTCTCTCTCTCTCTCTTTCTCTCTCTCTCTCTTTCTCTCTCTCTTTCGCTCTTTTTCTCTTTCTTTCTCTCTCCCTTCCTCTCTTTTACACTAATTTCTCTTCCCCTTATCTCAAGAATTAATTGTTATGTTATGTTGTCTATTTTCTTTCAGGAAGGATAAAATTCCTGCTATTTCTAATTGGTTAAAAACTCAGCCATATTACATCATTGAAAGGCAAGTGTGTGGTGCTGCTGTGTTAGATCCAGAAATCGTTCAAGAAATAGAGAGAACTGTGGACATGCATTATCAATCAAAAAACTCTGTAAAAACTGTCTCAATGCAAGTTAAACCACACTTGCTTTTTAAGGTATACAATGTTTATGATTTGCTTAAGCTATACATTTCTTTAAATAGTTAAAAATGCCTACTGAAAACACTGCACAAAACATTCAGTAAGCTCAATGATCTTCAGAGCAAATGTCACAAAAGTTGACTGTTCAGTTGTTAAGTTGTTTCTGAGTAAATGTAGTTGTGTAGCACAAGAAAAACAAGAGTCCAGGTGGAAGGATGTTGATGCTCTCACAGTGCTAGGTCTTTGGTGGGGCAACTACCAGACTTACGGTGTGTAGATTTCGCCTTTGCTACCAACATTTCTCCAGGCTTTTAACTCAGCTACCAACAATCTCTCATGTTACTCCCCAAATGCATTTACCAAAATCAATTTCTTACATTTTTTTCCGTGTCTTAATGATTTAATGCAATTGTTTATTATTTTGTAAACATATCTTTATGATGAAGAATTGGGTTTTATTTTGTAAACATGAATAACAAGAGACAATTAATATCAATTCTGATTACAAGGAGATTTTTAGCGGCCGGAATGAAGGCAAACAAGCAAAGGAAAACTCAGACATGAACTCAGCATTGTCCTGAGATCCAACAAAGAAGACTGTGATTGTAGTTGATCTGTTGGTAATATTGAGTGTATCCTTTTTGACACTCAAAAAAGGACAAAGTTTCTTTACCTACATGTTCCCATTTGCTGCTATAAGTAAAACAATTGCTGAAATTATTTTCTTATATACAAAGAATGTTTGTAAAACAACCTCAACCTAGGTCAAGCACAAAAAAATGATTTATTTCTAACTTACCAAGAATCCTAGTCTTGCTGACTATAAAATTATTCAAACTCCCATGCAACTAAGCCAATGGTTGCTGATATTGATGAAGTTTTTCTGGTTTCACTATTCAGCTACAGTAGAAAGAACATGCCATTACTCAACCAGTACAGATATGTCTGCTAAATCTGCCTTCTCGTACAAGGCAAATATTGCTGCACTAACACCATCTGCAACAGCAACACAGCATCACTGTTTAAGAGTATCATCAGGTCCAGTAATGGCTAGATGTCCAAAAAATCCAGAAGAGTGAAGATGCAAAAGAATGAAATCTTACCTTTCATCTGTGACAAAAATTTGGTTACTATCCACTTTCCCAGCTTTATTGAAGTTCATAACTCAATTTGTGTTCATTTTGTTATTACTGCTACCTCAGCTTCATTGAAGTCTACTTGTAAATGCTCCAAAAACTACACAAAAATTGTCTGCAAGAAAGCTTTAACTTTTGTCTATTTAATGCTCAAACTTGTGACTCAACTGCACAAGGAGTTGTGGCAATCACTATTTTCTAAAAATGACCTGAAAGATGAGTAACGAGCTGGAATAGGACAAGATGAAGTTATTGAATCTGATGAACCAATGGAAGAGGGTCTAGATTCTTCAAGATATTAAATAATCCCAATTATTTGATCAGATCTCTTTTAAAGGATACTTTATGTATTGTATTGTGAAGTATTCATAAGAACAGTTAGCCAGTTATTAACACTCTATTTAATTATATTAGCTTGGGTTCTTTATTGCTGATCATATCAAACTTCAATGTTCCTAGGCATTGAAAAGTTAATTGAGAGTCAGCAGGACTTCATTAGGTTTTCTCTTTAGGTGCCAGTTCCACTGTGGATGAATTCTTCTGAAGAATGTGTTGCCAGAGCATCAATGGCAAGATTAGTGACTTTCAGAAGTAGTCATTAACTCATCAGATGCTTAGTGTGTAGGTCAGTGCTGGATCTCACACACAAGCATGGGAGGAATACCCCTACCTCCCAAGATATAACATGCACTACTCTTACGGAACTATTAATCCTCTACATTGAAAAGTGGCAGTTGACACATCCAGATACAAAACAAAACAAAAAATCAGCAGGTGCTTACAATATGGTTTACTAAACAAATCTTTCAAATTATCTCCGTCTTCATTGTATAAACTCCACAATTAAATGGCACCATAAATAAATCTTAATTATTTGATACAACATAATCATTAGAAACCAGTATTTCATCAAGGGAATTGGTCTCAAAGTGAGAATATCCATTGTTATTATCAGGTACTTCCTGTTAACAGATCTGCCTAGCAAGTCAATACAGGTTCAGTAAAATGACTCTCCTGAAATATAAAAATACTGCTATAAGTTATTATTTAGGAAATAGATTTAATCAATTAGTAAAAAATTTCATTGAACAATATATATTAAAACAAAAAAGATTTCAACCTATATGCGCAAATGGCTGCCCACAGTACAACCTTAAAAACAAATTATCTTTGTGTGATAAAACTTCCCTCTCAGAATTTTGAATTGCAATGCTGACACCTGTTACGATGTAATGGAAAATAATAAGAAGTTCTAATTGCATTACTGCAACATTTTAAGGTGAAAACAAGAACTATCTTAAGATTCGTGTAGCGTGACTAGATTAGTGGATAAGGATTAACAGCCACAAGAACAGCCGGCATTGCTAACTGAATTGCTTAAATATGCTCCAGGAAGTCATGGAGGTTAAGCAATTTGAGACATCACAGGTTCGTGGATGGAAGATTGTCTGGGAACCCCGGGGATCTAACGGTACTGAGCCCGTGGCCAAAGGAATCAAAGGAAATGACTTCTACAACTGACAATGGCTGATTAAGTTAAAGGAGGATTACTCCACTTCCAAAATACTTAGAGGAATTGTATGTCACAACTGCATGAAATCTTTCCCTATTTTTTCCCATTTGACTGGACTACATAATTCTGTTAATCACATACTGATATTTCACATGAGTTCAGAAGTAGAGCAATAGTAAATATGCTGTATTTAAAAAGTGATACTTTACAATCCCTCTTGTACCTTTTCCAAGGGGTCAGGAAAAAATTGTGTAATAGGGGGAAATTACATTTTTTAATAATAAATTACAAAATATTTATAACTCCCTTTTATTAATAACACAGGCACACACACACACAAAAAAGTTGTCAAACCCAGTGACTTGACACGTTTTTCTTTGTATTTCAACACACTGAATCCAAATCTGAAGCCAGAATTATGCCATCACCCTCCATTTTTTTTAAATCGCAAGAAATCATTGTGACATAGTATTTTTTGTTTTCAGGGTTTGTTGTCCTACCCCAAGACTTGACACATGTTTCTCTATGTATGTGTCAGGCTAAATCCGAAAATGAAGCCAGAATTGCGCCACCATTCTCCACTTTTTTAAATCGCAAAAAACTACCCTTAAATATACAATCTACAATGTTACAGTGCTTTTTCCTGATTTAAAAAATTCGAAGGTGATGGCGCTATTCTAGCTTCAGATTTGAATTCAGCGTGTTGACATTCATAGAGAAACTTGTGTCAAGTCTTAGGATCTGACAATAACCACCTAAAACATAAAGTACAATTCACAATGGTTTTATGCAATAAAAAAATTGGAGGATAATGGCGCAATTTTGGCTTCAGATTTACATTCAGCACATCGAAATACATAGAGAAAAATGTGTCAAGTCTTTCGGTCTGATAACTTTCTCATTTTTTTGTGCCTAATTATTCATCACAATCAACATTCTTGGTTTGGGATTGATTTTCCTGCCCTATTAGAAAGTAACTTATCTTTAATGAGAAAAATGTAGGACATCTTTAGCCTTACACTTCAAAATAAACTAATTCTACAATTTTCCAACAACTTTTGTAGAATAGAAAGTCTCTTTCTCTTTTTTACTCAATGCTAAGATGTGATGAAAAATTTTGAAGCCAAACAACACAAGTGCACAAAAAAATAACTTGTTACTGTATTAGGCTTATTTAGTGATCTACAGAAAGACTCTACACAAGAACAACACATTTTTTATTTTATATCCATCAAAGCACTGACAAAATGAACACACTTCCAACAAAAATGAAGATCGAATTGAATTGAATTAATGACTTATTTTACGTGGTGAGACTCAGGCCTGATGGCCCACTCTTCCGTCTGACCACGCAAATTTCGCTACGATCCTTTCACCAACAAGCAGAGGAAGGGGGCATTTCTTGGGCGAGAAACAGTTGATTTTTTAATTTAGCTCAGATGTGTCATTTAGGCTTGATCTTTTACATGCAAATAATAAATCTACCAACGTGGGACAACCGGCTTTACTTCCCCTCCTAAGGAAGGCTATGAAGGATTTTTTCGCCCTTAAAAATCCACGACGTCGATCGGGTTTGAACCCGCCAATAACTGTGTATACCATTCCGATATGCTAACCTTTACACCATCGCCACACGTAAGATAACAATAAAAAGTCACAGATTTCAGAAAAATACATTTGTTGGTATAATAGCAAAACTCAATGGGAAATGAACACTTGTCTGGTTGTTGATTACCAGGAATTCCTAAATGAAACCTCTTGCTAAAATGCTTGTAACCCACAATCACAACATCAAGTTGTTTTTGAAATCAAAAGTAATAACACCTAGCATAAGTCGGGTAGGACAATATGAAATAATGCTGACTTTACCTCATCAGTCAAGTATTTTAGGTCCAAGTGTCAACAAACTTACAAGTTCCGTAGCTAAGTTATCCTTCCTTTGCAGTCAGATCAAAAGAGAAAAACTATTAGGTAATTTCAAAATTGAAGCAGGGATAATTCTTACATTCAGGAATTGAGAAAAATCAGTGTAAAAGGCGGGAAAACATAAATTCCAGGAACTTAAAAAGTAGGCTTTTACTGTCATGTTTTGATATAGCTTTTTAATATTTGTATGTATTCTCCCTTTTAATTTTTATTTTTGTACTCCTTGTTTCTTAACTGTTACTGAACATATGTAGAAATACAGCGTTGTTATTATTATTATTGTTTGCTTATTTGCTTGTTAATATTTTCAAGGAATAAACTATTCCTTTTATTTACAGCCCTCAATGCAAATTGGTAGTCTTCCTCCTGATGCAGATGCTTCATATTTGCTATTTGATAGAGTTATGAACATCAGAGAAAGTTACACAGTACCTCTGGGGTGGAAAGGAACAATTATAGGTATGCAAGTTGTTATTTTTCTGGTCATTAAATCACTAATGTGCAATGTAAAATTGTTTTTCATGTGTAATAGGGATACACAAAAGAGAAAAAGATGCAGACACTATGTATGATGTGGTTTTTGATAAACCATTTGCTGGAGGAATGTCCTTCAATTGTTCTGCAAATCGAGGTTATCGTGTCCCACGCTATGCTTTAATCAATTTATCTTATGGAGAGCGTTTAGCTCATGAGAAACGCTTGTTGCAAGAAAAATCTGACAAAAAGATTACTACCCAATCATCAGGTGAGATTCAAACAGAAACATTAATTTAAAGTTAATTTTATTATAATTTAAATTTAAGATGTTTAGAATAACAACTACCTCGAAAATCTATAGTCATTGATTACTGTGTTTAAATATAACGTTTTAAAAATAACGTTTTAGTAATGGGATATTACTTTTTATTAGGGGCATCCTAATTTTAAACAAAATAATTATTCAGCAGGGGAACCTACTGAATTAGTGGGAGGCACAATTACTTCCTGAAAGATAAGATTGTTAGAAAAAAGACATCAGACAGTTAGTGAACTTCAGTTTTATATAAGGCTGGACAGTTATGCAATCTTCATTTTTTGTGTGTACTCATTTGATGTTTTAATGTAATCAGAAGTTGCGAGCCTCTTTCATCTTTTCATTTTCTGTTATCTCTTTCTTTTTTAAGGGAAAGATGTTGTCACAAACCGAGGCACATACACATTTTCCCCAGCTTGGAACAGTGCACTACAGCCACAACAGCAGCAGCAGCAGCAGCAGCAAGAACCACAATTACATCAGCAACAACGAATGAAACCACAAATGCCATCTGTTCCAACTGGCCCCCCTGTTCAGAGGTCGCAGAACATTGTCTCTTCCCATCCTAATTCAGCATTTGCCAGTTGGCGTAGTCAGGGCCAAGGAATAATACCATCCACCAACCAGCAATCATTTGTGATGAGATCCACTCATACATCACAAACTCCCCCTCAGGTACGTATTGTTATTGTGATAATCATTTGCTACAAAATCTGACCATATCAGAACCACTGACCGTATCTGACCATACCATTTTTTTATTTATTTATTTTTATTTTTTTATTTTAGGTTTATAATAGCTTTTTTTTTTTTAAAGTAAATTTGGAGAATAATGAAAATGTTTCAATACTTGATTAAATTATTGTTATTACCATATATACTCTAATATACCCTGCCCTTGAATATTACCCGCACCATAATTTTACAGAAAGGAATATCGGGGAAAAAATTTGTATTTTTGTTTTTTCTACGCTCACGAATACAACTTTTGTCTATATCTACACCATACTTTCTTCCTACTTCACAGGTACCGATTTCTTCTGCTTCTACTATACTTGGGTTTTTATAACCAGGCATTTCTGTTGATGGTTTCATCCAATCAGGAGTGTAACGTCATCATGATGATGTTCAACCTCTTGATTGGTTGAAACCATAACAGCTGCTTCTTATTAACTCACGACGCCTTGTAACTGCATGCAACATGCTTCAAGTTCATGGTACTAACCTTGATGCGAATATTACCCGCACCCCAATTTTCAGCTAGCAATTTTTGAAAAAACTATGCGGGTTATATTTGAGTATATACGGTAATTAAACTAATTTGAAATAAGTATGGCAGTAAAACAAATGTCATTTGGGTGACCAAAAGGTCATCCTCCAACTAATCTGTAAACTCCTGTAATTGTATAGTTGTGTAGTTAATGTACTGTCTGTTAGATTAAAGATCTTTATATAATAAATACAAAAAAAGAAAATTTAGAGAGATGTTATCATCGTCAGTATTGAGTATTAGGCTTCCTCATCTATGCTGCCTTAAAATTGTCCAGGGTATCTCTTCAAACATTGTCAAACCATTTCGTCATTAAGAGACATTTGCTTTAATATCGTGTATAATAGTGGGAATTCTGATGAGGTATTGTTGACACAATTACACGAAATAAAAGATGTCATCTCAGTCAATTTGTTCGGTGTGTTTAGAGAGTCGGCTTTACAGTTATCATCAGTCTACAAATATCAACAAAGTAAAAAACTAAGTTCAGTCTCTTTTCTTACCTCGTTGTTGTGGCAAAAGTTGGGAGACAGTGCCCAAAGGGAATGCGACACGAGGTTTTGTAGCTTTTGGGAGCTTGAACGAAGGGTCAGAGGAGGTCTGTTTTTTGTCTTCTTGGAAAGATTTCAGGAGGCGGGGGGTCAGTGTGTGAGGGAGGAGTGCATAAAATTATTAGCAGAGGGGACACAGGAAAATTAGTTTGTTCCTGTATCACAAGTAATTTTCCTGAGACCTTTCCAAAGAAGACAAGAAACAGACCACCTCCAACACTTCACTGGAGCTCCAAAAGCTATACAACTTTGTGTCGCATTCCCTCTGGGCACTGTCTCCTGACTTTTGCCACAACAACAAGGTGAGCAAAGTAGCTCAACTTATTTTTTCCACTTTTTGTAATATCATTTGCAATTTCATAATGTGTATTTCTTTATTGGTATTTAATGTTTTGTAATTTTAATTTCTATTGGTTTGTAATAATTATAATTTTAAATGTATATATTATTTTTATTAATTCCTCCACTTTGTCTTATTTTGTATTTACTTGATATGTTATTTCTTTTATATTTGTAGACTGATGATGACGGCAAAGATGGCTCTCTAAATAAACTGACTAAGTTTACGGAGATGACATCTTTTATTTCATCATTTATAATATTGAAAAACACTGCAAAGGATATTTGCTAAAATTTGAAAATTGATATCCATAGTAATATTCCTTTTAGAAGAAAACATTAATCCTTGAATTTTTAGTATGTTAAAATTCAGTTAATACTACTATGGCCTACACAATGTTTCTTGTGTAGAGGTTTGTGTCCCCTTCAATGGACTACTCAGAACAGTTTTTATTATTGTCACATGTTAATATATTTTATAGGCCAATGCAAAATTAGTCAATCAGTCATGGCGGCAGAGACCCACCCCACCAGCCGTGCCAACAATCCAGCGGCAGCCACCACAGAGGACCCAGGTGCAACCTCAACTGCAGATGTCGCAGCAGCAGCAGCAGCAGCAGCAGCATGGGCAAATTCAGATGTTTCTCAACAAAGCCCCAAATTCTGTAGCCCAGCCTCAACAAAGTGAACAAATGGCACAGAAGCCACCTCAACCCACTGGACCACTGCTTCCAAAATCCTCTCCCAATGAATTTCAGTTAATGTGGAATGAACTCCAAGGACTGGGGGTATGTTTTCTAATAATATAGAAATGACACAAAACAATTTGAACTTTGTGTATGTTATGGATGACAAATGATTTGCCTTATGATTTCATAGAAACCAGGATCTACTGGAGAAACTCCTAAAAGTGCACCACCATCATCACAACAGCCATCTTCTCAGTTTCAGGTAAGTGGGACTGTTTTTTAGCTGTCAAGCTTCTGAATGTGTGGGAATTTTAATATTTCAGTTGTTAGACAAGTATAGGGAAATCCATTGAAACAACTGTCAGACTTGAACAAAGTTCACGATGGTGACTCTTAAAAACTCTCTGTGAATGAATTTGTGAAAGTTAATGATGGAGGTATCAGTTTTGATTTAAGTAATCTTGTTCAAGGAAAATATGAAAATACTTGTTTAAACTCGTTTATATTTAAAACCAGAATTGCAAAATATAGTATTTTATGGTCATTTTGTTATTTTAGGCTTTTAAAAGATTAGTCCAGTTAATCTTAAAATAGGATTTTATTTTAACCTTTGTGAATGTAATTAATTTAAATTATTATTAATTGCAAATACATATTTGTGTTGAGATGAATAATAAATTTTAATTGGGAAGACATGATCTTCAGTGCCATGATTGACTAACAGTCTCATTTTGTTTTTTCATCAAAAATATAATTTGCTTCACAGTTGTAAAGTCCGTAGGCAAGTAACAGGCAGATTCGTCAGTGTTTTAGGTTACACTGCTTATCTTGACAACAGTCGATAGCCAGAATTTATTTGTATTTTTTTGAACATTGTTTAAAACTGAATCTTTTGGGGCATTGAGGTTAGTTATTGAGATATCCATAGTCCTGGCATTGATAACATTTTTTAGAGAAAAAATATTTCCATTTGTCTATGCAGTACGTCATCCAAATATCTTAAACATTTATGCACTGCCAAAGCATTTTTTTTTTTTTTGTATTTAAATATTGTTTTTAAAGAAATTATTAAATTTTCTCATTAAGAGTATTTTTACATATACAGCGAGCTCTATTTAATTTGGTATTAGGTAATTTAGAGTAAAAATGGTTTCCCATGAAATGTGTATTCAAAGTAATGTTCCAATTTAATTTGTGAGGTTGCAAAAGATCCGTTCAGTTAATTCAAAGTAAGGATTTTATAATCAAAAGAGGTTGTATTTAGAATTGTAAAGCTATGTTATGTGAATTATAATTTTATGTATGTTAATAAATTGGAAACTTACAAAAAGTTTACTCTGATGTATTGAAAACAAAATTGATACATCATATTACTTATCAGTATTGATTAGATTTGTTTAAAAATATAATATAATGCTATTCCTTCCATGTATCAAATTTAATGATATGAAGAAAACATCAAATGTTGCCAAAAGGGTAGTGTTTTTATTTCCAAGCCTTGGAAATGAAAATGTGGATATCTTATTCCTACATTTAAAAAAATTATAGTTGAACTCTGTTTTTACGTTTCCCACTTATACGTTTTTCACGTTTAAACATGTATTGTTGTTGTTGTTGTTGTTGTGATTGTGTGTTTTTTGTTGGTCACGGGTAAATTCCTATAATTCCCATGCTAAATTATTTCAGTTATGAGTTTTACTTTCATATGTTTTTCACACTTATATATTCATAAAAGACCCTTTCAGGCTGTATAACATTCAAATGATCCCAGTGAGGCACGGGGCAACCTGCACCGAGAGCCCGAAACTTGTATGTTAATCAAGTCAGCACGCTCCAGAGTGCTCCCGTGGAGCGACCTGTCGCTCAGCCTGAGGGACTTCCCGCTAATGAAACTTGTAATTTAGAAGTTCAATTCGGCCTAGCTGACTGACCAAGACCGCGGGGTGGTAGGGTAAAGTCGGCTCCTGAGCCTCCTCCAGCTGCGCAACTTCGAAAAATTTCAAAGTCAGGTGCGTACAGGAGCTTTTTGAAGATCTCGAGCGACGGCTAGCTCCAAGGGAAGGTCAAAGGTGACCCCAGGTGAGAGAAACGACGTAGGTGACCAATTCCAAACGACGTAGATGACCAGTCAAGCTTGCGCACTGACTGATACACTCTCCGAAGGCCCTTTTGCTCGCCATAATTATCATTGGAGATCCTTTCAGAAGCACCATGGCGCAAGCAGCTAATGAAATTGATCACTTTTCCGCGCGGCACAGTGGGTGTTGCCAGGCCGTTGCAGTCGTGAGCTTCCTGTCACCCACATAGAACACAGTGCTTTGACCCACGGAATCTCATGTAACATCAAGCTTGAAACCAAAGTCATCGGTAAGGTCCCCATTTGCTTGTCTGCAACCTCCACCTCAGGGTAGACTTCGTCGATGATGATCTTGGGCCAATGATATTTTTTCCAAGCTGACCAGTGTTGGAATTTGTGGCTCTGAGGTCTATGTTTAAACCATAGTATAGTTCGTCTTTTATCTGGTTTTGTGTCTGCGATATTAAACGAAAAAGAGTAGTAGGAAAAGACAACCCCTTTCAATATCAGATATTTTTTTTTAGTTGATAGGGAGAGTGGCAATAAAAAGATAGATGTTGCTAAAGAACTGGGAAAATGATGGTTTAAAAATATTGAGTCTTTATTTTGCTCATAATAATTGATTTTTGTAATGCATTTTTCTTGTGTATACAGTTTTTCCCTTCAGTCCCTTGAAAAACGTATAAGTGAAGTTTTACTGTACTTCCTCTAACACAACACATAGTCAGAATCCATGTTTTGAGGGTTCTTGATATGAAGCCTCAAAAACCTTTTCAAAATTTTCTCATAGCTAGAAAGTTCGTGTACAATTTTTCAACAATGTGAGTTGTTTTTGTGTAAATTTGCATGAACGATAGGCAGTTGTTAAACAATTTCTTCCTCAAAAACAGATCCAAATTTTTTCTTTCAATGTTCTCATATGTATCAAAGAATAGTATGACTAGTGGTGCTAGTCTCATTTTTGTTGAATTAAATTCCTGTATTTTCAAAATTTGAAAAAGTTAACATTGCAAAAGTAGAATATTAAAGACAGATTTTTTGTTTTCAATGAAATCTGTTCTAAAAACTTATCTGGTCATGCACAATTTTTTGAAAAGAGTAGTTTTCGGGTTATTTCTGTCCGAAGTTAATGGAACTTATCAAAAAAAAATCCATGCATAGATAAAAGGGACGCTTAAAATAATGACACTTCTAATTTTCTTTGAACCATACGAATTTTCGAAAATTTCATATTAACAAATATTACTACAAAGTATGTGCTGTGTTGCATCACTAGTTTTCTAGAAAGTAATGTGTTTTCAGTACTTCTCTCTGTTCCTTATTTTGCAACTCAGGTATCTTTTTTGGAGAGCATCTGTAAGCATTTGGAGAACAAGAGCATTGATGTTAGTTCCTGCGTCCACCTACTTGTTAAATTTTGTTTTGTGGAGTGTGTGAGTGTGGTGCGTGTGTGTTTTTCCTTATGTGAACCTATAAACTTATATCTATAATAATCATATTCACGGGCAGAATAGTGGCATCCCTGTGAATTGGCTGGACAATTCTGTCCTATATTTTTTAATGGGATAATAAAAAGGGAATTAAACAAATGGCATTGAATCGTGCAACCTGAAAATGAATAAAAATCATTGCAGAGCTTTTATTACACAATGCGTTGTGCCGCGATCAATGATTTCCAGGCACCCTATGATTCATTCAGCATTGTGAGACTATTAGCTTACAAAAAGGTTATACAAAATATTAGGAATGACAGGCTTACAGCCCTCACCTCTGTAATTAGCAAATTTTACGAAAAGTAATCTTAGTAACACTGAGTAAATTTCTTGAAATTAATAATATCCATAATACACCACAACAAGGTTTTAGGAAAAGTTTCTCCACAATAACTGCTGTTGTTGAATTCTTTCATTGAATTCTTGGAAATTTGGAAGCAATCAGAAAAACCGCAGGCATGTTAATTGAGCTCTCAAAGGCATTTGATTGCCAAATTTTGCTAACCAAGCTAGACTTCTGGAATAAGGAGTCAAGTTAATAACCTTCATAATCATACCTCACAGGATGTAAGTAATGTACAGAAATTTTCTTTCGTTCTGGAAATACACTATTTATATTATTTATATTACTTATATCAAATTTTGACAGTTACCACAGGAGTGCCGCTGAGATCAATGTTAAGACTGTTGCTATTTCTGACATGTTAACGATGTGGGAACAGGATACTAAACTCTCACCATCTTGAGATTATCTTAATCAGTTGTGTATGTTTGGAAGTATGAATGGAATTGAAGACATATGTATTATGGTTTATTAATACATTTTTCTATTTTTTCTGTTTGTGTTGACTGTATTTATATGTCTGGTTTATTAATGTATAATATTATTTTTGTATGATTGCTTGATACTTATCTGTGTAGAAGTCCAATGGCTAAATAATAATAATAATAATAATAATAATAATAATAATAATAATAATAATAATAATAATAATAATAATAATAATAATAATAATAATAAATTGCTCTGGAAGCCAAATGGTGCCAACGTCAGTAATGATGAAATGCTATCATTTTACCCAGTTTGTCTCAAATTATTACCTAATTGCAACAATAACTTTGATTCAATTTGTTGTTGCATTAAGAGATAAAAGATGTATTTTATAACTACTAATTTATGTATTTAGATGTAATAATAAAATAATGGTCTTAATCTGAAAAATAATTCTAATTCAAAAGAGGTCTAATCTCAATTGTTTTGGATGAGTGGAACTCTACTATACATATTACATTTCTGATATGTGAGTCATGCTTATGAGGTATATTCTTTCGTTTTCTGAATTTATCTTTATCGCAGATCAGTTGGAAAGTTTGTAAAATTATAAATAAATTTGGATCCCAAATATTTGTGAATATCCATTGTCTACATTAATCAAGTGAACTGACAAAATTGCGAAAAGATACTGTGCAAAGCTCTTTAGTCATATTTTGTTTTTTAAAATAATAGCATATCCTGTAATGAAATTAAAGAAGGATTTCATTACAGAAAATGAATTTTTTAAATGTAATTTATCTAGAGTGTATTTAGTTGGTGTTACATTTTCAAAAAACTTTATATTGATCAATGTGAATGGTGCTTTGTTTGCATGGTATTTTAATGGAAGGTGCTGGGATAAAACTGCATCATTGTTAGTGCTGAATGTTCTTTGAAAGAAACTTTTCTGGGAATTATATTCAATGGACATGCAGACTCAAGAGCATTGTTATGATTTTCTTATGTTTTTTCTATTATTTTATCAGAAAATGGAGATTTAAGGAAATATCAGATTGAGAGCAAAAGTAAAGAAGATATTCAAGATCCAATAGAAATCTTTTGAAGTCATGAATTTACTTGGGAATCCTGCATGTCCAGTCTGAAGAAAGCTTGAGGAGTAGTGGTGTCAATAGAATGTAATTGGGTTAGAATAGTGTGTGACATTTTCAATTGATGTTTTGGATTTTGAATTTAAAAATGTTTTAAACTAAAATGTTGTTGTTTTGCCTAACATTTGGCTCTGCCTGTAATTGAAATGTTGGCTGTTCTCCTTACTCTTCCACTAATCAACCAGCCTAAAAACCACTGAAACGAATAGGATATTTATTCTCCAGGTGAATGATTCAGGCACTGAAATTCTCAAGAAAATGTTACGTATTACTGAAGTTCCTACAGAAAAACCTCAGCCTGTATCATCACAACAAACCATGAAACAAGTGTCTGTGCAAGAAATGTTTGAGGTGAGGTTTCCTTCCAAATACAGTGTCTGATGAAGCAAATGCACACTGTAGATGGTTGGTGACAAGATTTTAATTCATTTGAATGGTTTTAGTGGTAACACTTTAAGTTGTTGGTTCTTGGGCTTCTAAAGCTTTAACTGAATTTGTTAAAATGTAAATGAATTTGAGTTTGTTTGATTTTTGTTGAGAGATGCATGACTTAATATGTTATATTGCATGGGCTGTGTTGAAGGTTGTTTTGTTTTCTCTTATGGTGCTTTTATTGTTATTTTAACTTTTTTCTCTCCATTTATGTGGATAATCACCCAAAGGGACTTCTTTAATTTTTTTGCATACCTTGTTTTATTCATGTAATAGACATGTATGTTCATTGCTTGTGGTTTACATACAAATGGTTTTGTGTGTGTATCAAGATTAATATTTAAAGTACTAATTGTAGTTTCTGGGGTTGCTGACAAATAGTTTTCGTGGGGAAAAAGGCCTTATGCTGTGCATTTTATTTTCCTTTGAAACAGTGTTGTCAGGAATCTAAATCCAAAAATGCTGTGAAATTATGTAAAATGCTTGTTTGTGCATGTATTTATTTACCTGGATTAACAAAGAATGTTGCTTGTCATTGTGGTTGGTGCTCTTTTAGAACGTCAAATTTCACCCTTGTAAATATTATTAGTGCATGATTCACTATAATTAGATAAATGCAGTGTTGATAATTATTAACAAATTTTATGACCATAATTAAGTTAAAATAATGCATATTATGAAAATAAAAGCATGAAAACTTAAAACTACTGAAAATTTATATTATGTACATATTTTAAATTTCTATTAAACATATATGGTATTCATAAGTATCATTGTTTTTAAAGAAATCCAGAAGTAGTAAAACCATGTCTGTTCATTTAATTTGAAATAGCTGTCTATCTAAATTCCTGAAATTATTCAATTTATATTCTATTGTCTTGAAAAAACTCATTATATAATTCTGTTACTTGTTGTTAAATAAATGTTTAGGCTTGTGATACAAAATTGCTTTTTTCCGTATTTTTAAGATACTGAAAAATATCAAAGTTCGTTATTAATTAGGTGTTGTATCCAGAGAGATTTATTTGAAAGTAAATTTTATTGTTGAAAAAGTGTGGTGTCTTACTATAATATTTTGTTTTATCACAGAATAAATAAATTGATGTTGTAAGCATATTTATATTCAGTCATTTGAAATACAATCTGATAAGTGTATGAAACCTAGAAGTATAATGTTTTTTAATATTATTACCCTTAATCTTCTTGGGTATTTGATTATTCAGTTGTACAGATATTCTCTAAAACAATAAATAACATCAAATATTGCTTTCTCTTTTATTCTGACAAGTTGATAATAAATAGTGACATATTTGCTTCATAACATTTTACACTATTACCAGAAAAATTTATATAAAGAATGAATGCTACCAATTTTCTCAGTTGCTAGGTAACAAGCACCCAATAGATATTCTGAATATTTTAATGAAATTTCAAATTAGTTTACTCATCCTGCATTGATGTTCATAAAATTAGTACTGATTTTTCAATTTGATTTTTTAATTTTAAAAAAATTTCAATTCATAGAGATATTTTATTAGTACGAGCTTCAGAACATTTGCTCTTGTTACCCTGACAAAGAAATATGGTTATTATGGATTTGTACAAATTAACACTTATGATTTCTAGACTAGAAATCTGTTATATGTTTTCCATATATTTCACTATATTATTCAATCCAGCACAATTGCATTTATTATTTGCTCTTATTCTGTACAATGCTTTGAATACAATTGGGTGATGGTTTTAAATGAACTAACTTTTATTTGGTATTCCTTGCTTAATATACAAAACTTAAATGTTTGCATAACTGAATTAACCTTCAAGTTGTTAATTTTGTTGCACCAATTTATTTTCAGTTGATGCTGAAAAAGATTAGGTTTGGAAGATACTGCCATCAGTCTCCACTATTTTTGAAAGCCAAATCCTATTTGTATTTAAATTATGAATACTTTTAACATTTGTGTCCTGGGAGCTGTTTTGTAATAATTCATATGCACGAACACTGTATATGTTCCAGCATGCTCGAGCGAACGAATCAAAAAGTGCATCTTTTGAAGAAAATTCTTATACCATCCAATTGCTGAAAATGTTCCAGTTGCAAGGTATTTTAAAATATTAATTTTAAGGAATAATTTATAAAATGTTCATGATGATTTCCAAATATAGTTCTTAAAAATACAAAATTGGTTGGTAATCATTTAGGTGGTTTTAATTAAACTTTATGATGATATTTGCTAATTGCCTACGAAAGATATGTCTTTAAAAATGGCCATCAAACTTAATCGTCAGGTCATGAAAATTAATTTTTCAGGTCAACCCCTTCCAAGATATGCTTATACTGAGAAAGAAGATCGAAGTATAGTAGCTCAGGTTTTTCTTCCTAACACACGTTCTTTTACTGGATCCAGTGCTAGCTCTAAAGAACAGGTGTGTAATGGCTATTTTGTGTGTAAATAATTTCTTGTTTATTCAGGTTTTGAAAAACTAGTGTTTTCTGCTGCAGGCAGGAGAGAATGCTGCAAAAGTAGCTCTTTCCCAGCTGACGTCAGAGAGAAACACATTCCACGGAAATACAAATAATGTAAATAGTGTTGGCCTCAGTGGAGCAAGGCCACTGACTAATAACCTTCCCAGCCCACCACAGCAGTGGTGTTGGCCACAGAACCAACAACCAAGGTCGAACAGGTTTCATCAACAGGACTTTCACCAAAACAAACAAGGTAAGCATTTTGTGTTTTACAACAATGCGCCATTGTAGTGTCACCATCTGCAGGGTGAAAGTGGGTCCTCAACTCTGCAGCAGAGTTCAATGAAAAGTGTGAAACTGTGAAACACTGATCCAGGCTACCTCTATTGATTTTCCATGAACTCTTGGATGATGACCACAAATCACTCCAAACAATACATGGCAGCCTTTGCTGTTCTCTGACAGCAGTGCACCATGATCTACACATGGATGGAAGACGTGATGTTTCACCATCACAGAACTGCTTGGATTCCGTTCTCACAATTGCAGCAGGAGATGAGAGCCATTTTAGATTGTTGTTACTGAGGCACTGTGCCATCACAAATGGACTTTAGTCAAGCTCATATAGATCAGTCACTTTTCCCATTTTGATGCTGCAGATACTATTATCTCATACCCAATGATGCTGACTTGCTTGTACCACATATCATCTGTAACTCATGTTCCAGATGTGAAAACTGATCTCAGCTTGGGATGCTCATAGTGTAATGGCTCATTGGTATATTTTCTGCAAGTGTAGAGTCAGTGGCACCCCCAAGGGAGATCTCATGGGGTTTCAGCCCCCTCCTCCAAGAAGCTATTTATAAAAAAAAAAAGTTGCTTTTACTAATTTTCTTTTCTGGTGAAAGTTATTCAATTCAACATTTGTACATTATAATTACATTGCATTTGCTTTATAAATATTAACTATAAGTCAACAAATAAAAATGTCTGGGTGTGGGTGGGTGGGCGGGCGATCATGGGTGGGTGGGCGTGTGTGTGCGCGTGCGTGCATGTGGGCGTGGGCATGCAGGGGCAGGTGCGTGTGTATTAAAACTTGGTTATAATTTAAGTTAGAATTAACTGGTGATGTTGTACCTAATAATAAGATAGGAATCAATTGTTGGGTGAAGGATGGCTATGGTAAGACAATTTCTAACTAGCCATGTACTCACCGTCATGGATGATGCATTGGCGAGAGACTAATTGTGCCAATTTAATTGGTTTCTTGAATAATTACAGATAGGGTTTGAATATTTTGCTCATAATGTAACAAATTCAATCAATAGATCACTGATAAAAAAATATTGCCATTGTAACAATGGCATAATAATTTCTTTAATATATTTACCTATATCTTTTAACTTGATTTGTTAATATCTTAATGTTTTAGTATGCAACTTTGTTATTAGAGTTAGTTATTTATCAGCTGTGTATGACTGTGACTAACCCATAAACAAGATGAAATCTGATTACAGATGTAAATAAGTGTTTTTGCCGAGAATTGATAAGAAAATATTGACTAAGCTTATATGCAAAATGAATTGCACTTAGTTTTGACAACGCTGCACTCGTAACAGTGCATTGCTCGCTTCTATATAATTTATTATGAATACTGTAACAGTCAAATTTATTCCTGTTTGTTTCAAAAGTAATGGACAATTGCTGCTCCTGACTATCGAAATGAATGCAGATATGCCTCACAGGTGCTTTGTTTGATTTGGTTCAATTGAACGTTTTCCAAAAATAGTTGAGGTGTTAGAAGTGCAGAAGCTGCAACATTTCAATATTACATGGCTGTTTCCAATATGAGAAGGTATGTGCTATTGTAGCTTCACTTGTTTCAACCTATGTGGCTTGACCAGACTGCACACAGGAACAATTCTACATCCTATTTGGCCTTGAATTTCTTCATGATTTCAGAGGAATTCACCTTAATTTTTAAGTAAAATTTTAACGACTATTTTTTCACACATTGCAGAGTGGAGAGCAAGGAATGATCACGTTGGTTCATTTGGGAATACTACAAATTCATGGATGCGGCAGCAGCCTCAAGTGGCTGTCAGTCAGCAACAATATTCTCCATATGTAGTACAGCAGGTAGGCCACCCTTTTTGAAATGAGTATACTATATTTAATTCACAGATGTATTATAAGTTCAAGAATTACAAAATTAATTCAAAAAACCAGTCATTCTGAAATGAAGCAATATTTCATAAGCCTTTCAGATTGCTATATCACCTTTTTTGTGTTGCATTTGTGACTAGGTTGCTGTAACATGGTTTCTGAATCACAAATGGAATATCTTTATTTGTACACTTTCAACATTGTTGAATATTAAAATAATTAGAGTTGACTCTGGTTATAGTGAACTTCTGGAGACTAACATTTGTGGTTCACTATATCGAATGATGTTAAAATTAAAAAGAATTTGCCTCTAATGAATAATTTTATTAATATGGACATATACCAAAATACATTGACAGTACCCACTGAAAATTTCATTATATTTTTTGACCTTAAAAAATTAATTATTTTTAATTATTTACTCTGCATTTTTCATTAGCAATATCTCTAAATCCTTGAGTTCGTGCTCTCTTCATACTTGATTCTGCATTCTCCAAGAATTTGTCTGTAGTGTCATAATGTAGTCTTGGCACCCTTCAGTGCTCCTTGCACTCTCCGAAGGCCCATTGACTCCCCTCGTAACATACAAAAGCCTTTGAGTATTGCACAGGACATATTTCCTTCGTTCACTATTGGCGAGCTTCAGAGTTCACCACAAACTTACCTTCTTATGCTTATTTGTAATATAAGTGAAACAGGGCTGGCGACTTAGGTTTACTACAACCGATAGTTCACTATAACCAGAGTCGACTGCATAATTTTGTGTGTATGGGAGGAATACAATTATCCTTGTATAGTAATCAAGTAATGCCTTTGCCCATCACTCACAGTTTGACCAATTCCAGTCCACCAAGGAGGACAGTATCAGAACACTTGATCTCTGAATGTGAAACCAATCATTTTTTTGCAGATCCATTCAGAATATTCTTACACATTTCTCCTCCTCCTCCTCCCCCCCCCCAAAAAAAAAAAGAAGAAAAGAAACAACAACCTTTTTTGAACTTTTTAAGCAACTAAAACGTTTTTGGGGTGACTTACAGCAAGACTTGCTGTTACCAGGAAAAACAAACTTGCAAGAATATGTTCAACATCTTGACTTGGAAACAAGAATTTTAGAATTAATTTTTGCGGTTAATGGCAAAGAAGCAATATGAATATACTTCTAATAAATTGGTTGATTTATGATATTATGAAATGTGTATTTCAAATAAAATGTATATAGATATTTCTCAAAAACAAGTTTGTGGCCCTCATAGAGCTATCATGACCATCAAGAGCCATGGACTTGACAGAAGAAGAAAACAGCCAATTTTTTATAGTTTTGATAGTTATTGAACTAAAGATTTGTTGTTTCAAATATTTCAGTTGTATGGTGTTGGATATCTAACAATTTCAGTAACTTGTGATTTAGGGTCAACAAACTTGCAATTCTGGAAAAGCCTCATAGTTTGTATTAAAAAAAAACATGCTGACAAATTTCATTCAGCATCTCTGTAGTCCAAAGAAAAAGATTTTTATTATTGCAAATATTCCTCATTTATTAAAACTTGTGAGAAACCTATTGTTAGATCACGGGTTTTGGATTGATGGATAAAAAACTTTTAGAAGATGCCATGAAAGGATGAGCTTGATCCAACATTCAAATTTAAAAGAAATGACTTAAATCTTTATGGAAGAGGAAGGTAGAAGGTTTCAACACCTCCATGAACTTTATTTCATAAAATGGCAACTGCAATTGAATTTTGTGAGAAATGTACATAATATTTGAAGCAACAGTGAAGGCAAGTTCTTATAGTATAGAAATATTAAATAAGTGGTTTTACTTACTTATTTTGACTGCAATTCTAGGGGGAAAGATGTCAATGGTGTTGGATGGCTTTGGATACCAAGAAGTCAGTTATTACAGAAATGAATGTGTTGGCAGACAAAAATGACAGTTGGCTTGCAAACTAGATTGTTACCATTCCAGGAATGAATTTTACTATTTAGTTCATCACTAATGGGATTATTTGAGTGAGACTAGACTAGATTTTGCACGATTTCCTTTTTTATTTTCTTATATAAAGATAATGAAATGCATAAAGAACACAAATTAATTTCTTGTTTGGGATCAATATACAAATCTGTATAGTGCAGATTTATGATGATGGAGCATATATTTGCATATTTTTCTTCTTCTTCTTCTTGCTCTTATTCTTATTCCCCTTCCTCCTCCTCTTCCACCTTCCTTCCTTCCTCCTTCCTTCTCTTCCTCCTCCTCTTCTTCCTCCTCCTCCTCTTCCTCCTCCTCCTCTTCTTCCTCCTCCTCCTCCTCCTCTTCCTCCTCCTCCTCCTCCTCCTCCTCCTCCTCCTCCTCCTCCTCCTCCTCCTCCTCCTCTTCTTCTTCTTCCGCCTCTTCTTCTTCCTCCTCCTCCTCTTCTGCCTCTTCTTCCTCCTCCTCTTCTTCCTCCTCTTCTTCCTCCTCCTCTTCTTCCTCCTCTTCTTCCTCCTCTTCTTCCTCCTCTTCTTCCTCCTCTTCTTCCTCCTCCTCTTCTTCATCCTCCTCTTCATCCTCTTCTTCTTCCTCCTCCTCCTCTTCTTCTTCCTCCACTTCTTCATCCTCTTCTTCTTCTTCCTCCTCCTCTTCTTCCTCCTCCTCCTCCTCCTCTTCTTCCTCCTCCTCTTCTTCCTCCTCCTCCTCCTCCTCTTCTTCCTCCTCCTCTTCTTCCTCCTCCTCCTCCTCTTCTTCCTCCTCCTTCTTCTCTTCTTCCTCCTCCTCTTCTTCCTCCTCCTCCTCCTCTTCTTCCTCCTCCTTCTTCTCTTCTTCCTCCTCCTCTTCTTCGTCGTTTTCAAGTCTCTTGCTAAGCGAGGTGCCATACAGTAGACACCTGGACCTTTGGAGAACCAAGTTGCCTGCTTTGCCTTCAAACTCGGACGGTCAGAATTCAACATGGTTATATCAATAAGAACTTCCTCATGATACATGCAGTACTCAGGAGAACGGCCTTTTGCATTGATTGAATATGCCAGTTCTTAAGGCCATGCCTTGCAGACAATGAAATCAGTTCAGAGATCAGTCCATTTGCAGAGATGACCACGGGGACTACGACAACAGATAATAATCGCCACATGACGCTCATTCAATAGCCAAGGCCTGGTATTTTCGCTACTTCCCTGCAATAGGCAACTACATTGCGGTCTAACAGGATAGCTATGTCGACAATAATCCCTTTCCGTGCGTCTTTATCAATGCATATTATGTCAGGTCTGTTCGCTTCGACCCTGTGATCAGTGGTGACTCCTATATTCTACAAGAGCTTCCTCCGTCTCTACTCGAAAACTGAAACCGGCTTGATTTGTAGTATGCGGCCTCTTTCTGTATCATCTCTGACTTGGCTGCTAAGGCTTGATGGACAACCGCAGCAACGTCGTTGTGCCGACTCCGGTATTCTGTTTGTGTCAAAACAGAGCACCCACCAATTATCCGTTGGAGGGTTTTGCCGGGTTGATTGCAAAAGCAGCAGCGGTCCTCTACACTCATATCCCCAATTACATACCTTTGGTAATTACGAGTGGAGGTTACTTCGTCCTGAATAAAAATGACGAACCCTTCTGTCTCAGCAAAGAGGCCAGATTTTGTTAGTCAAGAGACTGACGATCCCATATTCACGGTGTTCCCTTTGAGCTCAACAGAATACTTGCTGTGCAAACGCGTGTGGGTCCACCCACTCAGCCTATCTTCTTTGGTGATACATTGTTTTTCAGAGTCCGTTTGATTCCAGTTCAGTGGGGTAAAATGCTTGTCTGTTGCACAAATTGCTTCATGCAATGACCGTCGTTTTCTGAAGGAAGTATTTGCGAAGATTGTTGATTTTCTTCGCGCACGAGGACTCAAAATCCAGAAGACCTCTACCTCCTTCTCCTGGTAAGTATAGTCTTGCTATTGAACTGTTGGGTTGGTGCATACGATACTTGGTAAGACTGGTCCTCACTTTTCGATTAAGCTCCTGCAGTGATGTTGTCCAGTGAAGAACACCAAATGTCTAGACAGCAACAGGTACTGCCCAAGTTTTCCATTTAAAAGAGTTTCACAGATTTTTGAGATTCTTTGCAAGGCTTTATTTTGAATGTCACACATCATCTTTGCTTCACTTGTGCTCAAAAGTTGGTGCAGACCTAAATATTTATAGGTATCCTCTTGCCCAAGCTCTTCGATATATGTACCACACATCAAGATGAGTTTGTTAGGATCAAGAATTTCCCCCCTTTTCACGTGCACTGCAGCGCATTTATCAATGACAAACTCCGTACAAATAGTCCGTACATAATATTTGGCAACATTGCTGTATTGGTTACTAGATAGCCGAATCTAGAAGGTTGTGTCAATCTTGTTTGCAATTTTTGGCGGTTCTTTCAGGCGTGTGAATAATATCGTGTTTCATCGACAGACTATCAACAGAAAAAAAATAATAAATTTGGCGTACGATATATATATACAGAAGTGTTGCGGTGTCTTTTTTGACTTGACTACAACTCTGTCTACTATCAATAATTCTTGAAAGTTGCAACCTTGAACACCCTTTCTGCAACCATTTTGCTCTGGTGCCAGAAGATTGTTGGCCTTTAGAAGGGTGTTGAGCATAAAGGCTAGCACGTATGTAAAAATCTTATATACTGTGGCGAGACACATGATAGGTTGATAGTTACTCGGAGTCATAGGATCGCTAGACTTGCTTATCATAAATGTAACTCCTTCAGCAAATGATGCCGGAATGATAGATCGTTAAATGCAGCTTGAAACCACCTGGCCAGAAGCGCAAGTTTCGTATCCCATCAGTACCTGGCGCTTTCCAATTCTGCGTATTCCTGACTGAATTGAAGATATCTCTGCGTAATATTTGGCTGGGCTACATCTGATGTATATCACAACCCCTTCTGCTATCCAATAAGCACCATCATCATGGGTCTTGGGGATACTCCATATATTACTCCAATATTCTTCCATCTCGGAGTTTTTAAGAACTGTTTCAGGCAAGTTTCTTTGATCGTAGAGTTACCTGTAAAATTTCTGCTGGTCGCATGAATACAAACCATTCTGTCTTTGTTTCATTACTTTATGATTTCTTTCACGGCACCCAAGGGTTGCGATGCACCGTTTTAGATGCCCAAGTCGGTCTCGGAGCCTCTCGAAATTTGTCTGGGTTCTTCGAATTCTCATATTTCGTCCAATCGCCTTCACTGCATTGAAGACCTTTCTAGTTGCATTCTCAGGAGCTCTAAAGAAGGCTGTCAGAGCCACTACCTTTCGTCGGAAGCTTTCAATCTTGTGTTCAATACGCCTCAACTTGGTGGGCTTAGCGGACTGTACTGTGTCTTTCGATGTTTTTAAATTATCCTTTACAGGTTTATCAAGACCCTGTACAACAGCAAGTGCTGCACAAGACATAGCTTACCACTTCCTCGAGCGCTATCGATTGTTCTACATCCACCTTCATGTTATTGACAGCTTCCTTCGCCGCATTTGTACGCGGGCCATATCCCACTCGTGGGATCCATGGTCTGGAGGATAATGGAATACCATGATAGTATATCTTCATGGCTTCGTAATGCGCAGTCCAAGAGAATTGCTCACACTAGGAGGCAGGATTGATCAGCATTCGTCTCCACAGACCATTGCTGATTAGCTTGTGGGTCTTCATTATTTCTTCCTTCATTAGTTTAATTCCTATTCTCAATATCCCAGAATGCTCTGATATTCTCCCTATGGTATTTATCTCTGCAGCTGAGAGAAAGTTCCTTACAATGACGGTGCGCTGCCGGTCGCACCTCTGCTTGGATACCGGTATGTTCGGATGCAGCTTTAACCATTCTTCGTGATATCGCGTCCTATATCCCTCCATGTCCGCTTCAAGTCTGGTAGCCAAAAAGTTCGGATGCGTAATGGAGATATTTAACTCCTTAGTCCATTTCATGCGCTGGCGTTTGTTCTGAGGTCGGGCGGGATGAGCTGTCGTCTCATCCAAGCTGCGATCCTAGTATTTGTTTGTATTGTCGCCTCAGAGGAGACTTCACTGTTCTCCACTGGCATTATTATTATTATTATTATTATTATTATTATTATTATTATTATTAATTATTACTATCTTTCATTATTCACAGTATCTATTGGTCGGTATGTCAACCACACACAGGAATGATGACTAGGTGTGTGGTTGCTTTACTGAAGGTTCAGATGGCTTCTGACAAAACGGCATTTATTCAAAATTACTGACTTTTGCATATTATATACATTCCTGGCATCCAAGTGAAGACACTCCAGTGCCCGAAGTGTCATTTTCGGGATCACTCCTGTAGCTGATATTATAGGCACAGTTGTCTCTTTACTGAAGTTCCACTGATTTGCGACTTCATGGGCGAGATCGGTATACCTCTGGATCTTCTCTTGATATTTTCCCGATATGTTGTGGGTATTGGGTATTGATATATCGATAAGGAAAACCTACTGATGGCTTACATCAATGTAACTTATATCGGGTCTATTGCCGCCGACGTGTCTGTCGGTGATAATGGAAACGATCCCAGTAGAGTGCGTGCTCACTACTTTCAAGCACATTCTGAGGCACATATTTATAATACGGCACGGAAGTGGCGAGTAAGCCCGTTCTCAATGCCAATAATTGGTGGACCTGCTTCGCCACTTCATCATGCCTCTTTTTGTATTCCAACTGTGTGTTTACACACTTCAGTTGTTAGTATGTTCTTAGTAACAGTGTGTTTAATTCGGACTGACTGTTGGAAACCCAAGTATTTATACGTTTCATGGGGTTCCATGAAGGTAATCTTTGGTTCATTATCAGTTTCCAAATTTATAACTTGCATATGACCCCGAGTGATATGCACTCTCCTGCACTTATCCAAACCGAATTTCATCTCGATGTCGTCAGTGAACTTCTCCGTCACGTTTATTAGTTGCCGCATATGACTCTGTGTCTGCATAGAGCTTCAGGTCATCCATGTAAAGATGATGTGAGACCCGGAGAAGAGTTGAGTTCCCCTTTTTAAGAGCGATTCCATAATTAGCTGAATTAAGTAGAGTAGACAGGGGATTCAAGGCTAAGCAGAACAATAAAGGGCTTGAGTCACCCTGGAAAATCTCTCGGTGGATGTGTATAGTATCTGCGTGGACGGATTGTTTTCCATTAGAGAGTTTTGTATTCCATCGACTCATCGCGGTTCTCAGGAAGTTTTGGATTAACAGGTGGACCTTGTATACATCCAAACATTGAAAGAGGCAAGAATGGGGCACGGTGTCGAATGCTTTAGCGTAATCTATGTAGCATGCGTACAAGTTTCTTTGTTTTTCAAGCACTTGCCCCATAATTACAGTCTATAATGAGTTGCTCCTTGCGTCCCTGAGATCCAGGTCCTTTCTTCCTTTCATCCTTCACATCCTTTCTGTTCATTCGCTAAGATGTTCTGTTCCACAATGTGTGTCATCATCATTTGAGTAACACAAGACTTTGAGTTTGTAGAAAGTTTCAAGGCAGGTTATAAGCCTGTACTTCGAGGGGTCTTAAGTGTCACCCTCCTTTGGTTACAAGAACGTTCTACCTTCAGTGAGGAAGTAAGGCAGATTTTCTGGGTTGTGAAGAAAATACTGAATTATATTACCTAAATGATGGTGAGTGCTGGTAATTTTTTTGAACCAATAATTGTGCAGGCCATCAATGCCTGGTACCTTCCAGTTATGTACTTTGTTCAAAGCTTCTTGGACAATTTCCACGGTGATGATGGGTTCACCCATTAGAGGGATATCTCGGTGTCTGTAATATTCCATTTCAATCCACGTCATATCTGGGTTGTGGGACACAGCAGCTGACCAGATAGGCTTCCAAAAGTCCTCTATCTCTGCCTTTGAGGGAAACTTTGACTCTTTCATATCACTTACAAGCCCTTTGCCCTTTGGCATATTCCTGTAGAATGCTTTCTGCTTTCTGTTAAAAAGAGTATTCTGTTGCTTCCTCGTATTGCAATTCCTGTAGCGTCGAAGGCGTTTTGTTAACAAAGTTAAAAAGGTTTTGACGTAGGGTGTCAAGATGTTCTGTTATTGTTGAATTCAAGGGCTCGTGCTTCGTGTGTATTTTTGTATTGATAAGGATGTTATTCACCTTTCTTCTCAGTTTTTGTGAGATATTTCATTTTTTAAATTGTGTGAGTCTCCCAATATCTCACCTAGTGCACTCTATACGATTCACCAGCCGTCTTTCCCGAGGTGGCATTCTTTTTTCACTTCGATCATTGTAGGCAGATGCTACGTGGCTGAAAAGCTTGGAACTGTTACATCTTGAAGCCACAACCGCAGCCCCATAAATTGCTGTGTGTACTTCTTTGAATGATGGTCTTTGTTGTAGATGTTGTGGCAGTACTTTCTCATTCAAGACGCTGACTGCTCGTGCTAATTTCTTCGAGCAATTTTGTCTGGAAATGAGATAGCGGTTCAGTGGGTCAGTTCCTTCAAATTCCGCAAGTGCGACTGCAAATTCATTGCGAATTTGCACCTCTTCACTGCACTTATCATCCATACTTTCTTCTGACATGCTTGTCCCATTGTTATCCTGAGTTTGCCCAACTGATATCTCAACTGCCCTCAGATTACTAGTTTCTGAGGAGTTACGCATTTTTCTCACTTCTTCCTTGATTGCTTCCAAAACTGGTGCAGAGAGATTTTTCTGAACAATTGCTCGACGCTGGTCTCCTATTCTTTGCTCACTAACTTCAGAATCAGGGAAACGGTGAAGAAATCTTTGTTGTAACTTTTGTCGGTAGGCCGTAGTGTCAGTCTCCATTTTGGTAGTGGTGTAGTGTAATGGTAAATGCACCTACGTACATGTGAAGCACGCATTGCTTAAGAAGAGCAATGAATATTTCTTTCAAACTGTACGTGAAAGAAATATTACCCTTCATGCTTAAATTAAGGGTCGCGCCGGGAGCAGGCACCCCGGCTACGGTCAGGGATGATTAGGCTCCCTGAACCGCTGTCAACGCTAACACGATCCAGGCGTGGAAACAGGGACGTTTGGGAACTCGTGAGTTTTCAAAAGAGCAAAAGTCCTCTGACATGTCGATTTATGGCGTCCAGGGCGTGCCGAGTTCTGGCGGGGGGGGCGGCGTAATGGCCTCGTTAAACTCCCTGTTTCCCATATAAGGATCTGCTAGCGTTGAGAGGAGGGGGAGACCGCCTAAAGACTTTGCTGTGTGCACTTCACGCTGCTCCGCAGCTCTCTATTTTTCTCATATTAAACTTTCATACTTCATCGGACTTGGTCTCTGTAATTAAAACCTCGCTCACCACCACGCTCCTCCAGGGAACTTAGCTTCCCTGCGAACCCAACTTTTATTGCATCCTGTACTGGAAGCAATTGTAATTGCCTGCAATCGCTGCTAGTATCACTACACCTGCAGCGAAAGGCATTACAGTAGTATTCACGCATGATGAAGGTATTTATTTCTGTCCACTTCATCCTTGTGCGTTGCCTGCCTGCGGCAGTGGTCTCTGGGAAGCACTTGCGGCAGGTGCAGCTATAAGTGGAGATGGATAGGTGCTGCTATAGTTGGCTGTAGTTTATTTGGGGTTATCCCCGATCAAGGCCCGCCTGTTCAGCTCCTGATCACCACCGGCTCGCATGCTGTCACCTCCAGCGGTGGCTCCGAAGGTGCCCCGGCGCTCCCCAGGCAGCGGCTGCTTTTCCGAGGCCTTACGACGCATATTCCGTGTCTCCATATCTATATGCCATCGCCCTGTTTGCCGCCAAATTTTTTGACGTTGCCCACGTGGCCAAGTTCTCAATTGCCCGGACGTAGGGCTGAACTTAGGGAAACATTATTATTATTATTATTATTATTATTATTATTATTATTATTATTATTATTACATCGGTTTTTCGCAATTCTACGCTCGTCCGGTGTTTTCAGGTATAACTCAAGAACAGAACGTCAACACCTGTGGCGAGAAGTTCTTGCTCCACTGCACACTGGTTCCTCTTCAATGGCCAAGAGAGAGAGCCTTAGGCACAATGTTGGTGGTTGCCAGCAACACCACCTTCTGCATGGTTCTGAAGTGCCATTCATTTAGATGGAGTTTCTCTTTCACGATCCTCCAATCTTCACAAACATGTTCATTAGTTGAAATAACATTGGGTACACTATCTACCTCTATTAATTTATATAGGTTTTTCCGTTCAATTTAGAATGGCTGGTATTTTGTTTTCTGCAATTGTTGACAGCAGATTATAATCTAATGTGACTGCGATATCTATTATCATTGCCCTGCGAGAAGTTTCGTCGAACACGACAATATCAGGCTTATTTGCTTCAATTGTTTTTCTGTAACAATGGCAGTATCCCACAACATTTTTATTCTCTCATTAGACAGAACTTGCTCCGATAGATATTTGTAGGAGGGCAAGCTTTCCTTGATCAGGTCCAATCTTTTGGCAAGAGCTAGGTGAATCATTTTGGTCACATTATTATGACGTAAATAATCTGTGCCAACTGAGAACATCCTCTGCAGATGTTAGATGTGTTGATTAGATTCGGTGCCCTTCTTACACAGGCGACACTTATCACTAATATTCTCTTTCATATATCGCATGTAGTTATTAGTGGTTACTACCTGATCCTTCTGAGTCGCCAAAAAGGCCAGCGGTTCTCAACTATTCAGTCGACCTTTTCATGTTGAGTTGCTTCAAAGCACTGTTGCAAATTGCCATGGAGTTCCTTTGATCTCCACTGCTCAATTCGGCCCTCAGATTTCGGAAAACGTGGATTGTGGTCTTCTTAAAGCAGCTTAAGAAGTGTATAGCCGTGATCTTGTGCACAGATGGCCGTCATGTATTCGTTGTTGAAATAATTTCTGAGCTGTTTTTCGTGCTGGCGACACATAACTTCAAGACTTAACAGTTCACACCCTCCATGGTGTCTAAAGATATAGCCTTTCAGTGGAACTTCAAGGATCCTAACTTTTCTATGGAAAGCTTGCAAAGCTGACTCAGATCACTTGACAATTCCAAATGTATGTGATGCTGCTCAGAGAGCCCAGGTGTTAATTCCTGTAAATTTGTTTCTCGAATTAATACAGGACTTGCAGATTTTCACAACAGGAGAGAGAACCTTTCTTTCCACATGTTTTCTCATTTTCTCATCTGCAGTTCCTAGGTGCTGCTGGAGACTCAGATACTTATATTCATCGTAATTGAAGAGTTCTTGCATTCTCAATCTTCCATCCATTCTCTGTATTCTCGATGTGACCTCTATTAACGTGAACAGCACACATCTCCAAACCAAGATCCATACAAACAGAGCTGCTAAAGCTTTCAACAAGGGTCAGCATGCTGTGAAGTTGCTCTGGCCCTTTAGCATAGAGCTTGAGATCATCCATTGGTGGGAAATGATCTTATTGGGATTCTTCAGAGCATATCCATAGCCTGATGCGTTCAGCATCTTACAAAAAGAATCTGTCTGGTAACTCCATTTCTCTCTCATAACATGCAGTGTTGTTCGCCAGCTGTTCATGCACGTTGAAAGAAATTTAATGATACAGGGGTGAATCTTGTAGAGTTCAAGGGTGCGCTGCAACCAAGAATGCGGAACGGAATCAAATGCTTTTCGGAAATCAATCCAGCCCACTGATAAATTGTTTTCTTTTTTACATACTTGGATACAATATTATATATTATCTATAATTCTTTGCATCTTCGAGATCCTTTCCTACAACCAACCTGTTTTTTCAAAAGCAGCTAATTTTCTTTCAAATGCTCGTCAAGTTGGTGGCAATAATGGAGGTGAGAATTTCGTAAATTGTAGGTAGACATGTAATAGGTCTATAGTTCTTGGGGCAAGATGCATTTCCACCTTTCGGTAACGTGAATATCACGCATAAGGTACAGAATTCTGGCAGCGTAGATGTTCCTTGCGAAATGTTTTGAAATTGACTCATGTATTCCATCTACTCCTGGAGCATTCCAATTGTGGGTTCTCTTTATAGATCCTTTAACATCCTCTGTTGAGATCACAACTCCATTTCCGGAATATTGTAACAAGCCTCATCTTCCTCTTGTATCCAGTATGCTTCATCAAAATGTTACTTTGGGGTGGACCAAATCGGAGACAAACGTTCAAGGCAGAAACACGTAGGGAGTTTTGTCGTTGGTACGTCACGTCTTTAGATATCTATAAAAGCCTTTTTGTTTGTTAGAGAATATGAAATTTTCTTTCTTCACGCGGATCCATTATGCCTTCTTATTCTTGCCCCTAGACCTACTATTCTTTGTCTTAACTTCTCATTTTCAACCTTGAGTCTTCTTTCCAGGTCGTTTTATCTTCAGTCTTTTGAGAATTGAGTGAATAGTTGTGCGAATCTTCTTTGAAATCCCTCCTTTGTCTCTAATACTCAGCAATATGCGAGATATCTTGTCTAGCGTGGGCAATTTGGTTTTCAATTTTTTAAAATTATTATTATTATTGTTGTTATTATTATTATTATTATTATTATTATTATTATTATTATTATTCGCTGATCTCGGTAACCTGTGTAGTGTGTAAATTAAACAAGATAGCATTCCAAATGACAAGAGCTTGTGTGTTTCCCTGCTTGCAAGGTGAATTGCAGGAGAGAAAATTTTAACTTTGGATGGGAAAAAAGGAATTTTGTTAAGTTCAAAGCAGGTGAACTGTGACAAAAAGTGTCAAGTGCATCAACATTTGCAAACTGCATCTCACATAAAATGCATCAAAAAATACAATTCAACCTCTTCTAGATTTGAAGCCAAAGGAAAATGAATATAGTAAGTTCACTCAGAAGGTTTATATGAGGCACTTGTTTAATTTTTGAAGAATTGCATCCATAAAATTTTCCGAGTCCTCTTTATGAAAAAGTGCTCAAAGAAGTTGTAGATGACATAGAAGACTCATTCACCTGGCTTTGAATTGATGAAACAACTGATTCCTGTAGACGGTATGTAGCTAATGGGGTTGTGGGTAAATTGGGTTCCAAAGATGCAGATCTCATTCACTTATAGTCTTACACTTAGAAAACAAACCATGTCACCATTGCAAGAGAGAGCATTGTGATTATTGTGTTCAGCTGAGGAGCATGAAGAGAGAAAGCTGAAAGCAGCAATAGTTCTTAAAATGTTCAATCCCAAAGTGCTCCACATTACTTTCATTGTCCACGGCCTGGGTTGTGCTGCCGAAGAAATTTGTTCGCAGCACCCTAAAGTTAATATTTCTTCAGTTAGGAGTTTTTGTCAAAGCTCCGTTGGGAACAAAGATATTCAAACAGGAACTAACAGCTTGTTCTTACTAGATGGGGAATATGGCTCAAAGCTTCACATTATCACTGATTACACATTGAAGTTTTTAATAAGATACTTCCTTTATTGAATGCAGATGCTACGTGTATTAATTCAGAAATAATGGCTGCAAATGAAGGAATCAAAAGCGAACTAACATATATGTATACTTCAAAACTGCCTAAAATCATTACCAAGCTTGAAGAACATGGTCTAGAACTAACTACTGCATTTAACTTATTGAACTCTATACCAACATCATTCAACAATTTGACAGGACTTACCGTAGTGAAGAAAAAGTGAAAAGTGAAGAAAATTGAAGAAAGAAATCCTGGTTTACGAAGTGTCAAAAAGAAAAGTGGTATTTTACAGGGTGAAACACATGGTGTTGAAAATTATACAGCTAAAGAAATTGCTGCTTTGAGGTATTGTCCCCTAACTGCATGTGAAGTTGAAAGAACATTTCTGTGTACCAAGATACTCTTGCAATATCAGAAAAAATTCACACCAGTTCTCCTTTTTCCCCAATACCCCTTCCTCTCTCACCTTTGCTCCTTCCTCTCTCCCCATTGCCACTTCGTCTCCCCATTGCCCCTTCGTCTCTCCATTGCCCCTTCGTCTTCCCATTGCCCCTTCATTTCTCCCCATTGCCTCTTCCTCTCTCTCCATTGCCACTTCCTCTCCCCATTGCCCCTTCCTACTCCGCAATACCCCTTCCTCTCTCACCAATGCCCCTTCCTCTCTCTCTCTCCATTGCCCCTTCCTCTCTCTCTCTCTCTCCATTGCCCCTTCCTCTCCCCAATGCTCCTTCTTCTCTCACCTTTTCTCCTTCCTCCTCCCCAATACTCCTTCCCCTCTCAATAATTTTTTCTTCATTCCCCAAAATATATTTCTCCTCTGCCGCCTCCCCTGCTAGTCAGTTTTTCCTGAGAAGGTAGAGTACTACTTTACCAAAGGGAATAATTAAGACTTATGGTCATTGAAAATTGGGTGTGCAGTGTTATTTTTATCATTTGTGGTAGGTCCTTCTCAATGTGTGAGAAGGGTTTTATTTTATTGAGGGCAATTTGATATATAATAAAAGAATATTTTTTAAAATTTCCTTTTTTCAATTTATGCTCCCGTTTTTTATCCTTTCTTTATTGTTAAAGAAACATAATAAAGAGATGTCCAAATATTATAATATATAATTTTGTAAATAAATCAATCTGTGTACTACTGAGTTTTAGAAAAAATTGAGATGTAGCAAAATGCAAGACCATGAATGTTAGACAATATTAAGACAACATTGCTCTAATTTCATTTTGTGTATATTTTTTTAAATGTTTCTCTTAATAAAATTTGAAAAGTTAGTGAGAGATAATGCACAAATATTAACCATCACCTTTGTATTTGCGTTTAATTTGGCTTGAAGGTTTTTTCACGTTTCCAGCAAATTCGAACTCCTCCACGAACAAATTGGCGAGATGAATCACGCCAAGGGTCTCAGTTTGTACCCTTGCAGGCTGTTAAGCAACAAAGAAGCAAATCTGGCACCCAGCAGCAACAGCAACAACAACAACAACCACAACAACAACAAAAACAGAAGCAGCAGAAGCGCCAACAGTCTCAATTTCAACAATTACAGCAACTTCAACAGCAGCCTCAGCAACTGCAGTTGCAACCCCAGTGGCACATGAAATCAAAACAGGAACAAAATCACCAAGGCCCATTACAATCTCTGTTGCAGCAATCTGAAAAAACGTTAAACCCAGACAAATCTCCTGGACAGTCTAGTAAGGAAGGTACAAATGTGGGAGAAACAAGTTCAAAAGAAAATTTACCTAAAGATTCCAACAAAGTCAATATGAAACCAGTAAGTACAATGCTGCACGTATCTATAACAATTGAAACCAACACACACCTCTCTTTCAACCAACATTATATTTTACTATTTCAAGAGAAAATAGATATGACCACTAATCTCCTTATAATGCCATGTAATATTATCCCCATAATGACCCACATAATTTCTTTCACCGTGCATAAGTTCCCTATTATAATTTTTACATTATGAGAATGTGTGTGAGCACTATTAGTTTAGATAAATCATCTAGATTTGAATTCATTTGTTTTATTATTCTTGTATATTTTGGATGAAATGAAAAAAAAATCCCTTTAAGTGTTTTAGTAAATATGATTTGTGAATCATTTCTACACCTCTGCTTCAGGCAAGAGGTTGAAATCAGATTTTGTGGTAAAGTGGAAGTATTGTTAAAATGAAATAAAATTCAATTTTGTGTATTTATTTTGGAATGTCTTTACATTTCTATTTCACAAATATGTAATTTTAAATATGATTATTTATTCTTATTTTAATTTCAGGAGAATTCAAAAGGCAGGCACAGTGGAACTCCTAAACCTCGTCAAAAGAAGTCAAGAATAGCTGCTAATTTTGGTGGTGTGAAAGTTGCGGAGCAGTAATAAAATTTGCAAAATGTACAAAATGAATTAAATGGCACAGTGGTTGAACTCTTTAAATGTAACCTCCCTGTGATACTCTTACTTTTGTCTTATAACTGTTGTATATTGATTCTCGGACCTTTAAAATAGGTGTAAGAGATTTGCCAATTTTACATTATTTTACTTAATGTTTATAGTGTTATTTTAGGCATACTTAATTTTTGGTGCAGTTTCATTTAATGTGAAAATGGAACAGATGATTTGATGAGAAATTAGATAATCCATGAAGTTATTCATTTTATCTGCCAGAAAGAAGGTATTTGGCAATTGTTCTTTAAAAAAATTTTTGAGAATATTAAATCTCACGTTGCTGTTATTAGAATCTGATTTTCCATTTTGCATCTAATTAACGTGTCCATTATGTTGAAATGGAGATATGTATATTGTACATTGCTTTAAATAAGGATTAATTTTATGTCTATTGATTTATATTCTCAAAATCAATAAAAATTGAATTTTTGAATCAGATGTGTAAAACATTTTTAAAAAATTGCATAAAAGATTATTACTAATCTAAAGTGTTATCTTATTGTTCTCAGATAAATCATTTTATTTTGTTAAAGCTTCGACCTGTAAAATAATTACTACTTGACAAACATTCAGTTTAATTCTCCTAGAGTCAAGAAATGATGTCAATGAAATACAAATCAATAGGGTTCATTGTGAACTGATCTGAAAATTTTTTCATTTCATTAAAAATTTCAATTATTTGCGTTTGTATTGATAAAAGAGTACCTGTTTTTTCTTTCTTCAATATTTCTGGCTGATACGTATGAATTATTCTTTAATTCATTTTATAAATTTTATTTTCTCATTTTATAATCTCCTGTTTCATTTGTGACTGAATTTGGATTTTTAAGCGAATCAAATTTTTTCTAAGGGGATAGTTATGTAACTATGTTCAGTTAACATTGATTTGAGAAATTGGTTGTGCATACAGTTTCTGTTTTCTCTTTGAATACTTAAGATCTTTACTTACTTTGTGCACCTGCAATAATGATATATCATCGCTTTTGCCCAATGTCATGTAAAACAAATAGGATTTGTGTAGGCAATTGTCATTTGTTTCCCAACTTTCCAACATTCATTAGAAAAATATATTTAGTTTATTATCATGTTATGCTTAAGTGAAATTTATGATTTTGTATAATATTTTCTTTTGTTTGTGCTAAATGAATGGAGTTGCATATTTTAAAAAATATGAACATTTTGCATGTGCATGTATGTTTGATTTGTTTGTTGACAGTAATATATTTGCATCAAGGCTCATTGGAATGTTTTGCAGTCATAGACCTTAGAATAGGTGGTTTTGCAATCAGTGGTCAAAGTTACATACAAATTTTTTAAAAAATATCAAAATTATATACAAAGTTCTTTATTGATTTGTTTGTATTTTCTGAATTGATTTAGGAAGTGAATTTTTTTAATCTCACAATTAGTTGTAGTTTTTACACCAAATTATGAGATGCATCATATATTATGTTTTATCATGGTATTCAAGAAGTAATTAGCTTTTATGAGCAGATTCATTTCTTTAATATGGTTACAGAATTTGTTCATTTCCTTGAAAATCATTACTATTGCCTACTTGTAGACATACAATAGGTAATAATGCAATGCATAATAATGCAATACAATGTTAGCAGAATACCTGAAATAGGTATTCAGTACAGAAAATCAGTACATGAAATTATTTAATTTATGTATTATTATTTCTAATGTGTTTTCAGTAAGTGATATATCACTGATTGTAAAAACATATTCAATGTGTTATGACAAAGTTCCTCGAAGCTCTTAGTACTTCTAATTGAGGTCTTCAATTTTTGTAAAAATGTTTTTTTAGACAAATTAAAGTTGTACCAACATGCAATTCATTTTACATGCAGCTCTTATGGACAACTGTACTCCATTAAGTTATTATTCTTAATTTTAGATTGATTTATTCCATAATATTTTAAGTTTTTAAAATGAATGTATAGTCTTCATGAAATTGTGCAATTTCTTCAAACAGTTTCTTAATCTCAAGATTCTTGATTTTGCAAGGATTCAACACTGTCAAAATTTAATTAAAATGTAATGAAAACTGTTTGCAGAAAGTGGTATTGAAGTTATTCATACACTGTGTGATAATTCAAGTCCTGTAATTGTGTATTGCAGTATGTACATATGTGTCCTAAATCATAATAGTATTTCTTACCGTAAATAATATTTTCATGATTAGATATGACAGTTTGTTTTCAAATGTTATCGAACCTGTCATATTTTAATGTGTACAGAAGTTGCTAGCATGTGCTGCCCATAATTTGTAATACTTTGACAGAATAAA
>JAZDUA010000124.1:820000-865000 GCA_038098605.1 Gryllus longicercus
TTTTTTTTTTTTGCAGATTCCTGGATAATGGTAAAGTATGGTAGTGGTGATATGTATAATATCTCAAAAAGCAATGGAACTTGGAGTACCAATATTTTAATACTTTGTAATGTGGACATTCACCAGGTCAGGTGCACAAATTTTTATTTTATGTTATGAAACTTGATTGACTCTCAGGTTAAATATTTTATTTGCATTCTGTTTTACAGCCTGAATTGAAGTTTGTGGGTGAAAACCATCAAGGAAATTATTTTTACATGTTTGAATTAGTTACGTGTGCTGTTTGCCCCCATGAAGGATTACATGATGAAGGACTTAGCAGGGGATCTGTATTCTGCATAATGTGAGCTTTTAACTTTTAATTCTTGGATACATAGTAGAAAAGATTAATCTTCTTATATAAAATGGGAGTGTCTGTCTGCGATTTCAAATAAACTGCCTTTTTGTAATTTCATATGCTTATTTAGATGGTATAGAAACCAAATAGATTGTTTTTAAGATTTTTGTTTGTTTCTCCTGGATAATCTCTGAACAGATTTTGATGTGGTTTTGATGAGTGTTTTGTCAGGCATTATTTAGGCTAACCTCATTTCAAATTATTATTTTCTCTTACATAAACAGGAATGTTTGTTTCTTATTTCTTCATACACATATACACATTTTTCAGATCTTATTGAAATATTTTACAAAACTTCAAAAGAATAGAAAAGTTACTTCGATTTAGAAATACTCCGTCGCTTAAATATAAATCTAAATGAGCACCTTTTCAGTTTCTCGCAAACATCCCCAAAAGGGGGGAGCACATAGAATTCATTGTTTTCTTGTCTAATGTATTGTGATGAATAAATATTTAGGCAGCACAGGGTACTTCAAGTAGTTGAATATTTTTATAGAACTCCATCCTTTATTAGCTTTGTTGGTGGAATTCATATTGATTAGTGATAAATTTATTTTCATTTAGATACAATAACTTTGAAACATTATTCTTGCCTGGCCTTCTGGAAGTAATTTTTAAAAGAGGATTCCTTAATAATTGTATCTAACACAATTTTTGGTTTTATGGTATTTATTTCATTATTAATTTCAGTTTGTCTCTTTCTCAGAAGGAGAAGAATTCTGTGAAATTTGAAAGAGATTCAAAAAGATCTATAAGAATATATTCATAGAAAAGCATTAAAATTCTGAAAAGGTTTTGAAAGAGGGTCATTAACTTTTGAAGTATTTTTTGTTTTGAAATGTGTGTATATTTTAAATTTCTTCTCTTTATATCAAAATCTCTTGTTCATTCTATTGATTGCAGATTTTTAACATCCGTGGGGGTGTACCTTATAATTGGTATATGTTACCGCCGAATGGTTGTTGGGGCAAAAGGCTTTGAACAAATTCCTCATCACAAGTTCTGGACCAGACTTGGCAATTTACAAGCTGTAAGTTGAAAAATTTAAGTTTTTTATCATTTAAGAGCTGATCATTTTTTCCATGTTGAGATACAAACATCTAATAATCCTTGAAACTTTTGTGATTCTATAGAATTTAATATTAAAAATTAGACTGAAAAGGTCTTAATTGAAACCATCATTATTATTACAAGTTCCATTATAATTGTTAACATAGTACATCATAATCATTTTCACATTTTTATTACCACATATTAAAGTAATTAACTACACATATTAACAAAAATTATTAATGCAAGAAATTGAAATCGGTAATTCTTATTTATTTGTTACTTAAGTACAAAGAAACTGTTTACCCCACACTGCTCAAAATTTGTGGATCCCATCTCTTGCTGGAAAATTCTGTTTTGTAGTATCATTCAAATTGTTTTTCCATGTTCATTAAATATTTTTTAGTGAGGACTTTGCTACAGCATAAAATACTTTGAAATCTAGTATAAGACTTAATTCTTAAAAAGTCTCTTAAATTTGAGATGTCAACAATATTCATTTTCTGTGAGTAATAATCAAATAATCTATGGTTCCATCTATTAATTCGTTTTGTAACTATTTGTGTTCTGCGAATTTGCGAGTTTTGTATTGTGGAGCAGCTGTGCTGGCTCTGAGGCAGCCTTGCTATTGCTTCTGCTGGAAGGTCCTAGGGTTTGAATCCAGAAGATGTCAAAATTTCGACACATGCTTATAGCCAGGTCAAATTCAACTGTCTGGAGGGCAATGCTAGTAGCTGGCTGCTGTGATCAGTAGGATTCCTGTTTTTTTCTCCAAGTTGATACAAGGCAAATGCAAAGCAGTATCTTTTTCAAATGGTTTAAAATTCATTTACACACAATCTTTTCTTCCTCGCCCTAGGCACCACCTCTCTCCTTATACATGTACATCACCACACTCCCTCTATCAGGAAATTAGTAGAGAGCTAAGAGCTTGTCCTGACAGGAGTGGTGATATTTGGGAGCCAACATGTGGGTAGGGGAAGAACACTGTCACTTCCCAGGATGGACTATACTTAACAGGAGTTAAGACCACAGCTGTTGATGAACCAAGAAACACTAAATAATCAATCATTGAAAAAGGATATTGTTGGAAAATATTCTGGGAAAAGTAAAGGAACAATGTGCTGCACTTGATTAATGATTTAATATTTGTTACGTTGATTTCATTAATCTTCTTTAATTAATTTGCTTAAATGATTTTAGCTATTGTTTTTTTCTGGTTAATAATCTGTTGGGGTTTAATTACATTTACTTTCACCATAATCTGGGATAAAACCTAATCAAAGAATGTAGCATTGTTTTATAACTTATATATCATTTCTAATTGTGAAGTTTGATTTTGAGTAATTTATGGTGTTACTTAATTGCACTCCATAAGTTCTGAGTAATCTGGCTTCTTTATTGAAAAATCTAGACCTGTTTCTCCTTCTCTTTTTTTCCATCCCCCTCCCTCCCTTTCTCCCTCCTTTTTGTCTCCCCCTCTCACTCCCTATACCTGTTCCTCTATTGAGTCTGCCTTTCATTTTTTCTCCCTTCCGTAACTAACAGTCATGATAAAAAAATGTCATGAAATATAATATTCTTATTTATATTTTGACTTTGAGGTTTATTGTCTAATTTATTTATAACATTCAGGATGGCTGCAATTTAGTGTGTCGTCGTGAAGAGGAAGAAACTTGGCAACGTTTGACGAGCAATCCTCCCAAAGACACTCAAGATGATCAAGATGATGCTTTGTTGCGACCGTGAACAGAGTGTGAAGCTTCCATCATAACATTCAGCTATTAGATGAAATGTTAGAGGAATTCAATGTTTTTGGGTGTCTGATGTGTTGTAGGAATTGTGATTTCTGTACTGTTCTCCATAGGAATCTAGTCAGTTGCCATTTGTGTATATATCAAAGACAAGAAAATTAAGGCTGATTAACTGAGGCAGTGAGTTTGTGTAAAGTTTCTTAATGTTTTAATTATTTGAAGAATTCTGAGAAGAACAGGTGTGATATATACAAAAACTTTTCATTTATGATGAGTGCTTGCAAAATTGGATGTTACAGACTTTAAACAGTTTTTTCGAATGCAAATGAGAGCTATTAGAGTCTTGAAACAGTTCTGGTGTTGGAAATATGTTCTCTTTAGTACTGCTGTCTATCTTTTATTCTAAAAGTAATTCTGTTATTTCTCAAATTAGCATAATGCAATTATTCCTGTTCCTGATCTGATATGGTGATTTGTGATATATTGATATATATTCTGGGTGGCAACAGATCTGTAAAACAAGGAATTGTTCGTGAATATGTAATTCACTGGAAATCTCAGGCAATTTTTTTCTTTTATTTCAAAGAAAAAATATTTTTGAAGTAATTAAAATGCGTCCTTATCCTTTAAGCAGTGATTGGGAAAAGGCTTATGCTTGAAAATGCTGTTCTCAAAAAATAGCTTTCAAAAATTTGTTTTTCAAATAATTTATCATGTTTGATTCATGTCAAAAGTAGCTTGTAAAAAGTGCATTGCCCATTGTTGTTCTCATGCATACTGATGTAAGCGCACATAATGGCTGCCTTCTCACAAAGCCAGTTGGCAGCCCCTCCCGTAAGTGGTAGGACACTTCACACAGCCACTGAGCATGGAGAAGAAACTATTTGCAAATCACCTCTCGGGGCACCAGCAGGCAGTCAACATCTAACCAGCTAAGCTCAGTGGCAGGTCAAAATGGCGTAGTGTGAACGCTGCCAAAGGAAACTGTTGCTGCCAGTGGTGTGCTGCCAATGTGATGAGTATGCCACCAACCACTACAGCAACACCACTGCTCTGTTCATGTGAATACCTCTGTTAAAGCCAGTGTTTTAGCTGCAGACGTGCCACTTGGAAGCGCTGCCAAATGGCTTTTTGTAAATAGTTGCCTAAAGGACCTTTCACTGAAAGCAAACTGTCTGCTCATACAGAGAGTGCTGTTCATGGACTGTCTGCCATGAACCCATAAATTACATCATTCTATATAGTCTAACGGGGTTGACCTACCATGACAGAACAGACTAGTTTATGGCAGACTGCACACATTGTCAATTTTTTGTGTGGGTTTATGGTAGTATTAGTTAGTAAACTTTATTGATATTTTCAGTTTCATGAGATAACACAAAAACATTTCTTCAAACATTTCTGTGGGCATTGGAAAATACATGAGTCTTGGAAATAATTATTTTTTCACATAGTACATGAAATTTACCAAACCCCTCTTCTCTCTTCTCCTCTTTGATTTGTTCTTTGTCCCAAGTCTTTTTTCTCCTTCATATAACAGAGTGTACTGATGTTAATGACTCTTTTAAAATGTTTGAATAAAAAAAAATGCAGCGATCTGCAGTTGGCCTCAACTAGTCTGTTTTCAAATTCCATAAGTTCTGCTCACAAATCTATGGTGGGATGAGTGCATCCCCTCCTGCTCTCTGTGTGGCAGATCCTTACAAGGGTTTGAAACAGATTGGGGGGAAAGAAGTATTTTTATTTTAAAATATATGAACTTTTTTCATGTAAATCAATTTAAAATTTCAAGCAGATTTATTAGCTCAATTACATTTGAATTAAAAAAGTATTATTTGGATGCTTAATTTATCATATTGATCAATAGTGTGTGGACTTGTATGTAATTACATGTTGTTATACATATTGCCCCTTCGACTGGTTTCAACTCCATTTTGGAATCTTGAACAAAACTACAGGATGAAAAAATACTAGTGCTAGTGTCGTCTAGTGTGGATTTGCATAATGTTTACCAACACTGCCCTTAAAAATTCCTAGAATTTAAAGGAAATATTAAAAATCGAGGAAATTAAAGATGTACAATTACATCAAAGGACTGGCTGCATAATGTTTTCAGCTGTGCTATTTTTCTACCGACGTGCCTGTGCGTGGCCCGCATGTCTTCTAAGAAATAAGTAATGTTCTTCAGCGTCTGGTCTCGAACGGGATTTTGTCTCTGAGCAATTGCTGAGATGACACCTTGTTTTGCTTCTGGGCATAAATGTAGCTTCATTATGAGCACATTTTGTTGTACTCACCTTTTGCCAATGGTGGTAGCAGTAGAGCAGTTGTGTGTTACTATTTTGTTTGCAATAAAAAACACAGTTTGTTTACTGCTGTGACTAATGTTCTACAACTTGGGAGCGAAAATAACAAGTTTTCAAAAGTTGATAACTTTGCTTTTTCTAAAACTTGTATTCATCATTCAAGTATTTATAATTAAAACGGGAAGTGATTCTGGTGCTCAAGAAAACGTGTGCAGATGGTACTTCTCCTCCGTACTTCATTCAGTTTTGACTGTTCTATGGCTAAATAAATAAAAAGTAATGTTGAGAGCGTAGGCTGCTTCGGCCGGAGTTAGTAGCTACTTGGCTGTCCGTGCGATGCGTCCCAAGAACAGGTGCCAACGTTTCAGCCGCCTTTGTAATGAAAATGCATTTTTGCCCCGAGGAAGGCCACAGAACGGCGGCTGGGATGTTGGCATCTGTGCCTATACTTTGTTTTAAAATGAGGGTGTGTTAATGTAAATCTGTTATGGTGTCATCGAATCGGGAGGCTGAACATCACCATAGTGATGCCAATGTATAGTGATGTTTAAGCTCCTGTTTGGATGTCACACTTGGATGTTTGTGCTGATGAACTGTCAAAGGACCCTATAAATAAATTGAAGTGTAGAACGCGGTGTCTCCCGGGCAATCAAGTAGCTAAAAGTAATGTTGGTAGCGTTTCCAGTGAGCAGGTCCAAGAGTGGAGTGGGCGAATGTAGAAATATTGCGTTTTCCTTTTGCTGATAATATTCAATTTCAGATTTGCGTTTTTCTCATTTAGAGATTTTTTCCCTTCAGTCCCCTGGAAAATCAATAAGTGAAGTTTTACTGTCCATATTTTTTGCCTTTCTATGTTCAGTTCTCAGAATCATGAGCTTGGCAAATTGGGGCAATCGTAACAGAATATTAAAACATTTTGTGTCATATTTGTACATAGTGTGTACTATATTACGTATGTAATACATTTTGTAAAACATTTTTTTTTATTCTACCAATTTTCTTGATATTTAATTTATAAAATAATTTTAATGAATTTTCAAAAATAATATTTATTTAAACAATTTGCATATTTTTCTTGCACATATTCAGAATTTTGTGCAGATGAAGTGAGGAACCCCATGTGGAAATGAGCACAGATGCACACACACTGAGTTAATCTCTGTCTGCACGGCATGTATGCTGTATGAGCGCTAAGTATATTAACATTAGGCGTGGAAGGTATTATTGATTTCTTGATTTTTAATCCCGATTGACACAAAATAAATTTTGTCACTGACAGTTAGTTCTATGATGACAATGCTACAGTTATTTTTTGTCATTTATTGAATACCCATGTTTGTATGATGGCTATCATTGCTCTCTATGATAGACTCTGAAAGATATTTAATCCAGTAGGACAAGTTATCTGTATTTTTAAAATTGGTTTAATATATATTTTATTAATGTAATTTCAAATTGTGTAAATTTATTTTATTTGCTTGTAAATTTTCTGTAAATTAGAGTGCATTTTGCATATTACATATTACATCGCTTTTGACATTTTTTTTTACATAACTCTTTTATCATTTTCGTTGTATATTTATGTTTGTAGAATATATTATTACATGTTTTTCCAAACTCTATTGATCAAACACAGCTACTTATTAATATTATTAAGAATTTTTATAGCATTTAATAATTAATAAAAACAATTAAAAATAACACCTTGTTAATTTTTATGTGTGGTCTTAAAAGTAGATTTAAAATGTTTTTGTGGTTATATGGACATTTAATGTCTTTAAACTATTTTTTTAAGTATCTGTATTAAGATTTAATAATTTAGTTAATGTTTTAACTAGCAATGCAATAGAAATCTTTTAAATTTATTTTTGTTTATGTTAAGATTATTGAAAAATTTAATTTTATTAATTTGTGACTACATTATATTTTTTATATATGCAGAGTATGACATGTTTATAGATCTAGCATTAGGAAGTTCTGTATTAAGCCATCAACATTGGGCTGTGGGTGAGCGCTGTTGCAGTTCAAGGCTGCAAATGTAGCAGACATGTGACAGCAAATGTTCATCTTCACCATGGCAGCAGGTAGCAGCATTCTGTAAACACTGCAGCAGGAATATCTCAGCTCAGGTGTTGTTGCACTTCCCAACTCTGCAAATGTGCTAAATTTCAAAAATTGATTGCATTGCAGCTATTTCAGATTAAGTAACATGGGGAATGGTGAATAAAAATAACCACATAACGAGTTGATTCATTTGTGATGTACATCAGCGTTTGAACAAAACACAATTACAATAAATATAAATGTTGAATACACACTTCAGTCATCAAATATTTTGAAATAATATAAATGTTTGGCAGTTGCGGTACAGTAACATATTACTTAGTACTTAAAAAATGATGCATTCTAAATATTTAATTATTTTAAACTACAGCCACAAAGAAATAGAAACAAACCATTATCAATATTAAAATATTTGTGTTGTAAACTAAACAGTAAAATGAAAAAATATTGTTTTAACACATTGTTGACTTGAATCACAGTGCCCAGGGTGTGTGAACGGTACACTTCAAATACGAGAATAGCAGGTAAAGGTCCTCTCCGACTTGAGATGGCTTTTCATGAATGAAAGAAGATCCATCCTGTCCAGGTGCGGTGTACTGCAAATAGAAGTGCAAAGGAATCGTGCTTTGGAGATGGCGTACTGTGCTGAAGTGTTAAACAAATGAACCAGTAGTTGCAAACTTTTTATTTTAATGAACTCTGCTTTAGTTTTCAAATACTCAATAAGTTGTATTGTAAACTGCTACAGTGTAATTTGTAATTAATAAAGTAATTAATGCTTTTATTAATATGGTAGCTAATTTTAAAACAGAGAAAGTTTGTAAATTTTTAGATGAAAGAAAAACATTTTTTTACAATTTTTTTTATTAAAAAAAAATATTTTGATTTTAATCATCTTCTTTCAAGTCAGAAGTGTTTCAGATTTCTTTGAATTGATTTCAGTACAGTCAGAGAACATTTTTGCAGTAAGGTTGGTAAGTCTGGATAGCCGGGAAGTGTGGGGCTTACTAGATTTTGTCACTATCCTGACATTCTTTGTGGAGCATTTCATCCCTTGAATTGTATGCATCTGTTTGATGCTTAAACATTCATAAAAAGAAATGTCAAAAATATATTCAAAGGAATCGATAGTGATTTCACTATTTTAAAAAGTGTATAGCTTCAAATGTTTTGCTTGTTAAAAGTGAGTATAAACTTTCAAGTTTGTATCAATGTTCTTGCTTGACAGCTATTCTAGCATTATATCTATTGTTAAACTATTTATAGTGGAATACACCTTGCTAATAAAAAGGTTTGAATAAAACTGATTGTCCCAAATTCCAGTACATTCCAAACATTATTAAGTAGCCAATTCCCCCTTAATGAATCAGTTTGTGTACTGTCAGCAATGGAAATTTTAGAAATGAATTTTGACAATTGAAATATTGCTTGTCAGTAAAAACCAATAAATCTAATAGCACTGTTAATAAAAAATGCATTTAGCAGTAACGTTACAGCATTGTCTATGCTACTTCATTTATTCATATTATTAATTGATTTTGAATTTGGAGGGCTGAAGGTCTTTGTGTTCACATTCCTTGCACAATGACCCTGGTTTGAATCCTGGAAGAGTCAAGATAGCCTTTATAGTTTCCATAGTTCAATGTCATATCGCAATTGAGCTTCTGACTGGGGATGAAAGGATGACTGACTAACTTAACAGAGGATTACTCTACTTTTGACACCAGTTAGTGGTTTAGAGAACATTGTTATGAGAAACCATAATAGAATTAAAAAAGAAACTGGTTCACTATAGTTCTCGCATTAGGGAAGCTGCTGAGGGATGGGTGATTTTTGGTAATGGCATTTGCACTGAGGAAAATGGGTGCTTTAGTGCTGAGTAATTCAGTGGTAAACTTTATTTCCTCTGAATTGCCTTGTACACCTCTTTAGTTCTACTATTTGGTTGTGCTTTGAGGATTCAATATACCTTATATGTAATGACTACGTGGACGATTAGAAACCTCATTTCTGAATTTTGTTTTTGAATATTAATCTTTGTTTCCTGCCATATCCTTCTTTCTAATAGTACAATATCTTCAGGCACTTTTTTACATAGAAAAAATGTTCATTCCTTGGGCGTGAGCAGTACAAAATGTACATCAGTCTTTGTCCAGCGCTAGCACAAGAATGGTAAATTCTGATTTCCTGAGTTCTTAAGGCTATTCTACTATTTGAGAAAGTGCAGAATATAAGGATAAAAGTCACATTATTTTGCAAAATTATATTTGTTAATTAGTATCTAGAATACTGATGTTAATTTAAAAATCCATCCAAGTTCAACACCATTATCTTCTTTTATATTAAATTTTGTTTTAAAACATTAAATAAATAAGCTCTCTGGATGATCATCCTCTTAACAATTTTTCTTCTTTTGAAACTGTTACTGCATAGTTGGAGATTTTACTTGATATTGAATAATATTAGTATTATTAATTATAGTATTATAAACGTGAGACAAAATCAATGAAAGAAAGTGATTTGAAGTATAAGAAAATTATAGTACACTATAAAAAAGTTTTTATTCAGAGATCCTTTGCATTTCTATTTCCACAAAAATTAAATTTTATGAATATAAGAAAAATGTGAGAAAATAATAAAGAAGTTTACTACTCCATATAGTGATCCAAAGATACTTTTAACAAGAGAAACAGAATATAACTTTTACCAATACCATATGCAATTCTGTAATTATGAAAATAATAAAATCAAAAAACAAAACTTTGTTTTAAAAGAAATAATAAATATAAATAATAAAACTTATATTTTTTGTTTCAAACTGCCCACTGAGAACATCAATATTAAATAAATTAATAAAGAAGTGATTGCCTAAATCTGTTCCCACCAGATGGAATTTTCAATCAAGAAGTATCACAATAATTTTTTACCGTAGGCAAGCTCTGATTCAATGCATGAAAACAATTTTACAGTGAGATGACATGCAAAAAATGACAGTAGGGGAAGGTGTTGTACCTTTGACCTATTTTACCTTTAACCACTCCTTGCCAGAGCATGTATTACTGATAAATTTCAGAAGTTGGTATTCCTAGTTTATACTCTTGCCCCCAGAGCTGCTTTAAGTCTTGTCATTATTTGAAAAGCTTCATTAGTATTGTGTATAAAAAAGAAATCTGTTTGCAACAGTCAAAAGTAGGTATTTTGTTTGGATTATTTTTTGTCATAACTTGAATTATATTTATTCTATTTCATAGTGAAATTACCAAAATGTAAGACAGGCATTCTAGATGAAATATGCAGTTTACTATTTGCAAAAAATTTCACATCAAATTCAACAACCTTAATTTTGTGAAAAATGAGCATATGTTGTGCCTTTGACCAGCATGTACTGTTGAACCATTGACCAGTCAAAGTTACAACTGATCTTATGGTTACATCCCTTCAGGATATTTATTTATTATTTTGTATTATTTTAGAGAGTTTGAGATGCCTTGAAGCAAAGGTGATTTCATTCTCACAAAACTACGCAGTAAAAACCTGTTAAACATTATGAATTGAGAGGTACACAACAGAGGTATTTATGAGTAAAGAGGGAAAATATTTTTGAGGTAAAATATCTAATAAATTCCATACTATGAGTGGGAGATTTGTGAGGGTAAATGACTGTATGATGCAGATAAAGATAATGTTGGATCAAGCTTCCAAATCCATCGCAGGCAGGAGGATCAGTTTGTCTGCAACACCATTTGTTGTTGATCTATCTCACTAAAGTGAAAAGCTGATTTTTTAAATTCTGTATATCTCAATAAACTTTTGTTTTTATGTGATGGCTTAATAATTTGTTTAAACTATACTTTAAAGAATTTAATTGTTTCAAAGTTGGCTTCAGATTTGCATGGTTCATGTGCTTTGTTCTCTTTAGTCCTTTTTTCTGTAATCTTTATTGCTGGTGTGCATCATACATGCATATTACGTTGTTAAAATTTAGTTTATTTAATAAAATCAGTTCCAGTTATCTGATTATTACAATTCGGGTGAAGTGGTACAACTACCCCTGGTCAGAAGTACAACATTTGGTGCTGTACCTTTGACCATGTTTTTTTCTTTCAAAAATTAATTTCAACCATGTTTAAAATAAATTTCAGATCATTAGAAAATAATATTTCGTAGACATGGCGTGCGTGACAGTGGCGTAATGTTCGGGCCCGCAAAACGCACAATGCGGGCGGGGCCATGGAAAAGGACTATTTTTAGGCTCAAGCTTTTCCGATCGAAAGAAATATTAATTACTTGATACTTTCTGTCTGATACTTTGCGATACAGTCAAAGATTAAGACAACATCTTCCAAAGAACGATTTTTTCCGCTTCGGTAGCTTATGTACACCTGTTTCTAAATCAATAAAGGAAAGTATTTCATTTAGGTTTAATAACAGTCTTAATTTCATAAAATTAAATGATAATGGCAGATTTTCTACTATTGGTCATTAATCATTGACTAATGAATAAGAATTATTAAAAGAATATTTTTATTATTTAAGATAATACCACTCCTGGTGTTTGCTATACACTTATATAAAGGAGGTCCGGCTCTCATTTCGTTACGCTACTGATGTAGGTGCTTATTTTAAAACCACGAACGAGTTAATAAATACAAAAATGAAGGAGAAAAAATTAAAGTACGAAAAGTGGTCAAAGGTACAACACTTTCCCTTCTCCCAAGCTGCCGATCATTTAAAAATGTTTTGATGAGAAATTCATTTCTTGGCTTTAATTTTCTCGGAAAAGTTATGCTCCATATCAATGCCATCTGCATGTAGATGGTGTTGCCCTTCTAGATATTTTGGCAACTTCAGAAAGTAGAAATTCGGGTCACTGTCTTTGCAAAAAGTCTTGAATTTTGAACAAAATTTGACAAAACTTAGGAATGACCATACAATTACAATATTTAAACATAATCATTTATGACAATCTTTATCATCAAAGAAAAGGAAGACTGGAAACAATGATTGGATGAGAGAAGCAAAGGAAGTATGTGATGTAATTATTTTTAAAATGAAAGAAAAATTTAGTTTCACTGGTCATTAGACCGTTGCTTCTTTGTTCACGTTGAAAAAAATGCCAGTTCACGATATTAAATTTCCTGAAGAAACATTAACAATTTTTAATGATTGTTACAAGTTTTTGACCTTTAAAAATACTCGCGTGAGGTTTGAAGCAATGAACAGCCCTGAGGAATTTAAGGGATTATGAGGCACTATTAGTGTATATCAGTTTCTCAAAGTTCGAAGAAACATTCAGTGAAGTCATCAAATTATTAGAAATTCTAAATCCAACGACCGCTTCTGAAGCTAAGATATGTTTTTCGGTCGTCAAACGTATAAAGACGTTTCTAAGAACAGCGTTTCACTAGACAAGATTGCCTGCATTGGCCATGCTATCAATCAATCATGCTATCATGCAATCTATGAAATAGTAGTTGCTGATTTTAATCAGAAAGTGATTGAAAATTTCTAACATCAAAAAGAAAGACGTGTGGATTTCTTCTTCCGGAAAAGGAAATTCGACCGGTTTAGATGAATTTCCGGATTGTTTGTTAGTCTTGTCCGCCTGCCATTATACACCCGTTAACTCACCTATCTAATGAATCCTTAGGCATCAGAACTTTTCCAGATATTTTCAAGACCGCTAAGATTAAGCCGCTCTTCAAAAAAAGGTAACAAAAATTAATTTCAAAATTATCGGCATATTCTCTTTTGTCAGCAGTGTGTCTGCTGCACAACTGTTTGTATACAATTAGAGACTATACTGAGCATCCAAAAGGAAAGTAATATTAATTTTAACAATGACATTTAATGTATTATATATCATTTGGTTTGTATAATTGCAAGAACCTGTAACAAGTATTGTACTTCAGCTTGTGGGTCAATGACCCCCCATCTCGATCAGGCTTTCGTCCAGTTTCCCTGATCCTCGAGCAAATGCTGAGATGGTCCCTTGTTTTGCTTTTGGACATAAATGTAACTTCAAATTTACTTCTCCCCATTGCACGTCCCACACAGTTTTTAACTGCTTTTGACGTAAATAAATAAATAAATAAAAAACCCAAATGTATAGCTGATGTGTCCTTGAAAAAAAAAATTATTACATAGGAGAAAAAATTATTCTTATCAATTCTTCCCCAAAACGCTTATTTCTCCTGTTTTCACAGTTCAACTTGTTTATTACTTAGGATAGGGATTCCAGAATTAAGAAAACGTGCACACAATACGTACACTTGTCCTCGTAGTACGTCACACATACTTTTTAACTGTTTTTGACGTAAAATAAAATTAAAATTAGATAAAACACAAAAAGAGGAATACATGTTAGATTTTTTATTGTAATCTTTATATATAAAAATGGATGTTGGTATGTATCAGGTCGATGAACTTCGACATCGTGTGATCGATCTCCATGAAAGTTGACTCATCTACATGTTTTTCACGGAGGTTATTAGGGTGCTCAGGTAAAGACAGAGCAACTCAGAGAGAGAGAGAGAGAGAGGGGGGGTGAGGCAGAGAGAGGGAGGGAGAAGTGTGGAGAGAGAAACACAGAAAGGGAGAGAGAAAAGAGAGGGGGAAAGAGATAGGGGAGAATGAGAAATGGGGGAAAGAGAAAGAGCAGGACGACGTCTGCTGGGTTCTGCCAGTTTGAGTATAAAATTGGACTTTCTGATGTGTGCTTTTAAATTAATGGACTACATTTCCAGTCGTAGTTCTTGCAACTGTCGCCTTTGGGGAAGCTGCCCTCCATCAATGTGTTCCTCCCTTATTGTTTTACTCTGAAGCATAAGACGAAATGACACCGTTGCGTACTACGCAGGTGGACTACCTAAGTTGGCCACAACAAATAGTATCTTGAAAACGGTTTGAGGTATCAAGATGCATTTTGCACCATGTTATTGCAAATGGTGGGGCAAATAACATAGTTCGTTGTTTTGTTTGTGCCGTATGTAATTTTAGAGGTGTTGACCAACTTTGGTTTTCTAAATGGAAGTATATATTTTTTCTACATCATCCCAAAGTTATTTAAAAACGAAAGGCAATTATATAAATATTGTTAATAATAAGTATTTTTTGCAAAAACAGGGCAATTAAGACTAGGTAATTGTCTTGCCGCTGCGCACAAGGACAGATGACATTGCTGACATCGTATAGTACTTCAGTCAGCGCACCTTGTTGGAAAGCAAGAAAGTTCGCCGATTACAGGATTTCTTAGGCTGTAACAGGAAATTACTTCTGATCTCGGATTTGGACTTCCACAAGTTCTGCATGCGCTAAGGAGGGGCGTTCGAAATCATATTGATTTCATCAGACACGTGCATCTAAATACCTTTATTAAATTGACATTTGGGAGCCAGTCGAATTCCAGGGAAAAAGAAAAAAACGACGCGTGTACACTGAGAAGAAATCACAGTACATTTATTTCCTTTTATTTAATAATTTTTTAACAATTCTGTTGCAAAGTTGCAAGTTGAAATAATTAAAAAAAGAAGAAAACATTAATAAATTCTATAAGAATTCTATTAGTATTCTTTAAGAACAAAACAAAACAAGATGAGAAATAGAAAAATAAAGAGAAGAAATGCACTTCGTACTTTGAGACCGCGTGCTCTGTGCTTCCGCTGCTCGCGATGCGATTTGCAAGCAGCGGGTCAGCTGCCCTTGCACAGTGCGGCCTGGCGTTTGCCAAGCCCTAATCGCAGTTTTTAAAAGAAGTACTTATCGAGTATTATCAATATTTATATTACTGCATTTCATTTTTAAGAACTTAAGAATGATGTAGAAAAAATACTTTCATTCAAAAACCACAGATGTGTCAGGATCTCTAAAATTACATACGGTACTAATAACAAAACGAAATATGTTGTTTGCTCCACCATCTACAACAACATGGAGAAAATAGTATCTCGATACCTTAAACCGGTTTACACGGACAATTTGCTGCTGCCAACTTCGGTGGTCCACCCTGTAGAGTTTGAATATATTTCACACACCGCACACGGTGAGACGATACTCAGATGTTGAATTTGCGATGATGTACTTGCTCTAACAGAATTGATTTCGTACAGACGTTTCTATTGTGTCCCCGACATAATACGAAGGGCATTCATAAAATTCCTGAAACTGCCTTGCCATCGCCAAAGTAGCCTAAGTCAGGGTTCACTGTCTTGTGATGGGGGCGGGCAGAATTGGTCCAGACCCTTTCCAGTGCGCAATGGTGTCGTTGCTCTGTGTCCTGTGGAGGCGAGAGGTTGTCAGGCGGCGTAATGACGCAGTTCGAATATCAAGCTCATGTGCAAACTGGGAAAATGGCCTCAGAGTCGCTTCGGTGCTGCTCCATCGTGGCCTGAACAATCGTTACTGAAAATGCCTACGCGCAGTTTCGCAGAGTTTCATGATGCGGTTTGGGGGACGCGACGGAACCAATGGCAAGAAAAGTGCGGTCTGCATCACAATAACGTCCCAAGCCACACATCACATGTACAGAAATTCCTGGCCGACAACATTCTGTCTTGTACTCTCCAGTGCCTATTGGTAGTTCCTTACCCTCAAAATGGGCCCCAGTGGGAGATGTTTGGCACCTGTGGAGATTGTAAAATCGGATGCGATAGCTCAGCTCCGACAGGTGCCGAAAGAAGCCATCTTCTGCTGCTTACAACGATGGCAGGAACGATGGAGCAAGTGTGTGGGTGTGCGAGAGTCCTACTTCGAAGGTGATTAGATTACCATTGCTAGGCTACATTAACATTCTGAAAACGTTTGGAACGACCTTCATATTTAAATAATAATAGGAGATAGATTTGTAACATTGTTTTTGCATTCATAAGCCAATGCCTTCTCTTGCGGGTTACTTCTAGGCTGTTCGGGTGACGCCGCGTCGTTGGCAGATAGGCCGACGTTTCGCCTGTCATGTCGCAGGCTTCTTCAGGGTAGTGACGACGTCACTGCCCTGATGGATACCCTGAAGAAGCCTGCGACATGACAGGTGAAACGTCGGCCTATCTGCCAACGACGCGGCGTCACCCGGACAGCCTAGAAGTAATGGACTCGAGCCGCGGAAGCCTACGTGTACATTCTCTTGCGGGTGTTTAATTTATATGAAAAATTATCCTTGCTTGTCTGTACAATTTGCTCCAAATATTGTAACAGTCATGATTTATTCATGTTCGTTTCTTTTGTAGAAGAAAAAAAGGACTACTGTTCCTGACTATCGAAATAATTGCAGATATTTGCCTCTGGCGCTTCGTTTGAATTTGTCAAATGATGGCTGAAGTGAGGGATGCGAGAAAGTGTGTGCTGCTTTGGTAACTAGTTAATTGTTTCTAATTGAATACATTGTCAAACATTTTGGTACATAATTAGTACAAAGGTATAAAGGAGAGTTGATTTTGAATTTCTAGGAAGTGGTGTCGAAAGAGGCCAGCTTGAAAGAGAGGGAGTGGGAGTGGGGAGGAGGGTCAGGGGCGGGCGCGACGTAATCTCTTATGACTAGGAGCGGGGTTTGATGACTTAAAACGTCACCAAAAATGTTCAAGAAAATGCCCTTAAAATGTTTATAAAACGCCATAAAAGCAAAGAAAAATGACGTAAAAATTGTGATAAAAGCCAGTTCGGATGAACAAATCAAACCGTTGGATACGTTATTGATGTAATCGAAGCTTCTTCTATTCGTTCAAGTGTACTCGGCGTGCAACATTTTGGTTTGGAGAGGACCAAGAAATCTGTCTTTAGTTATCGCGAAATCTGGTGAACCGGCTACAATTTCTGAGCGAAGAAATCGAATAGGATACGCAGGAATCCTGTGGGGAACATTTGTTGCATGGAGTAAATATTATTTGAAGCGAATACCATTAAAATTATATTAAAACCGATGAAATCAGCGAAAAATGCATTCAAAATGACGAAAAAGGAAAAAAATGACTTATTTGTCGAATTCGAAAAAAACGCAAAAAAAGAAAAGACGTATAAAAATGGGCCAATTCCTTTTGTCATAAGATAAAATGAATGTCTATACTAAACGGCATTTTCCTAAAGTGAAAAGAAAACAAATGACATTTCATTGACCCTGCCGCAGGACCTCGACAGACTGCTCGGAGGCATTTCTGTGTCGCCCTCTCCGCAGCCTTCGGACCCACGCCTTCGCTTCGCTGGGGCTCTGCGGAGCAGAGGCTGCGCTCGCGACTTCCGCGACAGACTACGCCGAGGACTGCGCTGCGAGGAATGTGCAAAATCGAAACAAGGCACACTTGTCGACCTCCACGCACTCGAAAGTGTGTTCTCGTTCGCCTGTGCAGAGGCGAAAGAGTTCCTCGCTCGAGTCGGTCGGCGAGCGACTTTTCTCGGACACATTTCTACTCCTTCATTTGTTATTCATTTAGGCATTCGCTGGCGCAGGAAAACACTAAAGAGCGTAGAACTGAGTGAGGTTATAATATTTACCAGTAAAAGATGTGATAAATAACCAGTTTTTTAAATGTTTACTTGAATTTTCTCTTTAAACTGAAATGAACAAGAAAAATCTTGTGTGGAAGATATTCTTACTTGAACGAAACCCGTTCATATTGAGCAATATAAAAATAAAAATTTGAAGCAAGAAACTTGAAGGAAATTGAATTAATTTATTATTTTTCTTAATACGTATAAGTACTGTTTTTTAAATTAAGTATTGATTTGTATGCAATGTCTTTCTTTATTAGGTAATTCGAACTCGTTAAAGTGATGACTTACAATGATGGTAACAAAATAACGATTTCACAGGTTAAATTACTCAAGAGCATGGAATAAAACAAGAAACGGGGCTCGCAGCTGATCTCGTAGCTAACTGCTGTCCCCACTCTCGGCTCGTGGCACCTAAAGGCATTTCGAGCCATCGGAAAAGCGCATTCCACAGTGTGGCCTCCTCCCTCTTCGCTCGCGGCGAAGCGGTCTGCCGCGGGCCCGGAGCGGCGGCGATACGGCGCGGGGCGCTGCGTTGCGGAGGCGCGTCGCTCGAGTGCCGCGCGCGATTAGATCGGATTCGATTGCTGGGGGGGATCTCCAGCGCAGGCCAGGTCCGCGAAGCGATTCATCCGCACTCCTGAATCCTCTGATCTTCAGTGCGCAGCTGGCGGTGCTTTGACTTAGATTTCCGCGCCAAGGGCACTGAGGCACTTTTCATCCTCGCGGAGAAGAGAGAAACGAAATGGATTCTATGTAAGTACATAATATTAATTGTCCTATAATTTTTTTTAATTTTGGTACTGCATCATCATACGTATGCCCTAATACTAAACGGCACTCACAGGTGCCGTTTATAAAACACAAAGCGCTAATGATTTAAAATATTTCGTCTGCAAATAATTTTTGTTCAATGAAATTACTAGAGTCAAAATTCGATTTTTCAGGTGAATGAGTAACTGCCTCTGTTCTATCTGTTGTTTTATAGTGATTTTATAGATATTCGATGCGAAATTTTCATAATCAAAACATTTTTGTTAATTTTTCGGGTACACATCCCTGCAATAACTTGAGTTACTTTTACAAATCCAAAATTTTTGACTTCAAGAGTTAAAAACGCCATTAGACTGAAAATATATGTCCCATAAATTGGTCACGACGGATGCGTCCAAATCGTTACCATTGGATTGCGAAAACTATTTAAATTGGGTGTGAGGAGAAGGTGCCGAAGGACCGCACCACCGGGAGAAAGACTTCAAAAATCATGGTGTGTGCACCATAACCTTTTCGTAGACACTTTTTCTTTCTTTCTTTCTTTTTTACTAATTATGAAGCCTTCAAATAACGCGTAATTGTTCGTTAACTCAACGAGTTCTCGTTCATTTGTCTACATCTACAAGTAGCTATCGGGGGCCATTTTGCAGGTTTTGTAGGTAGTAATATGTCCAGGCAGTTAAATTTTTGTTCACTTCATTATTTTGTACTTTTCTTGGTACATAAGGAGTTGGGGAAATGCTAACACTTCCAAGGCTTGCCAACAAGCCCATTGGTAAAGTGGCAATTAAACAACAGAAAACACTTTTTAACAATATTTACATTGCTGAAATGTATTAAAAACATTAATCAAAATTTCATTTTAAGAACAATGATTAGTATGAATAAGCAGATTTGATTGCAAAATGAAATGAAAAGCGAAATATGGGAGTAAATGTTCTAATGAAACATTTTAAATGCAGCTTTACACTAACAAAAATTTCCAGTGCTTCTTACCAATAAATAGCTTCGACTTTGAGCCCCAGATAAAAAATACCTCTTCACTTTCAACTGTTGTACACAAATCCTTTCCTGCGATAAGAGAAAATCAAGATTATAGAACTGTCAGAAAAGATGGATGTGATAACGTGACAAATCTGTCATTTGTCAGGTGTAGATTGCGGTGGGATTGCAAGAAGATAATTCTAAAATAAAAACTGTCGTACAGTATTTTGTAAAAAGTGTATTACAGTATTTTGTAAAAAATTTGATTACTCTCATAACTAGATAAAGAGAAAATAGATAAACTATAATAAACGCAAATTGCAACGTTTTCGTGTTCTGCCTATATTGACATTGTCTCGAATCGATTTCCTTGAAACTTTTGTCTTCTCACATAAATGCGATTGACTGTTCTTATGTTGCGAACAACCTCGTATTTCCATAATCGCTTCAAAACGCAGAAAGCGGTTTTGTTGTGTTTTTTGAGCAATTAACCCGCCGTTGATTAACTGGTGAGCGCCGTGATCACCTTTGATTTCAATTGTTTCAATTACAAGTTGTAATATTACTCGCGCAACTTAACTTCAATGATGGATTGAAGAAATGCGGCTATAGTGGGGATAGTAGTTATGAAATTACGGAAATTCTGTCTTCAACAGAAAATAGTTTCGCACCAGTGACAATGTGTTTGAAATATTTTCATTAGTGCTCACTGCGAGCATTTGCCTTCAACTGTTTCTTGTGCCAGAGAGGGGGAAGCAAGGTCATCGTTCAAGAAAAGTTGCGCGATTACCATCAATAGTTTTCTTGAAACTCCATCTTGCTTCCTAGGAATGTATTAGGTGAATTATCGCAAGCAGCCGCCCACTCAGTTGCCAGCCAACGAGTCTTTTTTGCTGCTGCTGCATATTCTCGTATGGCAATGCTGATTTTATCCCGCTTGCACTGATCTAAACAGGACAATACTGTAACGGTTTGCTATTATTGAAACCAAGTAACTTTTCTTCAGATTATCCTTCATGTTTACTCCCCTTTTTGTGTTTTTTAAAGTAAATGTCTCAGCCTTTTCCTTATCAAATTGTGAATCCATTTGCACTTCGTAAATAGTGACATAGACTTTTAGGTCTCCGGTACTTGGCATACCTGAACTATGTTACCCTCAAAATCAAACGTGATGCTCTATGGTAGATGACTCTTGAGGCGAAACTAATCGCTTTATATCAAATGCTCTTTAGGTTCTAATTTCACACTTACGTTTCCCTGTCACATCAGAGTAGTGATCTGCTATTCATCAATTAGATCTGGTATTTTGTTTATATCAGTTGGTCAGTAAGTTAGTACGAAGTAGTTGCAACGATGTTAGCGCTTTTTGTAGTTCGCGACCCCTCGTAGAACCTCCATCCCCACTGCACGTGTTTGGCATTGAAATCTCCTCCGCAAACAAAGCGAATGCGACGCTTATTGAAAAATATTTGAAATCGTGCCTTATCTATATTGAATCTCGGAGGACAATTTATAGCACTTGCTCTAAGTGGTCCTTGACAGACTTCTATTGTTATGCTTCAATGTCTTTTCATTGAAATGCACTTTCTTCCTGGTGTTTGATATTGCCGTACCTCCGTGCGCTTTGCCATCCGAATGTTTTGTGTCATACAGTGTATAGTTTTCAATTCAAATTAAAAAGTTCTTCTCTGTGAAGTGAGTTTCCGGGATCCAGAATACATCAATTTAATTTTTTGAGAGAAATATTTCGACTTCTTGGCGATGTTGCGCCAGACCGTTGGCGTTCCAGGTTGCTATTCGAAAAAAGTTATACATTGGATATTTTAGTTACTAATGTCGATACTAAGTTAAGAAGTGCATTTATCTGTTGACTTTGTTGCATCAGATCATTTTCAAATCATTCAAAGGAATATTGGATGATGTTAAGAATGGAGAGGCTGTCATCACAATGTGGTTGATGTTGTTCTGCGTGCTTTGATTGTACAATATCTGCATTCGTTCTTCTATTTACTTGGGAGCTTCTGTTGTGCATTCAGGGATTCTTTGTTGAATTGTTATGGGTTTTGAGGCTGTATCACCATTTTATTATGAGAGATTCTTCTCTGTTTATTTGAGTTATTGCGGTCTTTCCTTTTTAGAATTTCCTGGTAAACAGTACAACTTTAATAGTTTGCCGGGTAATTGCCTCCATACAGGGCGCATCTTCGCTGTTTCCCTTGTTTCTTCACATTTATCGGGTGCATGTTCTTTACCGCATTTAAAACTTACCGCATTGAATGGATAGGCGCAGTAGGTGCTGGTATGTTCTTACCTTTGGCAATTTTACATTGCACGGTCTCGCTTCATGTGCGGTGGTTCAAACACGACAACTCATTTCAGAAGACACTTAAAGTTGTAGATTTCTTTATTCCTCATGTTTGGTTCAAAGTCTATAAAAATAACGGCAGTGGTAACTTTGTTAAGTTATGGCAGACCTTCATTATGTTTGTCAGTTTATGTCCCTTCTCGAGCATCACTTCTTTAATATTTTTCACATCAACAGTATGATGTATATGACGCAAAAAACACTAATTGCTCGTTCTTGTTTTAATCGGTACGTACAATAAACACGTTTTCACTTGATAGATGTATTACTAAGTTTCTGTATGCATCCGGGGTTTTTGGTAATATTTTAATTTTATCATTTGTCATTGGTCTTCTGTCTGAAGTAGTTTTTTTTTTTTTTTTACTTCTTGCAATGTTAAGGGCTAAGGGGCCCTTAAACCACTGCTTCGCCAGCAGACGCGTCTCTCGGGAGCGCTGCTGAGTGGCGCTGTGTGAAGGGGCTCTGGGTAGCGTGTGAAGGGGCTGTAAGAGCAAGTGGCGCTCGGCGCATGCGCAGGCGCAGCGGCGGCGGCAGCGGTGGCGGCAGCGGTGGCGGGGAGCGGCAGCGCGTGGTGGCGCCGGCGGCGCCCGCGGTGGTGGAGGTGCGGCGCGAGGGCCACCAGCACCGCCTGGTGCGCGCCGCCAACGTCTTCTCCTTCGACGCCGCCGCCCCGCGCGCCGCCCCGTGAGTTCCTGGCCGGCGCGCACGCACACGCCACACACGTTGCTCCACGCTCTTATCAGTGCACATCTATTGGCGCATAAAACACAGTTTTAAAACATTTCTCACTTTTTGGACCTCGACTGACAGGATTGAAATATGACCAAAATAATATTACAGGCTCCTCTTCGTATATACACTTTTGAAGGAAAAAATGAAGGAAATGACGTTCGAGCGTATATTAAAATGTTTATTTCAATTACATTTTCATCAAAGAGTTCCAAATTTTCGAGAAACAACATAAGACACTGTGCTCACAGATGCGATAATGTAGAATAGTGCGTGATTGGCGCGAAGGGGGAGGTTAATTTGCGGAGGGAGGGCCGTGGTGTGCTGGAGGATTCGGCGGAGTGGCTGATGTACAGAGAGGGGTTGATGTGAAGGGAGGGCCGTGGTGTGCTGCAGGATCCGGCGGAGTGGCTGATGTACAGAGAGGGGTTGATGTGAAGGGAGGGCCGTGGTGTGCTGCAGGATCCGGCGGAGTGGCTGATGTACAGAGAGGGGTTGATGTGAAGGGAGGGCCGTGGTGTGCGCGGGGTGGGCGTGAGAGCTCTGGAGGAGCTGGGGAGTGCGCGAAAAGGACGAGGCGGAGAGGGCCATTTGTGGAGGCGCGATGCGCGTAGGCTGCTTTGTTGAAGGGGAGGGCAGCGGTATGCGTAGGAAGGCCGCGGTGTGCTGGAGGATCCGGTGGAGTGGCTGATGTACAGAGAGGGGTTGATGTGAAGGGAGGGCCGTGGTGTGCTGCAGGATCCGGCGGAGTGGCTGATGTACAGAGAGGGGTTGATGTGAAGGGAGGGCCGTGGTGTGCGCGGGGTGGGCGTGAGAGCTCTGGAGGAGCTGGGGAGTGCGCGAAAAGGACGAGGCGGAGAGGGCCATTTGTGGAGGCGCGATGCGCGTAGGCTGCTTTGTTGAAGGGGAGGGCAGCGGTATGCGTAGGAAGGCCGCGGTGTGCTGGAGGATCCGGTGGAGTGGCTGATGTACAGAGAGGGGTTGATGTGAAGGGAGGGCCGTGGTGTGCTGCAGGATCCGGCGGAGTGGCTGATGTACAGAGAGGGGTTGATGTGAAGGGAGGGCCGTGGTGTGCGCGGGGTGGGCGTGAGAGCTCTGGAGGAGCTGGGGAGTGCGCGAAAAGGACGAGGCGGAGAGGGCCATTTGTGGAGGCGCGATGCGCGTAGGCTGCTTTGTTGAAGGGGAGGGCAGCGGTATGCGTAGGAAGGCCGCGGTGTGCTGGAGGATCCGGTGGAGTGGCTGATGTACAGAGAGGGGTTGATGTGAAGGGAGGGCCGTGGTGTGCTGGAGGATTCGGCGGAGTGGCTGATGTACAGAGAGGGGTTGATGTGAAGGGAGGGCCGTGGTGTGCTGGAGGATTCGGCGGAGTGGCTGATGTACAGAGAGGGGTTGATGTGAAGGGAGGGCCGTGGTGTGCTGGAGGATCCGGCTGAGTGGCTGATGTACAGAGAGGGGTTGATGTGAAGGGAGGGCCGTGGTGTGCGCGGGATGCGCGTGAGAGCTCTGGAGGAGCTGGGGAGCGCGCGAAAAGGACGAGGCGGAGAGGGCCATTTGTGGAGGCGCGATGCGCATAGGCTGCTTCGTTGAAGGGGAGGGCAGCGGTATGCGTAGGATGGCCGTGGTGTGCTGGAGGATCCGGCGGAGTGGCTGATGTACAGAGAGGGGTTGATGTGAAGGGAGGGCCGTGGTGTGCTGGAGGATCCGGCGGAGTGGCTGATGTACAGAGAGGGGTTGATGTGAAGGGAGGGCCGTGGTGTGCTGGAGGATCCGGCGGAGTGGGTGATGTACAGAGAGGGGTTGATGTGAAGGGAGGGCCGTGGTGTGCTGGAGGATCCGGCTGAGTGGCTGATGTACAGAGAGGGGTTGATGTGAAGGGAGGGCCGTGGTGTGCTGGAGAATCCGGCGGAGTGGCTGATGTACAGAGAGGGGTTGATGTGAAGGGAGGGCCGTGGTGTGCTGGAGGAACCGGCGGAGTGGGTGATGTACAGAGGGGTTGATGTGAAGGGAGGGCCGTGGTGTGCTGGAGGATCCGGCGGAGTGGGTGATGTACAGAGAGGGGTTGATGTGAAGGGAGGGCCGTGGTGTGCTGGAGGATCCGGCGGAGTGGCTGATGTACAGAGAGGGGTTGATGTGAAGGGAGGGCCGTGGTGTGCTGGAGGATCCGGCGGAGTGGGTGATGTACAGAGAGGGGTTGATGTGAAGGGAGGGCCGTGGTGTGCTGGAGGATCCGGCGGAGTGGGTGATGTACAGAGAGGGGTTGATGTGAAGGGAGGGCCGTGGTGTGCTGGAGGATCCGGCTGAGTGGCTGATGTACAGAGAGGGGTTGATGTGAAGGGAGGGCCGTGGTGTGCTGGAGGATCCGGCGGAGTGGGTGATGTACAGAGAGGGGTTGATGTGAAGGGAGGGCCGTGGTGTGCTGGAGGATCCGGCGGAGTGGCTGATGTACAGAGAGGGGTTGATGTGAAGGGAGGGCCGTGGTGTGCTGGAGGATCCGGCGGAGTGGCTGATGTACAGAGAGGGGTTGATGTGAAGGGAGGGCCGTGGTGTGCTGGAGGATCCGGTGGAGTGGCTGATGTACAGAGAGGGGTTGATGTGAAGGGAAGGTCGTGGTGTGCGCAGGATGGCCGCGGGGGCGCTGGAAGATCTGGTGGAGTGCCTGGTGTGTGGCGAGCGACTGCGCCAGCCTCGCATGTTGCCGTGCCAGCACACCTTCTGCGCCGATTGCCTGGTGGAGCGCCTGCATATGAAGAAAGGTACGATGCCGACTAACTATTACGGTATTACGGGAGTGAGAGTTTCAAGTTGTCCTCACAATCCGGATGCTACATGCCTCAATCGCGAAAGCTGCACGAGTTGCGAGGAAGGAATACAAACAGCCTAAAATTGTAAATCACGTGTTAGACATAAGTTTTATTCCGAGTTAATCTTAAATTATTAACAAATAATACATCATTGTATTTCTAGTGTTATGATTTACTCACTATAGCTTGTATAGTATTTTCCCTATAAAATGATTGATGATTGAAGTTTGCTAAAAGTAAAAATATCACGAAAAATATGTCTGCGGTATATTACTTGCCCCATGTTTTAGAACTCGTGGGCGGTAACTGCGACGGGAACCGCGAAGTATTAGGTTGGCAGGCGTGTAGGGGACTCAGGCAAAGATATGTGCATAGGCGTCTCCGAGCGGAGCTCCTTGCCGTTCTAATTCTTCGCCGTTTGGTCTCGATAGACTTCTCCTTGTGATGATGTGGAAGTACACCTGACCAGCCTCGTAAAATGTTTTCATATTGATCATATGGTAAAATAAATGTGTGGTTGTATTGAAATAATTATTTCTGCATATTTCGCGTACATCCGAGTCCGATAGATCCATAGATCCATCGCGTTAGTCTGATAGATCCGACTAATTTGTGATTTTCACCCGTGCCCATATCAATTCGCAAAAGAATAAGGGAAACATTAATTTATTAAGCAGCTTCATTGACTGCCTTGTGTGTACGTAAATCATAGCCAATCGCAATCTAACCATGTAGGTTGCTCAGCTCTATGGCACTTTGTGCCTTTGCTTCAGGATTAAAACGATGGGTGGTGTTTGAGGGGAGGGACGAGAGTAAAACCCTCCTCACAAATATTCATGTTCCCCACGCAATCACGAAATAAAAAACTTGCTTCGGTGTTTGAAGAAAGTTTACAACTTTTGAGAAGGAATTGCCCGCCCCCCGCCCGCGATGTGCCTCGCGGAGGGCGTGCGTGGGGAGGTGCGAGGCGTCGTGTGGCGCAGGGCGGGCGTACGCCGTGCTGCGGTGCGCCGCGTGCGGGCTGGAGCTGCAGCTGGCGCTGGCCGCCGCCGACGCCGCCTCCGCCGCCGCCGCCGTCGCGGCGCTGCCGCGCAACGTGTACCTGGAGTCGCTGCTGCGCCTGGTGGAGCTGCAGCCGCCGCCCCCGCCCTCGCCCGCGCCCGCGCCCGCCGACGCCGAGCCCCAGCCGCTGCCCTGCGCGCGGTGCGCCACCGTCGCCGCCCACGCCGAGCGCTGCCAGCACTGCAGGCTGGTAAGGCGCACGCGGCCACTCGCCCCGCGGGCGTGGGCGTGCTTTGTCCGGGAGGGGCGGCCGTCTTCCTCCGCTGGATGACGAGATCCGGCGCCGACCTAAACGTTGGATTCCGGGGGGTTCCCAAACGAGGTATCTCTAACCGCCGGGGCACCGCCCCAGTCGAGGCTGCAGACGGGTAAGGTGGTTTCTCTTTACCACACATAAATATAGAATACGGACTATGCACGTCCGTCAGAATAAATGTTGCAAGCCTAGGGTATGGAAAGGAATTAAAAATGATCATTTATTGCCACTGAATAGATAGTAGGACGACTCATGTAGTGGAGTTGCACATGCGGTATTTGCCTTTGGTTATTAAGCAACTCCGCATGGACAGAGCCTCATGCACAGTGACCTGACGGTTACCTACACACTTTTTTGTAATTATTTGTAACAATTGCTGCATTATTGCTGAAACCAAAATTCCACCATCAAAATTTAAACAAGCAGAGCCACGTTTTCCAAGAAAAAAATCTCATAGGTAATACCACGAGTGCTTTGAAAATTGTCGTTAAATTCCCGACTCGCGAAGCGAGGAGGGGATTTATCTGAGAATTTCCAAAGCACGAGAGGTTTTTAATAGAACTATTGCACGAATGAAATTAGGTCCAACAGTTCCAAAATGAGCCTAATGTTGAAAACAACTGAAAGCGTGTGTTAAAGCAGAGGTTGTTGTAGTACATACGCTGTTTATTGGACGTCGACGTGGTGGTCGGTGTGTACCGCCTGCTAAGATTAGACGAGTCACATGATTGGCCAGAAGGTAGAAGCGGTAAAAAATCAGATAGAAAAAGCGATAAACGTTTTGAGATACGCCCTGATTGGGGCATTTTGTGTGTAGACGAGTAGTTAAACACTATTGGTTTTAACTTCACGAGTGGACAAGTCCTGTTAAATTCATTGAAACTTTTCTAAGAACTTTGACGTCTCTTTCCTTGTTTCCTGGAGATGGCTGAAGTAGTGGTAGGATGGAAGTTGCAAAAGGTAACCTTTAGCAATAATAAGATCAGTTATGTGCTGTTGTAGCGCCAGTGATTTCTTTGCACGGTTGATTCCTATTCTTCGCCCTTTCGCTCCTTGCGGTGTCTTGCGCCGCGTGGCGCGTAGGGCGTAGGGCGGCGTGCGCAGGGCGTGGGGCGCCGCAGGGCGCGTGCTCGGAGCAGGCGGTTGCAGGTGCTGTGCGAGGTGTGCTGGCCCGCGCACCTGGACGACCTGCAGCGCCAGCTGGGGGCGCTCGCGTCGGAGGTGGACGGCGCCAAGGAGCGCCTGCAACACCGCCTGCGCGACTACCAGGTGCGCACGCGCCCAGCACACTCAATTGCGTTCGTGGGAACGGTGTAAGGGGATGCTTTTTACACACAGACGAAATAGTTTTAGTTTATAATTGGGTGTTAATTATCTTGATACGTATATGTTGACTCTGGCCTACAATTTTCAAACACAATTGAATTATTCTCTGTATATGCTTTCTTTCATATTAATTTTTATTACAATTATTCATATCAATATTTATTAAAATTTTGCAATAAAAATCAATAAGAAAGAAAGCATATGCAGTGAGTTATTCAATTGTGTTTGAAAATTGTTGGCCAGAGATAACACATACGTATCAAGAAAAATGGTATCCTATAAACATAAAAATTTAGTTTCGTAGTGTATTATATCACTTACGCATGGCAAGATGCAAATTTCAGTTTCTTCGGTGTTTGCCTTTTTCAAAGGAGCTCATTTATTATTTTTAAATTTCAAATGTAAGTAAAACAATTGTGTCTAATATTAGGTCTACACATCAACTGAAGAACAACAAATAGACTGTTACATATGGTTTTAACACTTCTTTACAGTTTCCTTGTAGGTTGAATATATCTAATATCTGACCTAAGAGTATAGTGTGGTAGTACACAAAATGGTGGTAAGGAACCACGACCCCAGAGGGCTGAGCTCCCTGGCACTTGTGAACGAATTAGCACGAACTGCGTCAAAACATTGCTCTCACAACAAACGACACAGCCAGAGCGTCTGGCCAGCCTGCCACAGCTGTTGCGCCAAATTAGTTAGCGAGATTTCGCCGTTTCATCCTGAGCTCTCGAAAAGCTATAAAATTCAATTAGAATTCCAATTGTTCGTGACTGCGAAGGGAAGTTTACTGCGAACATGAAGCGGTGCGAAGCGGTAGAGGGGAAGGAGTTTTGGGTTTTAGTGAGAACTCGAGCCACTTACATTTTCTGTCCATAGAATGCTCTTTAGCCTTGAATGGATGTTATGTCGGCTGTAGCGGGGGTTAGTCGCCCGTAGGAGCGTTGCGGAGTGGCTCAGACGGAGCCTGGGAATTTAGGCACCACCTACGATTCTAACGGCACTTCAGTCTTTGGCCTCAAGTAGATGTCGCTGGCTAAGTTCAAATCGTCTCCCTCCTGAGGAGCGGAGGGGCTGAGGGAAGGGAGGTGAAATGCAGCTGCTTCGGTGGTGTAGCAGTTAGCGTATCGGGCCAACTTTGAGGGTCGAACCCGATTGAATGCGTGGACTTTTCAGGACGAACAAATATTTTGTACCTCTTTCTTCGGGGGGAGGGGGGGAGGAGGGGAGGGGGAGGGGGAGGGGGAGGGGGAGGGGGAGGGGGGGAATGTAGCCGACTGCCCAAGTTGTACGAAGATTTTTTCAAGCGCTTTCATTCAGCCAACAGCCGGGGTTTCTGGATGAGCTGCACATTCGACCACATACTAGACACCAACACACTTGCGGGCTCCTCTGATTTGGGGCCAGCAAACCCGAGGCTCTCCGCGACAACACACACGCGAGAGATAACTGACAAATAAACATACCGAAGCACATCGGCCGTCCAGATGGGCTGTATGTAGATTTCCTTGGTGTACGTCAAAGATCTCCCAGACCAAAAGGCGGCTGTGAGCTGAATTGAAGCGGCTGAGGGCCGGGTGGGGTCGGTGCGCAGGAGCGGTGCGACGGCGTGGCGGCGCGCGCGGCGGCGGCGGCGGAGGCGCGCCGCGCGGCGGTGCGGGCCGAGGAGGAGCGCGTGGCGGGGGAGGTGGCGGAGCTGCGCCGGCGCGCGCAGGACGACGCCGACGCCCTCGACGCCGAGCTGCAGGCGGCGCGCGACGCCATGCGCCGCGACGACGGCGACGCCGCCGCCTTCGACCCGCTCGCCGACAACCAGCACAAGGTGCGTGCCCCACCCCCTCCACCTTTCTCAAGGGACCGGTATCTTTTTCCGTAGAAGACAAGATTCCGCATTACGAGCAAAACAATAGAATCTCCGTTCGGCAGGACCGCGATGTGTGTTCACATTAGACAGATTTCCGCCTTATACATGTTCCGCACTTAGGAATTTTTAATGAATTTGTACAAGTATAAGACTACATACTTTTCTCAATGGGCGATGTCGTTACAGCCTACGTTCACATGACTCTTCGGTTCAAGTAGATCCAGAACTGGTTCTTGCATCGGCAAAGAGGTAGAAAAAGTAAAAAAATGTGTTCTATTCCACGATTTGTAGTAATGTAGTTTTTTAGTGGAGCTCCACATTCAAGAGAGGAAAAATGCCAGAAACGACCCCAGAACACGAGAGTGGATAAAAGTTTTAATGTATTTACATAACATGGGAAATAATTTTAAAACACACAGAATAAACTAAAACTGAACTTCAAAACTCTTTTTGACCGCAAAAACCTGTACTATTTTTTCAGAAAATAGCTTTGGAACATGTGCACTATTGCATGGCACAGTGATCTTGCAAGCCCCTCCCGCATCTCCCGTCCAGCCTCTTCGCTCATGACGCGTCTCCCGCTTCGTCCACCTTCCCGCCTCGCCCATTCCTTCGCTTCACCTCTGCCCGCCCCGCCGCTCCTCCCTCTCCTCTCGCTCTTTCGCTTCTGCTTCGCCCCTCCATTCCACCCGCTTGCCCCGCCCGAGTCGCGCTCGCCCACGCCCAGCGACACGGCGACTGCATTCAAGTGGATATTAAAAAGAATTTTAGGGTAACATTTTTGAGTCGCAACCACATTAGTTTTCATTCTTGGTCCCTCAAAGTATGTGTGTCAAATTTGGGAGCAATCACTCCAAAGGTCATAAACTTTTTGTAGTGCATTGTACAAGCACATGCACACACTTTGTGTAACAGGAGGACAAAGCTGCGCGATGCAATATGTTCGGAACCATTGCAGTTGATTGATTAGTATTCCCGGACGCGCCAACTGCTGTGGTTAGTAGTCCCGTAAGTTTCGCGGGAGTTTGCTGTGATGTTTCCTCGCTGGATGGCGAGATCTGGCGCCGACCCACCCACAAGTCGGCTTGCAGGGTTTTCCCCCACCAGGTGTCTCCCGTCATTGCGCCCCGCTCCAGCCGGGATAAGATATAAGATCCCGACTGGCTCCCGACGTATGTGGTAGTGTAGTGCATGTTAGTGTAAGTGTGTGGGGCTAGGACAAGGAAGAGGAAGGAAAGATCGCGGGCGATTAGGGTACTGCTCCGGCATTCGCCTAATGGTGATCGGAGAAACCATAGACAACTACCGGTCAGAGCTGCCGGTTGCTAGAATTCTCCCGGGCCTCCCGCACTGCAGCGACATCAAGTATCGACACTCTAAACCACCGAAGGCGGTCGGAACCGTTGCAGATATCGCGGTAAAACGAAAACTAAATTGGTTTTATGGGTAATATCTATAGTGTATTGAAGTTTCGTCTTAAATAGGCTAGATCAAACGGACAGAGATAGACAGACGGCAATTGATTTGATGTGGGATTCTTTTTAATAATCGAATAAGCAAGTTGAAAAGTATTTAAGAGCTGAAAAGTCGAAAATCACAGAAAGGCATTTCAGATTGATTTATCTGTGTTGTCAACAATCTGTGTTTTCGTTTTACCGTGATATCTCCAACGGTTCCGACCGCCTTCGGTGGTTTAGGGTGTCAATAATTGATGTCACTTCATCAACCATGCAAACATTGATTTACCTTTATCTTATATATTAGAGTTATTAATTCATTATTAATATCGATTAATTCTATGGATTACGTATTAAAAAAGTTATCTTCCGCAGAGAATATATTTATATTACGACAAAAAATAGCGATACAAACGAAATGGGAGGCCAGTCAACAAAACTCGTTTCACAATTTTCATGAAATGAATATTATTTAAAAAAACTAAAGTACAAGATAAATTGCAAGTGGTAACACTGAGATATAATAAGCTTTGTATTGAAAAATATATTTCACTATTTAAATTTTAAGGCTTGAATGATATTATCAATTCATAACAATGAAAATTAACTCACCCATAGCGCAAAAGTAAAACCCCACATTAGCATTTCCGAGAAGCAAATCTTGAAACAATGTTTTCATAATATTTACCTATTGTCTCACGTGTAATTTAATACTTCACAAATCAATAGTGAACAACAAAATTGAGGTTTTAATTCGGAATAACAAGTCGCTGTGCCGACAGAAGCTATCTTACATGACTGTGCGCTAGCGTCGCTGCCGTGGCCTTTTCCTTCAAACCCCAATCGGATACTGATCCGCGGCGTCCGGGGGGGGGGGGGCATTGATTTCGAGCGACTTCTGTTGTCCATCGCGTAGGGTGCCGTGGGCCGCCTGGTCACTGGCGGCGCATGAGCTGTCAACAGAACAAGCGCACTGTCTTTCTCAACACATTCAAAAGTCAAGAAGCAAACTTCATAATGCATTTTCATATTTTACAGTTTGAGGCGTAACTACCTTCTATAATGAGAAATGAAAGAAAATTAAAAACCCCATACTTCTGATTTTTTCCTAACATTTCTAGAAAAATAAAATTCTGTCACTTTTCCGTTTTCCGGAAAGTGGCTATCCTGTAAATATAATTTGTTTTACGTTGAACCTTTTACAGGATTACCAGATTGTTTGAAGAGCCTTTTCCCCAAATGTCATGTATGCATCTCCCAAATTGTTAAAAAGGGAAAAAAATCAGGAATAAAATGTTTTACTAGTAACTCTACGAGCCCCTTTTCAAAGTTTTCTGGGGAGCCACGGCCCCCTTGCCGACGTGTGCCCGCAAGCCCTTGCCCCGCCTTGCTTCAGAAGGAAACTGTCAACGGGATAGAGGGCGCTATCAACTATGTTATATTCGATGCAAGTGATGCAGCCATTACTTTAGATATCGATTGATACGGTTCTCGAAGGTATTTAATGTCAAGAGCTCGTCTTAATTCCTCAAGAGATAATGCACTGATGATAAAGTGCAGTATCCTTATCAAGTACGGATCGAAGAAATTTGATCTCTGATATCTGTATCCATTTTGCCGTCCGAGACAACTAAATTCTCACTTTCACATTGGTCACCTTATGCTTTTAAGGCGATAACATAAAATTTAGCGAAATTAAAGTGCCTACATCAGTAATTTTTAAGTTTATCCATTGGACTTTACGCATTCAATTAAGCATTGGACCTTTTTACCAGGTATTTGATGGAGATTTACTCAATAATCTTACATTTCCTTGTTAGGAATGGTGAGAAAAAATGTATCTTTTACTGCTGATATTTACTTCTCCTATCTCAAGGTTTTCCACCGCCTACGATCAAAATGAAACGTTGCTTGGATTTTCGTCGCCCGTATCTCGTCTGCGAGCAAAGCAAGGCGCGGGCGCGCCGTCCGGCTGGACGGGGCAGATGCGCACAGCCGCGGACTCGGATTACAGCCGCGCCGCTCGCGGTGCAGGGAGTGGGGCGGGACGTGGCGGGGGTGCAGGGCAGCGGGCGGCGCGGAGGAGCTGGGTGGAGGTGGGCAGCAAATGGCCGGGGCGGGGCGGGGGCGGGGTGTGAAGAGGTGTGGGCGGAGGAGCTGGGTGGAGAAATGCGGCCAAGGGGCAGGACGGGGCGGGCGGGGCGGGGCGGGGCGGGGCGGGGTAGCGAGTGGTGGGGAAGGGGCGGCGCGGGTGAGGGGGGGGAGGTAGCGAACAGCAGCGTCGATATCTGCAGCTGACGTGTGGGCGGCGCGCCGGGGCATCGCGTCGCCCGCAGCCGCTGGCCGTCGGGGGAGGGGCGCGGGGGCGAGAGCGAGAGCGGAGGGCTGCCGCTTCTGTCTGGACTAAACGAAGCCGTGCGGTCGTGCCTGAAGGGATGGAGGATGAAGCCGGCTGCTATTTGACAAGTTCGCGCGGATGACAAGAATAATTACAAGAATAGTGCAACAAATGTGAAATGGAGTACGATTATCGTCCAGTTAACAAAGAAATTTAAAACCAGACAGCGTTAAGAAACGAAAGGCTTCCATCCATTCTCACATTAACAATCTCTTCGAACAACGCGCTGGAGACCTGTTGTCGGCCGCACCAGATTCGAAAACCGTGCGAGGGAGTGGCCCTCGGTGGGAGAGTTAGCGTAGCCCGCCCCGGTGGAAATACCAACGCCTTTACATCAAGAGAAGTTAACCGATCCAAAATAACTTCAACTAACACTTTTTATGCTTTTAATAACGTATAAATATCCAATTTTTACTTTCTTGCATACTACATACGTAGAATAGTGAAAATATAGTAAAGCTGCGGCAGAAAACGGCGATTTTTCGACAGAAAAATTCTTATTGTGAGACTGATTTTAAAAAAATGGATAATTCCTGTTCTTGTGTGTACTAATTACATTCTCTAACACGTATAATCATAATGCATGTTTTGTGGGTTCTTGATGTCGAAAAATTTGCTGGCAAAATCTGCCCGTCCGTGTGTCTATGATCAACTGTAACACCCCTCGAGTGGATGAAAATTTAATAATCAAAGGGTCGGTAGTGGAATGTGCACCAACAACTGATCTGTGTAATCAAGATCATATAGATTATAAAAATATAAATGAAATTGGTAATGATTTTCTTTTATATTCTGAACGTCTAACAGCACTTGTTTATGTTTCTAAAAATTGAGAATTATAAATAATAAAACGCAGAGCTAATAAACCATTTTTTGTTATTGACGTTGGAAAACACATACTTAGCCTCTTAGCAACCAACCATCTAAACTACGCTTTAAGAGCGCGTCCATAGCAACGACCATTAAAATGCTCGAGAGTCCATTAAACATATTTTAGCGGACTTTCAGGTTTATATTTTATCGTGTGCTCATAAATCTTGAGATAAATATGACGACACAAAACAAACTTTTGGGAAATAAATGTGAACAAAATTTATTTTTACAATTATTTCAGTACAGGTATATTGAAAGTAGTATGCTAGCATAATTTCTTCGTTAATGCCTCGAACATTCCTTTTCGTTCGCCAATTACAAAATAAATCATAAGCTTTCTCATTAGAGGTTGTAGATTTAGAATGTATCAAACAAGAGTCTGCAGCTTCTGCTTCTCTAGAATATCATCTGTCACGAAAATATATTCTGATTCTTCGAAATTCCCGGACATTTTTTCTCAAACCGCTTGCATTATCAGAAAAAGCATTCATCTGTTTGATCACAAACCAACAACTCTTGCTACAGAAAATCGGGAGTAATGGCAATTCTTAAGTCATGAAAGTGATAAAAGTTTGTTTTGAATAAGCGATAAACTATAAATAACAAAAAGCATTGTATGTAACTATTAGTCCCTGTTAGTCTTTAAGAACTCGGCCGGAAGGTTAACACACGACTTCATTATTGCTCCGCCTGGGACTTCGCCTTCCGGCTTCGTTCTTAGAGAGAGGACTCGTGACATAAAGAACTATTCTTCAAAACTTTTTTTTATTCTTTGCTTATGCAATTGTTATCAAGTAATTTATGTGAAATTATTTGATTTATAATTATTTTGTATGCTGTAGCCTATATTACAAAGAAGGGTAAAGGAGATCGACGAATCAAACCTTTCTTTTAAGAGAAGTCGATGCGTGAAGAAGGTTGAGAGTCTGCACTAGAGGGATGCGAGAATTCCCACCAACTACTAGTATCAGAAGAGTAGCTTCATTATTTGTCTACCAGCTTTTCTTTATTACTTCAAGTGACTTCATAATATCTGGTGCAATGCAAAATCACATTCATCGATCTGTATTCCGCTAGTCTAGTGTGTAGTGGATAGGATCATCCCACAATTACTCCATTCAAAAGTGTATTACAAACGAAATTACACGATACGATCGTTTTCAAACACTTTGATTGTGTTGGTAATGCAGCCTCAATGCGAATTCCTGGAGCGAAGCGCATCTCCGATAGCAAGATGATATCTCATTGAGGCGCTATCACAACACTCGCCCTCGCCCCACCGCCGGCGCCCGCAGGGGGGAGGGGGCAAGTGCTGAGCCGCGGAAACGCGCACGCGCCCCTTCCTTCCGGGGCGAGGGGGGCCGAAGGGGAGAGGCGCAGAGACAGGAAGGCGCGGGGAGGCGTAGAGAAGTGAGAGAAAGAGAGAGAAAGGAGATAGACAAGAGAGAGACAGAGTCAGAGAGAGACAAAGGGACAGAGAGGCAGAGAGAGAGAGACGGAGAGAGGGAGGCAGAGCAAGCAGAACGAAGCAGAAGCATATGGAGGCAGTCGGCGGCACAGAGAGGCACGAAACGGCTGAAGGGTGCGGAGGGGGCGGGCCCAGGCCCAGGCGCGGGGGCCCCTCAAAGCGCGCGCCACGTGCCGACAAGATGGCGCCCCGAGGCGGCCGGCGGGGCCTGGCAGGGCTTTGTGGCGGCCATTGGAAGTGACAGGCTCAAGTCTCGCCGCGTGGCGGCCGCGGGGGAGGCGGCGCGTGCCCCCCGGCCCCCCGCTCGTCCGGCGCCACGCGGCGCGGCGCGACGCCGCGCGGTGCCCCCTGATTTATCGCGCAATTGCCGTTCACTTACATCTGGTCCGCGCCGCCCCGCGCAGCGCCCGCCCCGTGTCGCCCGGCCGCCGCGGGCGGGGCGGCGCGTGCGCTACAATTAGGCACGCTCGCTCGTGCGTGCGTGCGCTGCGACACGCTCCATTGGGCGGGTGGCGCCCCCCCCCCCGGCCGGGGATGGCCCGCTAATCGAATTTTTCGTCAAACCGGTCGTTGGGCGCTGACTCCGCTTATTCGGTGTTCCCAAGGAGGTTTTCCGCCTGATGGGGCACCGAGCTGGGGTTAAATGATTTTGTGCCAGGTTCCTTTCTGTTGGTTTGTGGTTTTTGTCAAAGTGTTTTGAAAGTCTGGATGACAGCGAATCGTCATAGTAGACCTACGTCTCCTTTACAATGTGTTCCGTTTGTCCGATGCATTCACCTCAAATAATCACATATTTAACTGAAACGAAGAAATTTTGATGTCACCAAATATAGAATCAGAAGTCTCTTTAAGTTCAATCAGTTGTTTTAATCTTATTGTAATCTACGATCAATACGAGGTTGACATATTCCCTTTTTTCCCATTCTATGTACATATATTCAAATATGACTTCTATACCAGAGCACGACAAACCACCGCTCATTGACTTTTTTCTGAAAGGGTGCGGGATTTGTTAAGTGTTGTCCATTGCTCGTTGGCGTTATTTTCATAATCTCTCGCCCTGATGCCCTCAGAACATCTTTGGGCGACGTCTCGGCCCTGCGCATGCTGACGCCCGGCGTTGTGTTGTAAATTGTCCTCTTCAAACACCTTGTGTCGTGTTAAGTAAAACACACTGACATTCTTTCTCGACCGAGATGTTGATTCTCATTCTGGCCTTGTCAACATATTTATGTCCAATCGCTCGCACGGATCTTCTTGGCGTTCATTACTTGCAAATGGTTTTCATTTACCTTGTCTTTCTTTACTAGTTTACAATAGATTTCTATTATTTCGCCAGTGATCTTTTAAATAGTTGTAAAGGGTAGTCTCTCACAATTTTTCAGTGGCGGCTTGAGCTTAGGTTGCTGGGTTCTACAATCCCCAGATAAACGAAAACGATCTCATAATAGGTTAGGAATATACATTTTCGTTTTAATGACATTCAATATTCAAGATATTCTAACCATATCGATGTACGAAATGTAAATAAAATCGCATATGAAATCATTTTGTAACCAAAGAGCACCCAACCAAAGTTTTCTCCGGAGTCTGGTGCTCTCCCGGAAGTGCACCATGCTATGCTCTTGGGCTCTATTATTGCGATTACTGCATTTACTCTTTGGGCCTGTTCTTCAACATAGGGCCTTCGGTGCAGCGGCCAGTCTTCTTCCATGAGTTGAGTGTCTGGTGGCCGAGCGCTACGCGAGGGGAATACCAATTTTCTGTCTCCTTCTGTCACTAGCTGCAACTTAATTTTATGGACTTTGCGCGTTATTGAAAGTATACAAGTTCAGTCAATTCAGGACTCTATTGAATGTATTGTTTATGATGTTTGGAGTATTTATTATCATCTGATGTTAAGTTTGTTGATTCGAAATATATTTGATGAGCCCTTTGTAGACCGTTCTGAAGAAAGTCCCTTTCTGTCTCTCACAATGTGTGCATCTTCGCGGCTGACAGTCTGCGAACGTTGTAAAGAATACGACTGTGGTTGTAAGATTTTTTTATTGCAATTTATGCCAGAGAGTGAAATTTTCGAAAAAATATAATTTTATTTGTGTACAACGTGTCTAAACAATAGTGCTTGTGGCAAAGTGCTGGAGTCAAAACCGCGTTCTTTTCTTTGAATGAATTCTATTACCATCAATTGTCACAATGCATATCTAATGCAAGAAATAGAGTGACTCTGGAAATCAAAACCATGTGCGCGGGAGATGAATATACCTGACACGGACACTAAAATAAAATGGGAATACAATTATGTAACTCATGTTTCTATAAAGACTTTTATTAAACTTAGTTTTAATTAGTTTTAATTAATTTACATGTGTTGCTTACGTTTTATTATATATTAATGTTCTGAATTTTTGAAATTACATTTCCGTTCTTCAATGGAACTGCAGTCTCCAATTTGTTGGAACACCAGCCGCCACTAATTTGAATATTATTATTCTTTTTAATTATGAGGGCTCAAAGTCATTCTATCCTCACAAAAATAGTATTTCATAAGAAAATCTTTGATCTGATAAGCAATATTGAGAAATAGAATATTATACAACTCATCATATATCAATTTCAATCCACCACATTCGACAACCGGCATTCCTTATAAATATTTTTAAAATAGTTTTAGGAAATGTAGGGGTAAAATATTTAATGTACAATATGTAGCTTGAATAAAAATGTAAATTAATAATGTTGCAATATCTTTGGAATCGATGCGATCAATATTTTGTATTGTTTTTAATAAATTGTTTTCTTTTACACTGCTCTCTTGTGGGGACTCCGAAAATCTCTTGCGACATTCGCAGAGAGAAGATCGATCTAGTGAGAGTTCTCCGAACCAGCTATAAGTTAGGAGAGAAAACTCTCCCCGCGTAAACGCGCCTTAATAGATAAAAACTCGTCACTTACTTGATAATACAATACATACAGTTTCGACACCCTGGGTAAACTTTCAGCAGCCAATTTTCTTATTCCTTTTCATTGGATCTAGATTGTAATTGGTTGCTTCCATTTCGTTTTCGCTGAATTTTGCGCGTATTGTTTCACGCGTTGTCGCCATTGAAACATGAGATTTTTACTTATGTAGTATTTTATTCTTTATTGTAGTATGTATATTGTATATTTCTAATCGTGCTTTACACTTCCCAATTTTTTGTGCTTTTATCAAGAGTGTAAAAATAAAACAAAATTTTGCTGGGGTTGTATTTTTTACGTTATTTCCGTGAGATACTTAATTTGATTATTCATTATAACGTACGTGCATTTGCAGATCTTAGATACTTTTTTCCAGAAGAAGCAATAAGGAATTAAGGCCGATGGTATCTCTTAAGATAAATCTATGAGTTTGGAGTCCTCGGCGATTTGAATATAAGTATTTTCAAGTAAAATGATGAATGGTATCAGATCATCTCATTATATCAGTTTTTCTTATTTACGCTTATCTATTAAAGACTCTTCTGTCAAGAAGTCAGCAAACAATGTGACATGAGGTGATATCTCTTGTCAATGTAATCTCCAAGAAAACAGGTGTAAATATGAACAAAGCACTTTTACATTAGGTGCTACGTGGGTAACAAGCAATGGAATTCTGAGAAATGTCTTTGTTGTTGTCTAAAATGTTTGTCAGTTACTTCGAGTGACTTTGTTCCTTTCGCTGATGTGTGAGTCTTGTAGTTTCTGTTACTCAAGATATTTTTAAATCTTGATGGACAACATTTCTCACCTCCCACGGTGCATTGGTTCCTGATCTCAGAAGTTGAAATCTTTGTATAATCAAGGATTGATGACCCTTAAATTTCTATTATGTATGTCCATAAAGATTTAATTGTTGTTTTACTTTCTCGCCCTTACAAACTTAAGAAGAGAAAGTATTGCAATCGTGCCCCGGAATTTTGAACTGTGAATTTTTCACACAAAAAGTCTTAATGCCGGGTCCTGGTGAGGAAAAAGTGGATGAATCCAGTTGCTAAATTTGGAAACAAATATCTCCCAACACCTAACGTGGCCAGAATCCGTATTTCGTGCTTCGTCCTTCGCACCGAAAAAGCGATTGACGGGGAAACGTCTGTCCGTCCGTCCGTCTGCGCACAAACCGTTCCGCCGATTTTCTCCAAAATTGATGTTCCTCAATCGTTGTAGCTGATGTCGCGGGCCCTGTACTTTGAAACCGATATTTTAATTTTGGGAGGTACTTTACGTAAAGCCCTTGAGACTTTTTCAAAATTAAAAAAAAAGCAAGCTTCAAATTGATTGATTAAATTTTGTTGTTGAATAGTGAAAAGGACGTTTCAGATAATGGTGCAAGTCTCATTTTCGTTAACATCCTCGATTTTTCGAAAATTGGAAAGAAATTTAAACTTCAAAGTTAGAGATATTGATTTTTATCTCAGACAAAGTCTGTTGTACAAAATCAGCTCTTTAAAAAAGGTCACGTTCATTTTTTTTTAAACTTCTATTTTTTGCGTATTTTGCGATTGAAATTTTCAACAACAATTTTTTTTCTCCAGAACTGCTCAAACTTTTTTTAAACATTTTCTCCACATATGCAGTAAGGAACGGTACGAAATATGACTAGTCTCATTTTCGGATATTGCTGTTTTTTTTTCGAAAATTGCAATGAACGTTTCAAAATTACAAAATTAAAGATAGAGACTGTTGTGTGAGACAAAGTCTGTTGTACAAAATTAGCTCTTCAAAAAAGGCCATGTGCAATTTTTTGAAGAAAAAAAATAGTAATTTTGCGTAATTTCTGCTTGAAATTAATGAAATACTTACCGGTTTCACACCACTTACGGACCACCTTCCATTTGTGACAAAAATGGCTCTTTTAGGAAGAATTAATAAGAAAATATGTGCCCATTGTAGGCGGCACCCTTTGCTGCATGCGCGCTTGGTTGGCAGCGCTTATCGATTGGGATGTGTTGATATAGACAGAAATGCGGTACAATATTATTACATAATCGGTACTAAGGTTCGAGAAAGTATGTGCTGTTTTGGCACCACTAGTTTTAAGTATTATTTTATCTTTCTGAGAGGAGGGAGTGAGTGTCAGTGAGCTAGTAGTCTTTTTTAATTTTATTTAGTTCCCTTTTCGCAGTAATATTTGTTTTTCATGCTGGTCCTTTATCCAAGTGACTTCCCACGTCAATTGGATTAAACTTGAGGGATTGTTTGGTTGTTAATTTGTATCGGAGGACCCGAATCTTTGTTGACAATGAGTTGATGTGGTTTCGATATCATGTATGCGCCGATGTGTCACCCACCATTACGTTTGAGATGTTTCGGGAGTGATCTGCAAGCAGTTGCTCTCTGGAGGAGAATTCCAGCGGCCGGCTGCTCTGATTGGTAGTTTTCCGTGGTTTCTCCGATCCAAACCAGAAGAATGCAAGAGAGATACCCTGACAAATGGGCCACGGACCGCGCGCGATCTTTGCTTCCTCCTTCTTGTCCTATCCTCACCCTTTATTTACACTATCATGCACTACCCTGCCACACATGCCGGGAGACCGGTCGGGAGCTTAGAGCTTGTCCCGGCTGGGGCGGTTCCCCTGTGGTGGGAGATACCTGGTTGGGAAAAAACCCGCTAGTCGATGGCGTCCGTCTCTCCATCCAGCGAGGGAAAACAACTGCCACCTACAGAGCAAAAACATACACTATACTTACGGGACTAATGACCTTAGGTATCACTAACAACCAATCAATCCAAGCAGTTGTGAAATGTTCATGCGAAGCGAGAAGAGCAGCATCGCCTGCAACTTTGCTTCAGTCGTGCACTGGTTGGGAGGTCTCATGGAATAGGTAGAGATTTGGTCCTAATCTACTTTCCTGGATTCATCTGTTGTGGGTGAAAAAAATGAGAAATTTGACTTGGAAATGTTTGTTTTTTAAGAGAGCTTTAATTATTGAAAAAAGAAGTAGAAGCATATTTTTGAGCTTGCGGAATAAGTCTTGTCGAAGGCTTAACTCACATCGTGAACGCTACCTTTTTTGTCCGAGTCTTCATTGATGATTTCAACAATTCTGTTCTGATGGAAGTACGCGCCATAAATAGAAATTGACGTTTGAGTATCAAATCCATTTCTATTCGGGAAGTCGTTGGAAGAGAAATTTATTAAATAATTTAAAGAGAATAGGTAGTAAGGACGATAGGATTTGGTTTCATATGGTAGTTTATGAGGTTTGACGTTGACAATGATTGCTGTTGCTTTTCATTGCGATGGGAAGTAGCATGTTCTGAGATTGGAGAAAAATTTCTGACGAGGTTCTGCGAATGGAGAAAATAAAAGTAAATATGGAGCTACGTATCGTAAAAGGAGAAATGTGATGAATGAAGAGGACGCTTCTTTTCACCTCTTCCTCATTTCTTCACACGCGAAAGCATAGTTAGTGTGATCATAAAAGGGAAACATAAAAAGGGAATTACAGTTATCCTCAAAATGCCTAGAACAAAATATTAAGTAGTTTCCATCGCATTGAAGTTGTATTTCAAATGCAGTACATTTGCACTTATCGTAACTGTGAATCACGTTAAGATTCACTATCTTTCTGAGCTATTAAGTTGCAGTTATCTGAAAAGAAAACATAAAGCAAGAGGTTGAGATTAAAGTTCCAAATGCAGCATTTCAGTCGTAATGGCTGCTTTCTAATATACGTTGAGATCACATGAACTTTCTCTTACCACGATATCTGGCACTTTGTAAAAGTCACGAGGTGGACCTGAATCCCCTCCTTTGAAGAGGATAAATTTCACTGCATAATTGCAATGACAATCTACGAGATTTTTCGAGCGGGAGATGTATCTCACGAATCACCTGCCAGTCATAGAGTAATTATTCATGGCTTAAAGAGGCTTCACGTTTTATATGCAAAGCGCTATTGCGTACTGCGGGTTCGAATCAATGCGCCGTGCGCCCGCGTGCGGCGTGTTTTGACACGGGCCCTGGGAGGCCAAACCGGATCGGCGCGGCGCGGATCGGCCTCAGGGCACCCCCCCCCCCAAGCCGTCTGCGGTTGTAAGCCGCCCCCTCCCCACTCGCCCCGGCCGCACGCACTTGTGACAGCGCCCCGCCCCGCCCCCCGCCCCGTGCGAACGGCCGCTTCTCTCACGCGCCGCGGCTCCCTCTGCAACGCGGGCAGGATTGGGGAAGGAGTCGGAAATACGCTTCAGCATTGCAGGATTATTGGCTTGATTGATGATTCCGGCTATGTCAACTTGTAAGGTCATGCGTACCTTAAGTGTAGTGCGCGTTTTTCACCGCGAGATTGCGTCTGATCTTCCCCCGGTGGATAGGGAGATCGAGCACCGACCTACACGGCTTGTGTACGTCGACTTACGGGTTTTCCCCAACCAGGTATATCCCACCAGCGGGGCACCGCCCCAGCCGGGACAGGCTCTCGGCTCCCGACCGGTCTCCCGCCTTGTGTGGTAGTGTAGTGCATGTGTTAGTATAAGGAAGGAGTGACGATAAAGCAATGGAAGGGGAAGGAAAGGTCGCGCGCGGTTCGTGACCCGCTTGTTAGGGTATTGCTCCATCATTTGCCTGGTATCTATAAGAAAAACAGAAAACTACCGGTCAGATCAGCCGGACACCAGAAGTCTCCTCCAGTCAGCTATGTTTTGTAAACAAATTTTGATGCAATTAACACTTAATGTATTTTTACAGAAATGTAATATTATAAACTGTTGCGCCATGTTGAATTCAAATAGACTAAACTCACCGACCAGGTTGTTGAATGTAGTACATGTGGAAAAGTTGTTAAGTGTATGTCTAATATATTGATATTTTCATACTTGACTTACACTGAAAACTTTTCCTAAACTTTAAATTCAAAATAATTGTCTTAAAGTTAGAAATAGTAGGAAGTTGTAGTATAGTTAATCTTTACTCGAGGACACGAAATCTTGCGTAGTGTCCTCTAGTAAGCAATACAGAAGAGCGTCTATTATCCGAAACGTCGGTTATGCGAAAACATTCTAGCGGGAATTGAATTGATTAAATATAATTGTTTATATTTTGCGTAATAGAATGGTTATATATGCTTATATTTTATTATTAAAATTTTCTTTAAACAAACTATGCTCATAAGTATTAATTTGTATTCCTTGCCAGTGTAATTATTTGAAACATTTTTCTGAGGCAGCCTTCTCGTACATGTGTCCTAGGCAGTAGCGTGTGAGCCTTCGTTTGGTTCACAGTGTTAACATCGTCTACACTAGTGATGCAGTGTCTTCTGTCAGTGTGATCAATTATCCGAAAAATAAGTTATCCGGACAACCCAATGCCTGAAAACCATACAATCCTCACCCACCACTGTCGTTAAAGCAAGTAGTTACATTACCTCTCTAACCAGTTTCCACGGAATCCCTTGTAGACTATGTCTGTCCGTTATCAAATTCATCGCCGGTCTGTCTCTATCACCATACCATTTTAGATCACCACCTCCCCTCTACCTTGCCCTCCTACTCGTCTTTGTCGTCGTTCACCACTTCCTCTATTGTCACCTCTTCAACGCGCGACCCCCGCGCCCCCTGCGTTGCAGCGAT